>VHKM01000364.1:0-12500 GCA_007210695.1 Neogobius melanostomus
GTGGGGCAGGCCGAAGCCTCATGGTCGTTTTACCACAAACCGGCACTTTGGATGTGTACTCAGTGTAAAAAGGTCCATACGTTTCCATTTTCTGCCCCTGCCTCCAACTGTGTGATGGACCCTCACAAACCTGTCCTACCCTTAATTATAATAGATCCATGGTCCTACCTAAATAATTATAGGAAAACATAATATTGTACAATTAGTTTTTTTTTCTCTGCTCGAGTTTGCCCGTTCTCCGGTTGCCTGCCTCCACTCCACTCACGCATATGCAGCAGAGGCCATAATCTCCGCTTACTGCAACTTGTAAATACAGCTGCGTCTGAACATAGCATTATTCCTCAGAGCGCATGCTCCACTGCTCTCCGCTTACCCAAGCCGCTCACACATGCAAAATGAAGGCTGTGTGGTCTACAGTTACCATTGGATAGTAAAGTTAATGCCTATTTATTACGGTTTCACCTTGAGCTTTTTATTTGTTTTTTTATTTATTTTTTCAATTTATATTTGATTGGGCAATGCACTGCTTACTCTGGCTGTATGGACGGCACGCCACTGCTGTGTGGGAAAATTGGTGGTCCTAACCACAAGACATTTATTGTTACACTTCTGCTCTTTTATACTTACTGTGTATTGCAAATGGGTTGGCTGTTCCTGCTCTACTTTGATATGTGAGGAGATGAGAACATGTCGATTGGACGGCTACAGCACGCTCATGATAGTGAAGTTATAGGAAGAACCACTCTCTGAGTAATAAAAAAAACAAAAACAAAGAAAAAGTCACCAGTGGGAGGACCACCAAAACCCCCCCCGCTCAAACGCGGTGCGGCCACAGAGCGCGATGTCACTCACAGTGCCAATCGCATCTGCTGGTCAGTCTACCCCACCGGGGTAGTTGCCTGGCTACAGTAGTGCTTACCATTCAACAGTTTGAAATAAATTAATAGTACAGTGCAGCGCTTTTAGGAGACTTGTCAACAACAGGTTTGTACAGCACAATATTGTTATTTACCTGCCTAGCCCTTGTCTTAGAACATTGAACTTCTGACGCTTTTAAGCTGACTACTTCACAGGAGTTGATATTTTGTCCAGGTGTGCAGGCCGTGTGACCATTAGGCGTCTCAGACCAACAAAGCGCTCCCCGAGTGTACCATAAAGGAACCGTCCTAGTCTGATGGTGAGAGAGTTAACCTGTTGCCATGTTCAGGATGGGCTATCGCCATGTAGCACCTGGGTTTGGACCAAAGCCACCATCCTCATCCGGAATGCACCTGGATTCAAGTTGGTGTACACACCACTACTAAGCTGTATATTATATCTCATGACATCACCCTTTACTCTTGGAATATTCATTTGTTTCATGAACAATCCAGTTTAACCTGGTTCACACAAGAAAGATTTTAAAAATCGGTCGGAGATTTTCAGACTCCAAATATAGCGATTTAAAAAAATCACGGCGTAAAACAGTTTTAGTCTCGCCTGGCCCTTAGCCATTCGTAAACACGCGTCAATTATCTTTTCCCTACATGGTACGTTCTGGGTCTGATCTCAGTGGCTGCGTACATCAGTTGGAATTTTCAACCTACAATCAGCGAACAGAGGAGGGCGGATTGTTGTAGGTGACGTTCAAACATTTGCCACCGCATTTACTGCTGTAGTTTTAGAAATGCAGCGGTATTCGAAATAAAGGAAGCTCCTCAATCTGTTCTGTCTCAGCTCCCAATATTCCAGCAATTGAAATTGAAGCCTTTGGAATGTGCAGAATGCCCCCAGAGCTATGATAGAGCTATGATAGAGTTATGATAGAGCTATGGACAGAGTTATGACAGAGTTGTGATGAGTTGTTGATAGAGTTATGATGGAGGTTATGATAGAGTTATGATAGAGCTTATGGATAGAGCACTATGACAGAGTTATGACAAGTTTGTGATAGGTTGTATAGAGTTATGATGGAGTTATGATAGAAGCCTATGACAGAGCTATGAAGGAGCTATGAAAGATTCTATTGACCAAGTTTATGACGGATTTATGATAGAGTTATGACAAGAGATATGATAGGCTATGATAGAGTTATGACAGAGCATATGACAGAGTTATAGACAAGAGTTATGAAGAGCTTGATGAATAGGAGCTATGATGGAGCTATTGATAGAGCTATGACAAAGTTATGACGGAGATATGATAGGAGTTATGAATAGAGTTGTGAAGAGTTGTTGATAAGAGTTGTGGATGAGTTGTGATAGAGTTGTAATAGGTGTGTAATGGAGTAATGACGGAGTATATGACAGGAGCTATGACAGAGCTATGACAGAGCTATGACAGAGCTATGATAGAAGCTTATGACAGAGTCTATGACAAAGCTATGCTAGAGCTATGACGAGCCGTGACAGAAGCCGTGACAGAATTATGATAGATTATGATATATGATAGAGCTGTGATAGAGTTATGATTAGAGTTATGATAGAGTTATGATAGATTATGATAGAGCTATGGGACAAAGTTATTGACGGAGTTATGACGGAGTTATGACAGAGTTATGACAGAGTCTATGGACAGAAGTTAGATAGAGTTGTGATAGAGTTATGATAGAGCATGATGGAGCTATGACGGAGCTATGAACGGAAATATGACGGAGCTTATGACGGAGCTATTGACAAAAGTTATGACGGAGTTATGACGGAGTTATGACTAAGTTTATGACAGAGCTGTGATAGAGTGTATGGTAGAGTTATGATAGAGTTATGATAGAAAAGTATGATGGAGTTATGGATTAAGAGCTATGATAGAGTTATGATAGAGTTATGATGAAGTTATGATTGAGTTATGATAGTTATGATGGAGTTATTGATGGAGTATGATGGAAGGCTATGATGGAGCTATGATGGAGTTATGATGGAGTTATTGATAGAGTTTTGATAGAGTTATGATAGAGTTATGATAGAGTTATGATTGGGTTATGATGGAGTTATGATTAGTTATGATGGAGTTATTATTGAGTTTATTGGATGGAGCTTATTGGATGGAGCTATGATGGAAACTATGATAGAGTTATGATAGAGTTATGATGGAGCTATGACGGAGCTATTGACGGAGCTATGACGGAAGCTATGATGGAGCATGACAGAGTTAGACAGGAGTTGTATGACAAGAGTTATGACAGAGTTGTGATAGAGCTATGGACTAAGTTATGGACAGAGCTGTGATAGAGTTATGGTAGATGTTATGATAGAGTATGATAAGTAGATGGAGTTATGATGGAGTTATGATAGAGCTATGATAGAGTTATGATAGAGTTATTGATGAAGTTATGATTGGAGTTATGATGTTATGATGGAGTTATGTGATATAGTTATTGATGAAAGTTATGACAGAGTTATGATAAGAGTTTATGATAGAGTTATGATAGAGTGCTGATTAGACTATGATAGAGTTATGATAGTTTATGAATGAAGTTTATGATTGGAGTTATTGATAGAGCTATTGATAGAGTTTGATAGTTTATGTGAAGTTATGATGGAGTTATGTATATTATGATGGAGTTATGATGGAAGTTAATGATTGGAGTTATGATGGAGGCTATGATATGAGTTATGATAGAGTTATGATGGATAGAGTTATGATGGAGCTATAATGGAGCTCATGATGGACTTATGATGGAGCTATGACAAGAACTATGAAAGGAGCTTGTGATAGAGTGTTGATAGAGTTGTGATAGAGTTGTGATAGAGTTGTGGATAGTATGATGGAGTTATGGACAGACTATGACAGAACTATGACAGAGCCGTGACAGAGCCGTGACGGAGCTGTTGACGGAGTTGTTACGGAGTTATGATAGAGTTATGAAAGAAGCTATGACAGAGTTTGACCAGAGCTATTGATTAGAGTTATGATAGGAGTTATGATAGAGTTATGATAGAGTATATGATGGAGCTATGATGGAGCTATGATGGAGCTTTGATGGGAGCTATGATGGAGCTATGACAGAGCCTATGAACAGAACTATGAAAGAGCTATGATAGAGTTGTGATAGAGTTGTGATAGAGTTGTGATAGCAGTTTGTGATAAGAGTTGTTGATAAGTTATGATTGGAGTTATGGACAGAGCTGATGATAGAGCTATGACAGAGCCGTGACAGAGCCGTGACGGAGTTGTGACCGGAGTTATGATAGAGTTATGAAAGAGCTATGACAGAGTTTGACAGAGCTATTGATAGAGTTATGGACAGAGCTATGACAGAAACTATGAAAGAGGCTATGACAGAGTATATGACAGAAGCCTAATTTATAGAGTTTATGACAGAGCTATGATAGAGTTATGAATAGTAATGATAGAGTATGATAAGAGGTTATGATAGAGTTATGATGGAGCTATGATAGAGTTATGATGGAGTTATGATAGAGTGTGATAGAGTTGTGATAGAGTTGTGATAGAGTTGTGATGGGAGTAATGACAGAGCTATGACGAACTATGAAAAGCAGCTATGACAGAAGCTATGATAGAGTTATGATAGAGTTATGACAGAGCTATGACAGAAACTATGAAAGAAGCTATGACCAGAGTTATGACAGGCGCTATGATAGAGTTTATAGAATAGAGTTATGACAGAGACTATGACAGAACTATGAAAGAGCTATGATAGAGTTATGACAGAGTCTATGATAGAGTTATGATAGTAATGATAGAGTTATGGATAGAGTTATGATGGAGGCTATGAATAGAGTTATGATGGAGTTATGATGAGTTGTGATAGAGTTGTGGATAGAGTTGTGATGGAGTAATGACAGAGCTATGCACAGAACTATGAAAGAGCTATGACAGGAGCTATGATAGAGTTATGATGTAATGATAGAGTTATGACAGAGCTATGACAGAACTATACAGAGCCGTGACAGAGCCGGTGACGGAGCTGTGACGGAGTTGTGACGGAGTATGCATAAGTTGATAAAGAGCTATGACAGTTTTATGACAGAGCTTATGATAGAGTTTGATGAGTTTATGATAGAGTTTGATAGAGTTATGATGAGCTTATGATGGAGCTATGATGGCAGCTATGATGGAGCTATGATGGAGCGTATGACAGAGCTATGACAGAACTCATGAAAGAGCTATGATAGAGTGTGATAGAGTTACTGTGATAGAAGTCTGTGATAGAGTTGTGATAGAGTTGTGATAGTTATGATGGAGTTATGACAGAGCTTATGATAGAGCTATGACAGAGCCGTGACCAGAGCCGTGTACGGATTATGATCGAGTTATGAAATGAGCTATGACAGAGTTATCGACAGAGCTATGATAGAGTTATGATAGAGTTATGACAAGCTATGACAAGAACTTATGAAGAGCTCTATGACAGAGTATATTGACACCAGAAGAAGAAGCTATGATAGTAGTTATGACAGAAGCTATGATAGAGTATTGATAGTAATGATAGAGTTATGATAGAGTTATGATAGAGTTATGATGGAGCTATGATAGAGTTATGATGGAGTTAGATAGAGTTTGATAGAGTTGTGATAGAGTTGTGATAGAGTTGTGATGGAGTAATGACAGAGCTAGACAGAACTATGAAAGAGCTATGACAGAGCTATGATAGAGTTATGATAGAGTTATGACAGAGCTATGACAGAACTATGAAAGAGCTATGACAGAGTTTGACAGAGCTATGATAGAGTTATGATAGAGTTATGACAGAGCTATGACAGAACTATGAAAGAGCTATGATAAGTTATGACAGAGCTATGATAGAGTTATGATAGTAATGATAGAGTTATGATAGAGTTATGATGGAGCTATGATAGAGTATGATGGAGTTATGATAGAGTTGTGATAGAGTTGTGATAGAGTTGTGATGGAGTAATGACAGAGCTATGAGAGAGTTATGATAGAGCTATGACAGAGCTATGACAGCGTTATGACAGCGCTATGATACGCTATGATAGAGCTATGATAGAGCTATGATAAGCTTATGATAGAGTTATGACAGAGCTGTGACAGAGCTGTGACAGAGCTGTGACGGAGTTGTGACGGAGTTGTGATGGAGTTATGACGGAGTTATGATGAGTTATGATGGAGTTATGATGGAGTTATGATAGAGCTATGACAAAGTTATGATGGAGTTATGATAGTTATGATAGAGTTATGATGGAGTTATGAATAGAGCTATGATAGAGTTATGATAGAGCTATGACAGAGTTATGACGGAGCTATGACGGAGTTATGACGGAGTTATGACGGAGTTATGACAGAGTTATGACAGAGTTATGACGGAGTTATGACAGAGTTATGACAGAGTTATGACAGTGTTATGACAGAGTTATGACAGAGCTGTGGACAGAGCTGTGACAGAGCCGTGACAGAGCCGTGACAGAGCCCGTGACAAGAGCCGTGACAGAGCCGTGACAGAGCCATGACAGAGCTATGATAGAGCTATATAGAGCTATGATAGAGCTATTGATAGAGCTATGATAGAGCTATGACAAAGTTATGATGGAGTATGATAGAGCTATGACAGAGCTATGAAAGAGCTATGACAGAGCTATGATAGAGCTATGATAGAGCTATGATAGAGCTATGATAGAGCTATGACAAAGTTATGATGGAGTTATGGATATTATGACAGAGCTATGACAGAGCTATGATAGAGTTATGGTAGAGCTCTGATAGAGCTATGACAAAGTTATGACGGAGTTATGATAGTAATGATAGAGTTATGACGGAGTTATGACAGGGCTATGATAGAGCTATGACAGAGTAAACGAGCGATGATAGAGTTATGATAGAGTTATGACTAAGTTATGACAGAGCTGTGATAGAGTAATGGTAGAGTTATGATAAAGTTATGATGGAGTTATGATGGAGTTATGATAGAGTTATGATAGGCTATGTAAAGTTTTATGATATGGATTTATATGAGTTATGATAGAGTTATGGATGGAGTTATGATGGAAGTTATGATGGAGTTATGATCACTGCTCACTCACTCGGGCGCATTACACACGTCACGACCAAACACTAGTGAAAATCAGATCCAATCGTTTCAAAGGAGTTCACCACTCTCACCTGATAACGGAGCTCCAGACTCTGTATGAAACAAAATGAGTACGAGGGTATGGTAAAACCGGGCTAGATTTGTCGTACAGTGTGTGCTGTGCATCCACACGGCAAAATCAACACATCACACAACAATTCAGACAAGAAATCTGGCAAAACCTCTCGCGGATTAAACGTGACTTCAGAGTAAACAAACATGGCAGATGAAGAAGATGCAGTGGCGATGGTTTGTTTTTAACACACACACAAAAATACCCAGTCTCCGACATCCACCAGACTTTCTGGTTCGCCATGACTGCTGTTTTGATTTTGGATTCCCCTCTGTACTTCCTGGTGCCTCCTCACCGCCTCGTCACCTCGCTTTCTGATTGGCCACATGTCACAGTCAACAGGCTGCTGCTCGTTTGTCCTCGGGCACCACAACGCAAGATGAGAAATCAGGCCAAAACAATCCAACATGTGGAATATCCCAGATTTGAGGTCAGAGCGGACCAACGTCTTTCCAAGCAGGACGAGAGCATCGCACACAGCGGGAATATCTGACAATATTATCTGACGATACAGTGTTTCCACCCCCCGACTATATTTAAAAAATAATAATAATAATAATCTCTATCGTATTGGTGCTAGTGATGGGACTTATGGCTCTTTAATGCTTTTTTTATTTTTTAAAGAAAGTAAATACCATCTGAATTGACTTTATTTTAACGAAAATGTCACTATTTCACACAATATAACATTTCCCTCTATGGAATTTTGTTATCACAGAAAAACAAACACACGGCTTGATTAAGCTTCTGTGCTTCATTCACATAACTTTCCTCCTCTCCTCTCTCTCCCTCGCACAAGAGGGGAGAAAACAACACAAGTGAAAGGTGTTTAGCTTCAACGCGATCTCCTCTGTAACTGTGTTTATTATTTCATTAGGACTTTTATTCTCAACGTGTTGCCTTATGCTCACTTTGAGCTCCTCATGGGGGGTGGAGATGACGGGGCGGACTGAGGAGGAAGCAGTGTGCGGTGATGTCGTTGCAGAGCCGAGTGGAGCTGAGTGAACAGGGGGAAGATGTGAGTGACGGGGCTCCTGTAACCGCCTCGTCACTCACGGACCCCGCGCGCCTTTTTTCTCCCTATGGCCCAGTACAGTGCTGGCGCTGGGAGCGTTCGGGCCGTTTCCCCCTGAGCCGCGCTCTGAAAACCATTTCCCCGCAGGCCACGCTCACGTCTGCCAATCCTACACTCCTCTCTCCGCCGCACTCCAGCAGTGACTTTTGTTTCACAAAATAAGCACAACTAAAGTGACGCCCCTCCCCCAAAGAGGAATAAAAAAAATACTTCACCTCCGCGAACCCGTTCATATCGTTCACTGTAAAGACTCGTTCAAAAGAGCCGGATCGTTCACTGTAAAGACTCATTTAAAAGAGCCGGATCGTTCACTGTAAAGACTCGTTCAAAAGAGCCGGATCGTTCACTGTAAAGGACTCGTTCAAAAGAGCCGGATCGTTCACTGTAAAGACTCGTTCAAAAGAGCCGGATCGTTCACTGTAAAGACTCGTTCAAAGAGCCGGATCGTTCACTGTAAAGACTTGTTCAAAAGAGCCGGATCGTTCACTGTAAAGACTCATTTAAAAAGAGCCGGATCGTTCACTGTAAAAGACTCGTTCAAAAGAGCCGGATCGTTCACTGTAAAAGACTCGTTCAAAAGAGCCGGATCGTTCACTGTAAAGACTCGTTCAAAAGAGCCGGATCGTTCACTGTAAAGAACTCGTTCAAAAGAGCCGGATCGTTCACTGTAAAGCCTCGTTCAAAAGAGCCGGATCGTTCACGTAAAGACTCGTTCAAAAGAGCCGATCGTTCACTGTAAAGACTCGTTCAAAAGAGCCGGATCGTTCACTGTAAAGAACTCGTTCAAAAGAGCCAGATCGTACACGACCGACACATCACTAATTGGTGCCCCGTCCTTTCGATTAAAAAAATAATAAAATAGGAAACACAATATGTAGCGGGCGGTGTTGATTCTGTGGCGGTGCGCCACAGAATCTGTGTGGGAAACACTGCGATAATCGGAGCGTCTTTAAGATTGTTGGAAGGGGGAGAATTGGGGCTAAAATTAACCTGCCGTGTGAACCAGGCTTTACAAGACCAAACTTTACTTCAATTTACAATTGATAAGATTGCAGTTAATATCCCTGTCTTGTTACAGAGGAGTGTGACACCCGTATTTATTTCCTGTAGGCTAATGTATAAGGTTAAGGTGTTTTTATTCACTTTACTGTAAAACGAAATTTGTCCTCTGCATTTGACCCGTCCTCAGCTCTATTTGTACCTTTTTACCCACACAAAAAAACGTCAGAGCTAATTATGCTTCAAAGACACTTGAGTAAAATGCGACTTTGGGATACAACCTGGAGAATTAGTGGCCAAGATGAAATTGCAAATAAAACCACTTGAGTTTTCTACTTTTCTACATTTACCCAAATGTTTGCAAATTGTGTTCAGCATGTTCAGAACAAAAATACAATGCATTTAAAATGTCAGTCAATGATCGTATGTTGAAATGTTGATAGTCTTTGGCGAGCTACTTAGAAAGGGCTGGAGCTATTGGTTGGACACCACTGGGAAACATGTGATATACAGTACATGTAACATTAGAAAATGTGTTTAAAATAAGTGTGTTTTTTAACTGACTCACCTCATCTGTCCCAGAATAATTGGCCGAAGCAATGATGAGCCTAAACAGATAAAGAAGAGTAAGATGATCGCCAAAGCGTTTTGCCATGAGAAAAGAGCTTCACCAAAACCCAGAGAAGGAGCTGTCCTTCAGCATGCATACTATGTCCATGACGGTCCTGTTGGTGAGTGTCTCCAAACAGAAATTACCACCTTTTCAGACAAGAGTGTCGCTATTTCAGAAATAGTATTTCATTATAGGAGAAAGAAGACCTATGTTGCTACTCGAGTAAATGTTACTGTGATTTTCCACCTTTTCACTTAATTGAAGTATATCACACCAAAAACTATTATAAATCTAGTTCTGTCAGAGGGTAAAGCTCTCGATTTACCGATCGATCTATGTTCCCACCCTCACCTATGGTCATGAGATCTGGGTAATGACCGAAAGGACAAGATCGTGGATACAAGCAGCCGAAATGAGCTTTCTTCGCAGGGTGGCAGAGCGCACCCTGCGAGATCGGGTGAGGAGCTCAGTTACCCGGGAGAAGCTCAGAGTAGAGTCGCTGCTCCTTCATGTCGAACGGAGCAGAACAGCTGGAGGAGGTGTGCGTGGATAGGGAAGTCTGGGCAGCTCTGCTTAGACTGCTGCCTCCGTGACCCGGCCCCGGATAAAGCAGAAGAAAATGGATGGATATAGTTCTGTTGTCATGAATGATGGCAGTGTAATGTCCTATAACCTGTATGCAGTGTAATTATTACTGTCATTGTCTTTTAGCTGGAATCAATTTTGAGATCAACGAGTCCTCGGACGACATGTCTTCAGACTGGGCTGTGACCGAGATGGTGGCCGGAAGAGGCGCTATTCTGCCCCCAGATGTCTCTGTTACCCCCACCGGGACACCAGGTAAGAGTAACATTGCTTTTTAGAGCTTTTTACCATGTTGCAAAATTGTTCTGATCAAAAACATACCTGGAGTGGTATTTCAACCCTTCGTGCATCTTTGAGTTCATTTTGAATCTTCTTCAGTGGCTATTCTTAGCATTGCAGTGGCATTTCCTGAACAGCTTCTCCTGTTGCCAAAAGGCTCCTCCTGAGGTCCTATGTATCCAGGAAATGCTTTATCACCGCTCAGTCTCTTGCTAAGCTTAATCCTTTCATGGCAAAGTAAACCAGTCTGCATAGTTTACTACAGCCACACGAGCCGCACAGACTTTTTTATCTTTCTTTTTTATTTTAAGAGGCTGGGGAGGTGTCTACAGCGTGACCATGTGAACGTCAGGAAGTGAAACTAATGGATATTTCTTTCAGCTGTTTTTGATCAATATTGCGTTTTCTAACCAACAGTGTTTCATTTTTATTTATTTTTTCAGTCATGTTATTTACATTTTTTCACGATTGAATAGGAGCACAATGAAGACAACGCTTATATCAAGTGCCCCTTTCTTTAAACACAAAAAGCAAAAAAATATACAAAATGGTCTGATGCGCAGGTATTAACTTCGAACCACATATAAACGCAGGTACTGTAACAGAAACCAATGATACATCCTCATATTTACAGTAATTTATAGGATTTAATATTTGTTTGAACTGTCTTTTAAATATATGCACAGTGGAGGTTTTCTATGACTGGATAAAAACATCTTTTGTATAGTTGAGGCAACTTGCTTTATACATTATGATTAATGTTTTATGAGGTCATTTTATTAGTTTTGATTTCATAAATAGTTGATTTGTATGTTCTCTTCTATGCCTTTTTATTTATTATTCTCATTGCTTTTCAGTGGTTGGATTGTAGTCGTCTATGTGTTTCCCTGAACTTCTGAGCAATAAATGAAATGAGGTAGTATTAAAGTGCAGTATAAAACCCTTGAAGATTCACAATTTAAAAATATATTTTACTTTGTGAAGAACAGTAATATTTTTACATAATTTCTTTCTTATAACTGTGTAGATTTCCAAGTTAATTTTTCATCTACACCCAAAGACTTAAATTCAGATACTCTTTCAATATTTGTAGCATTTAAGGACAGCTGGATATCCACATTTAACTCACAATTTGAAAACACCATGAATTTTGTTTTAGCCACATTTAGTGATAATTTATTTTGGTCAAACCAATCCTTTCATTTCTTTTTCGATTAGTTTTTCATGAATATGTGTTTGGGATCATTACCAACACCTGCAAAAAACATAACTCCTTATAATAAGTGTTTATGACTTACACACAGGTAGACTCTATTTAGTCACTGGGTCAGCACGTGATCATTCAGAAATCATCATGCAACTTCTAAAGGCAATTGGTTGCACCAAAAGGAACTGGGGCCGGTACTTGGCACATCCTACTTTACAGTTTGTATTTATAAGAACAATTCCAAATCATGTATGCATTTCATTACACTTCACGATGTGTGTCTTTCACATAAAATTTCACTTAAATATATTATGTTTATGTTTATGGTCCATAGTGTGGCAAAATGTGGAAAAGATACTTATGCAACCCACTGTAACTTCACCCCCGTTTGGCCCCATAGAGGAGAGGAGGAGAGGCTAAATATCTCCGTATGCAAAAACAGTGGCGTATTCCTTTAAGTACCGGACTCCTGTTGATGAAATATACAAAGATCTCTAAATCCACTATCTTTAAAAAAGTTGAATATAATGTATGTTTTTGTTTTTCACAGTGCCTTCTCCAGAAAAGAGGAGCAGACTGTGGTTGGTGGAGGCTGAGATCTCCCCGGAGATGATCAAGATGGAGAAGAAGAAATCAGAAGAA
>VHKM01000364.1:15000-326077 GCA_007210695.1 Neogobius melanostomus
GAATGGGTGATAAGTAAGTTCCAGGTAAGTTCTTTCAACCATTCAAAACAATTAGCATATCACTGATATAAATCAATGATCAATACTTGTCATTGGCATCATTACACCATCATTAATTAGAAATAATTAGGAAAAACCTGTCATACTCACTTTTAGGACTGTCCACAATGAAAAGAGGCAGCTATACTGTACATGGCTTGAAACATTACTGAAATAACTGAAACCTTGTTTTGCGTTTGTGCGATTATAACATTTCATTTGTGTAAGATAAATGTTACAAGTCTTTTAGGGAAACGGAGGAAAAACAATCTTCAGTGCATCATTCCCTCCACTGAAATCAAATTGACAGCCAATGTAAATAACTACAAGTGTTGTTCAATAAAAATCCAAAGGGGAATTAAAAAAAAGTTATACATATTTGAAAATGCCTGACATCAATTAAATTCAATATCCAACAAACAAATCGGGCTCTTTGATGTAACGATGCATTCAAGCCCCAAGTTAAGTTCCCTTTTTGTTTTTTTTGAGACAGTTTTTTTTTTTTTTTACCAAAAGCTGTTTCTTTTATTTTAACATGTGCATTTTAATGATATCAGACTAAGGCAAGGTCTTTGGGAAACAGCTTTGAGAGTGGGCTCCGTTCATGGTAGCGCTGGGCAGTTTGACATAAAGCACACAAATATTTTCCCCCTCATATGTATAGATGCATCATTTGATACCAATTTGTATTAGTTATTAAGTGGTACATAAAGTATGCCAACTCTAAAGCTTGGACATCTTGAACAACCCATGAATGCTTTCCGTTTGGCAAAAAGATGTTTTCCAACTCTTCAAGATCCACACTTCAGACAGTAAGCTGTAGACTAGACCTGTCCATTAAAAAGAACCATGCCTATAATTGAGAGAACATGGATTTACTTTTTCACCTTCAGTCTCCTGGGAATGCTGTATATTTTTGTGTTTGTAAAAATTCTAAAGTTGCCTCAGTCTGACATTGATTTGTGATTTCTCTCAAATTCGCACCTTCCCAGGAAACACTGTATTTTTCTGAACTGTACATAGACTGTGTATAGAGATTTCTGGGTAATTATTATTTTTTGTAAATAGGAAATGCTTTAGGGAAATCCTTAAAATGGAACCATTTAGTGTCTCTTTTGCATGCTATTAAAGCCATGGGTAGAATAGCCATAAACATAATGGCTATGTAGCCATACATCGTAGAGCCAAACGCTCTACAATTCTTGAATTGTATGACGATGAGACAGGGACGGGTTTTAGAATATTTTTCCAAACTGAATTTCCATCATTTGTGGTTTGGCTCCACAAACTTGCCATATTATATTATGGCTTGAAATAATTTCTGCTAAAAACAATTGTATCTGAGTGACTATGAAGACAACAATTGTACGAATTACAGGCTATATCTTTTTTCTCCACCTTGAGTTGATGACGGGGCAGTTTGTGCCAGTTTTTTTGTGTTGTACATTGGCCCAGTAATAACTTCTCATAAAAGGTCAAAACATAATCTTCAAATACAGTGTTTTGAGTTTTTGTTTGTTTTTGATTATTATACTTTTCTGTCACGTTTCAGGCAAAGAGTCGACAAAGCCTAGTATACTAAGCTTACACTTTGTTGCTTATAAAGAAAAAGATTAACAGTGTCTAGCCCTCGTTGTAAAGTGTCCGATTCCTCAAAATATTATGGACCTGGCAACCCTGCCTGTATCTTTGATAACAGTGTGTAGTATTTTGGTGGACAGTGTTTAGTGTTGCCAAGTCCTTCTCTGGTTAAACGTTATTGTGTTGTTCTGATCCAAGAGTTTATATTGTGATTTTCGATGTTTTGTAACTGTCTTTGGTCTATTGCGAGAAAAAGTAAGTACACCGTCTGGAATTTCTGCCTAAATTGGTCACTAAATGTGGTCTGATCTTCATCTAAATCACAGGAATGATTAAACAGAGTCTGCCTGAACTAATACCACCCAAGCATTTACATTTAATCATGTTTTTATTGGCAATAACATGTAAACTTTCACAAGATGGCGTGGAATAAGTAAGAACAGCGTTAGATTTAGTAGCTGGTTGATAACTTCAACCAGACGGTTCCTGTAGTTGCCGATTAGACGTGCACAACCATCAGGATGAATCTTGGACCATTCCTCTTTACAAAACTGTTGTAGTTCAGCAGATTCCTCAGATGTCTGCTGTGAATGGTTTTCTTGAGGTCATGCCACAGCATCTCAATCGGGTTTAGGTCAGGACTTTGACTGGGCCATTCCGGAACACGTATTTTATTCTTCAGACCAATTTATGCAGAAATGTGAGAAAGATGGTGTACTTACTTTTTCTCGCCACTGTATGCTAGAGGGCCATATTTTTAATATTTTGGTGGACAGTGTTAAGCCTGAATACAGAGTGTTACCATTGCAGTCTGTGTTTACACTATTAGTATTGCCTCAGTGTTTAAAAGCTGATGTGCAGTGTTGTTGTAATAGGGCTTGAAAATGGTGTCAAAGTTGTAGTGTCAAAGGCAATAGAAACAAACTACAGTGGCGGAGCTAGGGGGTGGCTTTAGGGGCTTAAGCCTCGAATGTTTTTCAAAAGCCCCGGATCTTTTTTGGACAGGTTTTTTTTTTTTTTTTCACGCTGTAAAACAGTCATATCCGTTCAATATGAGAACAACGAAGCGAAAGCGGCAACGTAACGCCGTAATTATTACCCTTCCCTGAACTTCTCCTGTTTGTCTGTCAGTCGGACCTTAGCCGCACGCGCGTGTGTGTGTGTGTGTGTGTGTGTGTGTGTGTGTGTGTGTGTGTGTGTGTGTGTGTGTGTGTGTGTGTGTGCGTGTGCGTGTGCGTGTGCGTGTGCGTGTGCGTGTGCGTGTGCGTGTGCGTGTGCGCGTGCGCGTGCGCGTGTGCGTGTGTGTGTGTTGATCCCAGCCGCGCGCGCCCTCTCCGCAGCGGTAGCAGGGCTCACAGCGGCTCAGAGAGCAGAGGAGAGACGGAGGAGAGGAGCTCTGCACAATGCTCATGATCTCATCAGATTCTGAAATCGTAGGTAGTGGTGGCCACGAGTCATTTGTGTGTAATCAATCATAAACCACGAACGATAACTGCGTGCCCCAAAAGCTACGAAGGCTAACTTTCCCTTCGTGACTAGTGTTTACATTCACTAGCATTAGCATTAGTATTCCTGATGCTGCGATCATAAGGTGCCACTACTTGTGTTTCGTAATTAGCCTTGTTTTATGGACAATATGTGGAAACGTATGGGGCTTCATTTATCTATTGTAATTAATTACAATCTTGCTTAATTTTATAACATAATGCATATTTTTAGTGACTTGCCACCATGGACATCAGGTGCTTTTTCAAAAAATGACAGGAAGGCAACCCAGGTGAGAGAACAACAAAGTACAGTTTCATATATTTATAATACTACAGTATATGTCATAACTTTGGGTTTTTAATAATTGCTCTGGTGGATTTATAGCACAGAGAGGAGAGATGGCAGGGAGAGGGACAGCACATGGAACAATTGTCCTCAGGTAAGGTAAGAAAATACTTGAGAATGATAGTGATAATAATATTACCCGTATGCATTATTGAAGAAATTAGGCATTTTTTAAAACAAGGATTACAATATACTGTATATAATAAAACTGTAAGAACTTTTTTTACTGAAACATAATATTTTACAATATGTATGTGATTCTGAATGATGTTTGCTCATTAGCACAAAGAGGGAGAGATGACACAGAGAGGGACAGAGACCAGAATGAGGACAGTACAGAAATGGAGCAAGAAAATGGTAAGAAATAGTCAGACACGACCTGCCTGTTCAGTGTTTGTTTTTTGTTTGGATTGCTAACATGATACAGTACACTGCAAAAAGTGCTGCAACTTCAATAGCCCTGCAGTTAGTTCAGTAACAGTGCAAAAAGTGGGTTCAATTGTGAAAAGGGAAAGTGTCTATACATTGGAAGTAAAAGTATCTGGTGCAAGACTAGACTTGACTGGTGTAGTCTTGGGTGGTTTTGGACTTTATTTTGTCTGTCTTAGTTTTGGAGTAAATATGTGCAACTTTAGCTTAGTCCATGTTCATATGAGCCATTTGTCCTGCCATTTGCTTTTTTATTGATGGTTCTGATTCTGTTCTGAATTAATCCTGGTTTAGTCTTGATTTATAACTGGCTTGATCTAATACTGTCCTGAGTGAGTCCTGGTTTAGCCCTGGTTAATAACTGGCTTGATCTAATACTGTCCTGAGTGAGTCCTGGTTTAGTCCTGGTTAATAACTGGCTTGATCTAATACTGTCCTGAGTGAGTCCTGGTTTAGTCCTGGTTAATAACTGGCTTGATCTAATACTGTCCTGAGTGAGTCCTGGTTTAGTCCTGGTTAATAACTGGCTTGATCTAATACTGTCCTGAGTGAGTCCTGGTTTAGCCCTGGTTAATACTGCTTGATCTATACTGTCCTGAGTGAGTCCTGGTTTAGCCCTGGTTAATAACTGCTGATCTAATACTGTCCTGAGTGAGTCCTGGTTTAGTCCTGGTTAATAACTGGCTTGATCTAATACTGTCCTGAGTGAGTCCTGGTTAGTCTGAGTGAGTCCTGGTTTAGCCCTGGTTAATAACTGGCTTGATCTAATACTGTCCTGAGTGAGTCCTGGTTTAGTCCTGGTTAATAATGCTGATCTAATACTGCTGATGATGGTAGTTCTGAGTGAGTCCTGGTTTAGTCCTGGTTAATAACTGGCTTGATCTAATACTGTCCTGAGTGAGTCCTGGTTTAGTTCTGAGTGAGTCCTGGTTTAGTCCTGGTTAATAACTGGCTTGATCTAATACTGTCCTGAGTGAGTCCTGGTTTAGTTCTGAGTGAGTCCTGGTTTAGTCCTGGTTAATAACTGGCTTGATCTAATACTGTCCTGAGTGAGTCCTGGTTTAGTTCTGAGTGAGTCCTGGTTTAGTCCTGGTTAATAACTGGCTTGATCTAATACTGTCCTGAGTGAGTCCTGGTTTAGTTCTGAGTGAGTCCTGGTTTAGCCCTGGTTAATAACTGGCTTGATCTAATACTGTCCTGAGTGAGTCCTGGTTTAGTTCTGAGTGAGTCCTGGTTTAGCCTGGTTAATAACTGGCTGATCTAATACTGTCCTGAGTGAGTCCTGGTTTAGTTCTGATGAGTCCTGGTTTAGCCCTGGTTAATAACTGGCTTGATCTAATACTGTCCTGAGTGAGTCCTGGTTTAGCCCTGGTTAATAACTGGCTTGATCTAATACTGTCCTGAGTGAGTCCTGGTTTAGTCCTGGTTAATAACTGGCTTGATCTAATACTGTCCTGAGTGAGTCCTGGTTTAGCCTGTTAATAACTGCTGATCTAATACTGTCCTGAGTTGGTTTAGCCTGGTTAATAACTGGCTTGATCTAATACTGTCCTGAGTGAGTCCTGGTTTGGGGGGAGCCCTGGTTAATAACTGGCTTGATCTAATACTGTCCTGAGTGAGTCCTGGTTTAGTTCTGTGAGTCCTGGTTAGCTGGTTAATAACTGGCTTGATCTAATACTGTCCTGAGTGAGTCCTGGTTTAGTTCTGAGTGAGTCCTGGTTTAGTCCTGGTTAATAACTGGCTTGATCTAATACTGTCCTGAGTGAGTCCTGGTTTAGTTCTGAGTGAGTCCTGGTTTAGCCCTGGTTAATAACTGGCTTGATCTAATACTGTCCTGAGTGAGTCCTGGTTTAGTTCTGAGTGAGTCCTGGTTTAGCCCTGGTTAATAACTGGCTTGATCTAATACTGTCCTGAGTGAGTCCTGGTTTAGCCCTGGTTAATAACTGGCTTGATCTAATACTGTCCTGAGTGAGTCCTGGTTTAGTTCTGGGTGAGTCCTGGTTTAGCCCTGGTTAATAACTGGCTTGATCTAATACTGTCCTGAGTGAGTCCTGGTTTAGTTCTGGGTGAGTCCTGGTTTAGTCCTGGTTAATAACTGGCTTGATCTAATACTGTCCTGAGTGAGTCCTGGTTTAGTTCTGGGTGAGTCCTGGTTTAGTCCTGGTTAATAACTGGCTTGATCTAATACTGTCCTGAGTGAGTCCTGGTTTAGTTCTGAGTGAGTCCTGGTTTAGTCCTGGTTAATAACTGGCTTGATCTAATACTGTCCTGAGTGAGTCCTGGTTTAGTTCTGAGTGAGTCCTGGTTTAGTCCTGGTTAATAACTGGCTTGATCTAATACTGTCCTGAGTGAGTCCTGGTTTAGTCCTGGTTAATAACTGGCTTGATCTAATACTGTCCTGAGTGAGTCCTGGTTTAGTTCTGGAGTGAGTCCTGGTTTAGTCCTGGTTAATAACTGGCTTGATCTAATACTGTCCTGAGTGAGTCCTGGTTTAGTTCTGAGTGAGTCCTGGTTTAGTCCTGGTTAATAACTGGCTTGATCTAATACTGTCCTGAGTGAGTCCTGGTTTAGTTCTGAGTGAGTCCTGGTTTAGCCCTGGTTAATAACTGGCTTGATCTAATACTGTCCTGAGTGAGTCCTGGTTTAGTTCTGAGTGAGTCCTGGTTTAGCCCTGGTTAATAACTGGCTTGATCTAATACTGTCCTGAGTGAGTCCTGGTTTAGTTCTGAGTGAGTTCCTGGTTTAGTCCTGGTTAATAACTGGCTTGATCTAATACTGTCCTGAGTGAGTCCTGGTTTAGTTCTGAGTGAGTCCTGGTTTAGTCCTGGTTAATAACTGGCTTGATCTAATACTGTCCTGAGTGAGTCCTGGTTTAGTTCTGAGTGAGTCCTGGTTTAGTCCTGGTTAATAACTGGCTTGATCTAATACTGTCCTGAGTGAGTCCTGGTTTAGTTTTGAGTGAGTCTGGTTTAGCCTGGTTAATAACTGGCTTGATCTAATACTGTCCTGAGTGAGTCCTGGTTTAGTTCTGAGTGAGTCCTGGTTTAGCCCTGGTTAATAACTGGCTTGATCTAATACTGTCCTGAGTGAGTCCTGGTTTAGTTCTGAGTGAGTCCTGGTTTAGCCCTGGTTAATAACTGGCTTGATCTAATACTGTCCTGAGTGAGTCTGGTTTGTCTGAGTGAGTCCTGGTTTAGCCCTGGTTAATAACTGGCTTGATCTAATACTGTCCTGAGTGAGTCTGGTTTAGCCCTGTTAATACTGCTTGATCTAATACTGTCCTGAGTGAGTCCTGGTTTAGTTCTGAGTGAGTCCTGATTTAGTCTGGTTAATAACTGGCTTGATCTAATACTGTCCTGAGTGAGTCCTGGTTTAGTTCTGGGTGAGTCCTGATTTAGTCCTGGTTAATAACTGGCTTGATCTAATACTGTCCTGAGTGAGTCCTGGTTGAAAAAAAAAATCCTTGTAATGAATTTCTGTTATTTTTCCTTTAGACTTAAGACTTTAGATTTACAGTAAATAAAGCAATAGATAAATAAATATAATAAATTAGTAAAAGTATTAGCAGCTTAAAATTGGGAGTGTTTTAAAATGGTGTATTTTAAGAGTAAAGTAATAATAATGTAGCCTATGTTCTAATTGTTATCATTGTATAATAGGAGATTAAAATAGAATATGCTCATCTAAAATACACCAGATTGCACTAAATTACATTTGTGAAATTCAAAATTTCCTGGGGGAGGACTTCCAGACCCCCCCACATAAATATAATTTCACCTTATTACTTCTAAACCCCTGGCTGCAGCTCTGCTTGCATAGACTTTTAAAAAGAAATACAATTATTAGTCCATATTATTATTTATGAGGCTACAGTCCTTCAGGACTTATTATAAAAGTGCTCATTATTATAAATTTTATAGTATTTTCCTGTTTACAAAACATATGCACTGCACGACCCAAAATCCTTTATGGGCTAAGCCCCTGATGATTGGAGTGTCTAGCTCCGCCCCTGACAAACTATGAAACAGAATTCAAACATGTCCTTCAACTCAGTGTTCTTCAGAATGTTGTAATATGTTAAGTTGTTGTGAATATTTGTCCAGATTGCTTGTTATGTGTTTTCTTTAAGAGCAAAAATATTGAATGTGTTGAATAATGTTACTGTAATTGTATTGTATACAGTCAGTCAGTCACAGATCATTTTCCAGTAGATCACAGCCTGATCCGTGAGATCAGTGATTGATAAAAAAACACCGCAAATCAGACTCAATGATATCATTTAAAAAACCCTATACACCAAATAACAATATTGTATCTTTAACATTTATAATAATGTTATTATTAAAATAATAATATAAATGTACAATATTTTGACACACTACAAAGAAGTGAGATTCAGAAAAGCTCAGTATTTTTCCATTGTTATTGATAAACTAAGAATTATAGTATTCTAGGTCAATCCAGGCTCATTGGGTTATCAGATTTTAGTGATGAGTGATTGGCCTCAAATATCCGTCCTGATTGGTGCACCTCTAATATGTTTGTAATGTATTGTAAAAACGTACTTGTGCAACTGAAGAATTTGTTGGATATTGATACAATAAACGTTGTTGAATCATTCATGTGGCTGTCTAATCTCTTCACACTTAAGAGAGAATGGAAGTGATGTCACGCGTTTCATCCTGTGGAGAAGGCTAGGTCTGCTCAGGAGGGGGAATAATAATAATAATAATAATAAGTGGTACAGCAGTCAGCGCTCGTGCTTCACAGCTAGAAGGTCCCGGGTTCGATTCCCACCTGGGCCGGGGCCTTCTGTGTGGAGTTTGCATGCTCTCCCTGTGTCTGTGTAGGTTTCCCCTACCACTAAAAACAATAGGCCAGGATGAATGAGAGTGTGTTTGAAAGGCTACAATCCGGTGTGGCGTGTTTACATGCATGAGACTCATGTATGTTCATTAACATGCACTGTCCCAACCAAATAAACTCATAAATAAAAAAGAGTGACTAAAAAAGTGATAAAAATGTGATGAAAAGGAGACCAAAAACACGACAACAAACTACAAAAACTCTTTAAGAAAGCGAACACAAAGCAGCGACACAACGTGACAAAAAGTTCACCTTAATTTTTGTAGGCCTTAGCTTTCAAATGAGGTGTTACTCTGGCCTGTAGGCTGTAAATTCCGGTTGAAGTTTTTAGATTAGGGTAAAAAGTGGAGGAAATGCGCTGGGTTAAGGCGGGGGTTAAGAGGTTAAAAAAACGACTCAATGAGCCCACTGCATGGCATTTGCAATGTAACGATAAAGTGTCAGAAATGGGGATAAAAAATCCATCGTTGTCTTTTTCTATTTGCATTTTAAATGTGTTTCTGTGCATGATGATTGGAGGCATAAAGCACAGGGAGCAGCGCTTCAACAGCCGCTCGGTCGGAGTGAGCTCAGCCCTGCTCTTCATCTCTATTGGAGGTACGCCACATGGAAAACCCAACACAATCCATTTCAGTCAATTATATCACCGTGTTCGTCCATTCAGGCGTATTTGCTCCGGCGCTGTTCTCAAAGACGTTTGGAAATGTAGTGTGGCAATGCGAGGGTTAACTTAGCTGTTTTAAGTTAAACATAAAATTGCCAGACAACGCCAGCTGGAGATGGCCAGCACCAGAAATTAAGTAAAAGCACGTAGGTTCGTTGTTGAGTAGATGGATCACAGAGGCCAGGCACTGTATTGAGAATGAGGAGTTGACGTCACGGCACAGAGCCCCCCCTCCCCATCCCCCCCTCGCCACCATATTGGCCGCGCTCCGGCGGCAATACACATTGTTTACGTGTGTTGTTAACGTGGTAGTAGCTGAGTTTCTTGCACTGTTTTACCGCCTGGAAGTCACTGCTGCATTAAAAACTGCTCCAATACCTCACACGATAGATATGGAAAACGTAGGAACAATGGGACACAGTTTTTTATGTTACAGAAATGGACACGGCATCAAGTCTCTGACCTGTCAAAACATGTTGGAAACGTTTGTGTACATTGAACATCTCGTAACAATGTAGTGTTTACGAAACACGCACTTTATTACTTTGTCATTTTGGTCAAGAAGTGTCCGCTAAATGCAATGTAATGACAACACACGCATGTGCAAGTTACTTTTGCCAGTACAACGCTGTTTTCACCAGCGGAGGCTTGTAGAGCCAAGTCCTGCACCCAGCCACAGCAGAAAGTCTCATAACTTTCCAAAGACGTGTGGCTTTTAAACTCCAGCATCGTGTAGTAACTTACACCAAATACAAGGTAGTTTACTATGTCCATGTATGTGCACGGAGGTAAATGGTCCAGGTCTCCTCTGCAGGGAGCTCGTGTGTTGATGTTTTGAATGTCCGCAAGCTTCTCCAAATACTGCTGTTTTGCTCTTGGTATGAGCTTGTTCCTGTGAGGTCCCTTTTCTTTCGCCTTATCTCTTTGCATTGCTTTACTTTCTGTCTTTTCGTTGTCGTATTCGTAGACCTGTCTCTGTCTCGCCGAAAACGTAAATGCGCAAAATTTAAAGTGCTCTGAAATATGAGGAATGCGTGAAATTCTGGGAGCGTGCCCCCAATCCGCAGCCAATATGTCCGACAGGCTCAGAGCCCCCCAAATCACCACAACTCGGCACGTGACTCCTCATTCTCAATAGAAAAGTTTTACATTTATTTTCACATTTGTAATTAAGACCAGGTTTGTCCGTTCGTTTCACAGTTAGTTTAGTTACTTGTTTTCAATACATCTTTCTGTTACCACAGTCTACCCATGATGACGTTGCGCACATACGGCGCTCCATGTGACAGGGGAATAATAACAGAACAGGCGAACAAAAAGGTGGTAAAAGGGCGGAGAAAAAGGCAAGGAAAAGGCAGGCGGCAGTGACGACCACTCTTCGACCAGAGGCTACAAACGTAAAAACATGCGTCACTACCACGAGTGCGAACTACTAGAATGTATGTAATCTAGAACGTTACTAGAATGTATGTAATCTAGAACGTTACTAGATTGTATGTAATCTAGAACGTTACTAGATTGTATGTAATCTAGAACGTTACTAGATTGTATGTAATCTAGAACGTTACTAGATTGTATGTAATCTAGAACGTTACTAGGCAAGGCAAGGCAAGGCAAGTTTATTTGTAGAGCACAATTCATACACAAGGCAATTCAAAGTGCTTCACAGTTGCAGAAAGAGAATTACAAGAAAACAGATCAAATCAATCAATAAAACATCAACATAAAGTTAATCAATGACAGTAAAAGGCAAGAGTGCAGATAAAATACTTTCAGTTTTCATATGCACGGGTAAAAAGAGCTGTTTTCAGCCTGGATTTGAACATTGTCAGAGTTGAGGCCTGTCTCACATCCTCATGAAGACTGTTCCAGATTTTAGCTGCATGAAACTGAAACGCAGCCTCACCGTGTTTATTATTGACTCTGGGAACCACCAGGAGACCCCTCCCTGAAGTTCTCAGGGCCCGAGATGGTTCATACGGCTCTAACATGTCAGAGATGTACTTTGGTGCTAAACCATGAAAAGACTTGTACACAAGCAGAGCTGTTTTAAATTCTATTCTCTGAGTGACAGGAAGCCAGTGCAGAGACCGGAGCACTGGACTAATGTGGTGGTATTTCTTGGTTCTTGTCAGGACTCGAGCAGCAGCGTTCTGGATGTTCTGCAGCTGTCTAACAGCTCGTTTAGAAAGGCCGGTGAGCAGCCGTTACAGTAGTCTAACCTGCTGGAGACAAATGCATGGATGAGTCTCTCTAAGTCTGGTTTTGACACTATTCCTCTGATCTTAGCAATGTTTTTCAGATGGTAAAAAGCTGATGACGTTATTGCTTTGATGTGGCTGTTTAAGTTCAGGTCTGAGTCCATGCTAGATACTATGATTACTAGATTGTATGTAATCTAGAACGTTACTAGATTGACCAAACCACAAACCTGAGCGGAGGCATTAGCGCGGCTCGGGGCTTTGACAGCGGGGTCCGAGTACCGCGGTAACGCTATCCCTGGTTCAGCTATCACAGGGAGCCTGAAATCCGGAAGTGCGCCGTTAGTACAGCTGTACGGCTAATAGGCTTGGCCAAGGCTCATTCAAATGCAGCTGGTAAATTCAAACGTATGACTTTTAAACATAAGATAACGTAAAATAAAGAACATTGTAAAAATGTGTACTCATTTTAAAGTGCAATGTAGCTACTGTGTAAGACTGAGCACAAAATAAAGATGTATAGCAACTCGACGCTCTCGACAAAGGGCACTGCTATGAGGCCATATGGTCAGCAGATGGTGCTATTGCTATTGTATCATGTAAAACGTTTTAAGATCATATGTATTAGTTTAAATATATTAAAGGACTATACATAAGTTTAACCACAAATAAATGTATACAAATTTAAAATTTCTTTCTCATACATGCTCCAGCAATGCCCTGGTGAGTAGGCCTTTCACCGCAATTGTCTCTATATGCCTGTAAAGTCACTTAAATAGTTTATGCTCGGGTCGAACAAGCAAACAGCGTAATGTGTAATGGGCGTTCACGCTCAGCTGTAGCGTTAGCTGTAGCGTTAGCTGTAGCGTTAGCTGTAGCGTTAGCTGTAGCTTTAGCTGTAGCGTTAGCTGTAGCTTTAGCTGTAGCGTTAGCTGTAGCGTTAGCTGTATCTCCTCTATACTGACGCTGCAGCGCGAGTGGTAACTTCAGAAAGATGGATTTAGCGGAGAATAAGAGGAGACCGGCTTCAAGCACCATCGAAACTCCAGCCCAGACCCCAAATAACGAAAAGAAACGAAGAGTTTATTCGAGTGTGACAAAAAAGGCAAACGTCGAGTCTGATCGGCGTAGGCAAAGAACCAGAGTAAACATCGGAAAATGTTGAGAGAATCTCTATAAAGACCCGCAGCTTATTTTTGCTTGAAAGGTAAGAAATTATTACTAAATACGTGGGAGAAAAGTGTTGATGCTTCAAAACAACGGTGTCTGACTGTCCGTGCATGTTGTACAAACTTCACTGAAACAAGCCATAAAATAATCATATTTGGAAGTTACCAAAATAGTTGATCTAATAGTTTTATACCTACAGAGAAGTTGTGTAGTATTAGTAGCAGACTAGTAGTGTCAGTAATAACAGTAATTGTGCTGTACCTACAAACATTTGAGTAGTAACAGTGGTAACGGTGCTGTATTTACAACGGCAAAAATAATGTCGCTAATGTTAGCTTTTCTTGACCGCAAAATAAGCACGACTGTTCACGGATTTATAAGTAGTGAAACGACTACAAAAAGTAAACACTGGACATATGTCGTTGATTTGATTTTTTTTATTTTTTTTTGTTTGATTTTTTATTTCGAGCTACACAACACACATCACAGGCACAAAAGCCAGAAAAAATATAATAAAAGAAAACAAAATAATTAACATTCTAGCTCGAAAAGGAGTGGGAAGAAGACAAGCTTATTGACTCCCACCCCTGTTCATAACTTAAATAATAATGTGGTTGCAACAACAACAGTAACAATCTTTAGTATCTTACAAAACAATTAAGTTGGTTACATATTTACAGATTAAGTCAACATTCAAGTTTATAATTTTGTTTCCTATACCCATTTTATTACCATGTTGGTATTACTGTTATTCACCATCATCATTACAGCCCATATAACATTACTCTGTATCAAAGTGTTTGAATGATACATAACATACTCCACATTTATTCATGAAAGGTACAATGATCGCAGACTGATTGATGCTCATGATAACAAGAGTAGTCTTAATGATGTGTGTTAAAAAGGATTCGGGGCTTTTCTTTTTTCTTTCCTGTGTCTGGACCTGCTGCCAGAGGGGAGCAGCCCCCGAGCAACAGGACCATCATTTATTAAGTGTCCTATACGTGCATTAAAAGAGACAAGATTTAGGAGTCTGCTGCCAGAAGAGGCTTTCCTCGAGCAGCCGGCCCCCACATGTCTGCCCTGTACTACGAGTTATGTTGAATGCAGAGTACGTGGATATGTGCATGTTTTAATTGTAAGAATTTTATTCCTTTATATTACCATCAGCATCAATAGCAATACTGCTGTCTGGATCGATTAAATTTGATTCTAAGAATAATATATAAATTGTTAGGTATTTATCCTGGGCTGTTAAAATAATGCTGATAACACAACAGCAATAGTAATAACAATGGCAATAACAATTACCCCTCCTAATCAATTCTTATACTAATATGACAATACATTTTAAATAGCTATGATTAATAAAATAAAGAAGACAAGAAAAAAGAAAGAAAGAAAGAAAACAACAGCAAAACAAAAATACAAAACAAAAATACAGTCAAGACATACAGTATAGTTAATGTAAGATATTACTAATACAATATAGTCACCTAGTTATTTCTTATTTACTAAATTAAATATTATATCCTCTTACAATAATAATAACAATAATAACAATAATAATACCAGTAATGGTATTATTTTTATGTAACACCCATTAGCAATCAAGTCCCATTTCCTCTTTCTGGTACTTTGACCATACCATTTTTTTATATCTTGATTTGAAATGATGAATATTTGGACATTGTTTGAGCTCTGCCCCCAATTTGTTCCAGAGTTTAACTCCACATACAGACACACACATACTTTTCCTAGTGGAAGACACTGGTTGAATCTTAAAGTTCACACGCCCTCAAGTTATATCCTCCTTCTGTTCGTGTAAAAAGCATTTGTATCCTTGCAGGTAGCACATTTTTGTTGGCTTTAAACAGAAGTTGGGCAGTAGAGAAGTCAACTAAATCAGACATTTTTAACAGTTTAGACTGCAGAAATAATACATTAGTGTGATCATAATATCCTACTTTGTGTATAATTCTTACAGCCCGTTTTTGGAGTATAACAAGGGGGTGTAATGAACTTTTATAGTTATTGCCCCAAACTTCTACACAGTAATTTAGATATGGCAAAACTAATGAACCATATAATAGAAATAATGCATTGTAATTTAAGAAAAACTTTGCTTTATTAATGATTGAGATGCTTTTGGAGACTGTACCTTGTATGTGACTTATGTGTGGTTTCCAGCTTAATTTACTGTCAATGGTGACTCCTAAGAATTTAATTTCAGATACTGTATCTAGGACTACACCGTCTATATTTACTGGATCTGGTTTTCCATTATAACTACCAAAGAACATTACTTTTGTTTTATTTAGGTTGAGGGACAATTTGTTAATGTCCATCCATGTTTTTAATTTCCTTAGTTCACAATTTATGTTAGTTACTAAATTACTATAATTGTCGTTTGAATAGAAAATGTTTGTGTCATCTGCGAAAATGACTAATTTGAATAATTTTGACACATTAACAATGTTATTAATATATAAATTGAACAACTTTGGTCCTAAGACAGATCCTTGTGGGACCCCACAACCAATGTCCAAATATCCTGATATAAACTCCCCCATCTTCACATACTGTTGTCTCCCAGTTAAATAGCTTTGAATCCAACTCAAAGCCACTCCCCTTATGCCGTGTCTATCTATTTTTTTTAATAATATAGAATGATTAAGTGTATCAAATGCTTTTTTCAAGTCAATGAATATTCCAGCTGCATGTTTCTTTCCCTCTAAGCTATTAGTAATCCCTTCTATTGCATCGATTATGGCCATTGAAGTTGACCTTGCTGCTCGAAACCCATACTGACCTTCATTGATTAGTTTATGCTTATCTATGAAATTATCCATTCTACTGTTGTAAAGTTTCTCTAAGATTTTGGAAAACTGGGGAGCAGAGAGACAGGTCTGTAGTTAGTGAAGATGTGTTTGTTCCCATTTTTATGTATAGGTATAACTTTTGCAATTTTCATTTTATTTGGGAATGTTCCTGTTTGAAACGATAAGTTGCATATGTAGGTTAATGGTACAATACCGTTTACAATATAGTTTACGAGTTAGCTACACTAACTTTGGCCAGGAAATTGAAGAGACGATTTTGGCTTTTCCTAGTAGCATTTCTACCAGTGGAAATATTTTATTATTTCAATTAGGCCTGTGTTTATGCATACAAAGATACAAGTTTTTTTTTTCCTCCTTCAAACGTCAATTATTCGTTTATATGTATTACTTCTTCACTCGATTCACTTTGCTGCATTTGCTCAAGTATCACATCTTGGAAAACATTCACTCAAACTGATTTGGTCTAAACATCTTACAAAACAGTAACGGTTCTTACCTCAGTTTAAGTCATGCCTGCAAATCTGTAAATTGACCAGGACGGGACTGTTATTTCTGGTGCTCGTAAAGTCTGAGCGCCTCATGCACGAGCTTATCATCGAGGCTGCAGTTACACGTTTGGCCTGAGGGGGCAATTGCGAGTACAAAACTGCCAAACTCCACACAGCCCCTGTAAATTAGATTGTCAACACAAAAACTCAACACTTTTGACTCTCACAAACCTTACTTGACTTTTACAACAAGTTTCACACTCATTCATGAAGGCACTCCAAAGATACATCACATAATAGGCTACAGTCATAGGCAATATGCATATACAAGCTCCTTAAGAAAATATGTTAAAAATATTAAAACCTTTTGTCAACGCAAAATCTCAACACATTTGACTCTCACACACCTCACTCTATGTCTGTAACAAGTTTCACACTCATTCATGAAGGAACTCCAAAGATACTTCACATATTGTTGGCCGCACATTATCAATCACCTGCACTATGACTGTAAACCTGCACCGCGAATGCTGGCTTTGACATTCTTGATATTTTGATATAATTGATTCTGTTCCTTCCTTCCTTCCTACCTGTCATTACTTGATTAGCCCCCAAGAGTGTTCTTGAGAGCTGATGTAACAAGTGAATTTAACAAATAGGCTTTGTAAAAAATAATACTCAAATCAATTGTCACTGCAAAGCCTCTTTAAACTAAATGTTTTTGTGCTAATCTTTAAATGCAGAGCACTCTGCATGCCCTGGGTAGATTTGCAGTGTTTGGACCCAAGCTCTGGAGCACACTTCACCCAGAGTCAGACCATATCTGAACTATCAGTCTTTAAATCACGACCGAAGACTCACTAATTTAGACTTCTTAGATCTTTAACACATTGCACTTTTTGACTGTTGTTCTTAAGCTCTATTTATATTGTGTTCTGTGAAGCACTATGTGCACTGGTTGGATGTTGTAAAGTGCTACACAAATACATTTTGATTGAGTGATCAAAGATCAATTATTTGTGTAATCAATAGCAGCAGTGTTTCATTTGTAAATGTGTAGTTTCAGGAACACTATTGGACTGATGTGATGGATTCGAGGAAAAGGCCAAAACAGTTGCCAGAACCCCCAACCCCCCCTCCCTCCCCCCCCTTGCTTTAACGGTACTCTTATTGGTACTTTAATAGAAAAATATATATAGGTAGATTGAGACTACCGTATATGTAGGCTTTAATCCTTGGTCTATATTATTTATTTATTACTCTACATTTCATTTCCACTTTGCGCATACACTTAATATATGGGAGTTAAAATACTTCACTTACGTTGCTATTTTTATCATTATTATTATCTAGTAAATCAAGGCTGTTGGTTAGATTTGGCTGTAGCTCCAAATGAAAACTTAGTGCAGTAAAATAATGAACTGTTTTCTGCCTCTCAGCTTGTGTCCAGTGGGGTCGACTCCGGCTCGCGCTGATGTGCACGTGTGAGCGCGCACGCATGTGCACGTACACGCCACTCTGTACGCCGTTTGTGGAAAAATAGACTCCACCCGAAACTCTTTAGTTTGGGTATTTGTGAAAGAAGAAAAGTGCGAGTGGCTCGTCTGTCTGTTCAATACGAAGTCGTTACGTTTCGCTTTTTTACTGCGGGTTAGCGGTAGCAGCTCGTAACACCGTGTGTCTTTCCCGCGCGCACCTGTCTCGCTGCACACGGCTGCAGAGGGGAGACAGGGCAGTGGCAGAGCGCAGGGATGGGTGGACACCCTGCACTCTCGTGTGGGGTAGCGGGGATGAACAGATCCGATGCAGCGAACACATCCATGAGGGCGGAGTGATTATTTGAGCGCAGCAGCCCCGTTAAGAAGACCGTTAAGGCTGGAGCTTATCGGTCCTGGTGGACCAGCACACGTGGGCCCCGGGGCCGTTATGATACCAGGGTTCGGTACCCATCCTTAGTCAACTGTCATTCACGCTTTGATAGAAATATTCATATCCTGGCTGTTTATTATTGCCGTTTTATTTTAGTCACATCACATTGATCGTCCCTCGCGTATCTCCGGCATCTACAGCCCAGCCCTCGTGTGTGCAGCTGATGCGCGGTCAGATCTGGACAGCGTTCGGGTCATAGATTCCTTCTGTCAAGCGGGGTACATCCGCGTGGCACCTGCTGCCTCTATCGTCTCCACGCGCACAACTTTATGTTTGAATTTGAGTTGTTACATTTTTCTCCCGTCATTCTTTTATCAGAAATAGCCTTGTTTTGGACTCACTAAAGCACTCGTGTAGCGCTCGGTCTAAATGTAGATTGTTATTGATAATAAACTCAAAGAATGGTTTCACAGAAATAAATTATCGCTGAACTTATTGAAAACAAAATGATTTTATTTGGCAAGCGGAATAGTGACACTCAAATTCAAATCAATATTGACACTGTTCAAATAGAACAAGTCAAGGAATATACATTTCTGGGTGTGTTCTTCAATCATAAGGTTAGCTGGAGACCACCAATAAACATTATTCGTGGTAAAGTGGCGAAAAATGTGGCCATAATGGGCAAGTGCAGATATTTTCTGGACCAAAAGGCTCTCTTCACCCTGTACTGTTCCTTAATCCTACCGCACATAAACTACTGCTCAGAGGTCTGGGGAAATACCTACAATAGTCATTTGCTGGTTTTATATAGACTTCAAAAGAAGGTCATCAGAATTGTTCATAAAGTGGGGTATGGGGACCATACAAATATACTGTTCTTAAAATCCAACACCATAAAACTTAATTCCCTGCTACAGATATATAGAGCTGTAAATAACCAGCTCCCTAGCAACATACAACTTATGTTTGGTAAAAGAGAAGGAAGATTCGATCTAAGGGGCACTCATAATCTGAAAGTACAAAGTATCCATTCCACCCTAAAAAGTCACTGTATTACACGGAGGTATAAATCTGTGGAATAATTTAGATGAAGACTTAAAAGGTGCAGCTAGTCTACAGCAATTTAAAAGACAGTATAAGAGAACTGTGTTTGAGAAATATGCTGAAGACATGTGACCTTGTCTCTCAGTAACTCTCCCTAAGTAATCAGTATTACTGTGAACTTGTGAAATACCATCATTGCTGATATAATCAATTGTCACCAACTCTATCAACCAAGTCTATTTGATCTGTATTAAAGGAACTTGAGATAAATTACAAGCATTAAAAATGCTGTTATGGCCTTCTTCCGCTGGTCATTACAAATAAAATAGAATTGGGGCGGGCGAGATGTGGACCTGTTGTGGGTCCCCCTCTCAACAGGCTCATAAATCTAGTCTTTTTAAAGCACCACTCAGTATAGGATTATAAAGCGGTTCACATTATCAACTTGTTAGGGCAGCAGGGTGGGGGCTCGCTGGTGGGGGGCTACCGCCCTCTACCAGCTTGCCACATAATACCCTGGCTTTTTAACACACCTCACAAATAGGGAAAACAATCAAAAACCACTGACAGAACAATCTTAACCAACATTATTACAGTTGAAGCAGGTATGATAGCAATGAGAAACATGATCAATTTGAAGATGATATTTTTGAGAATGATACTTTTGAGAATGCTATTACTGTCATTGTTATTATGGCGATGACAATATATGTATAATAATTATGTGCGCTAATAAAGTATGTGTATGTAGATATATGTATACATATGTCTGTCTCTATGTGTGTATATATATGTATATCTAAAACACTATGACTACTTAAACAATAAGTAAATCAATAGAATGGTGACCAGAATGGTAATATAAGCAATGAAATTGACTTTTTGTATTGTATTGTATTGTACTTTGAAATTGGGGTAGGAGCTTTCTTGCTTCAGCCTACTCCTTTTGAGTTATTATTTATTTTTATTTTTATTGTTTTTTTTTTGTGAAAATGGAAATGTAATGATGTAAATATTGTAAATAATAATGCACTGTAAATAATAGCTCAAATAAATCAAACACCATTAGGCCTGTATCATCTCAAATCTTTGCCAAATCCTCCAAAATAGATCCCGGTTCCTTAATGTAGAAAAACTGAAATGGGGGACCGAATTAAGCACTGAATAGCAGTGAGTCTAAATGTCATAGTGGTCATGTCTGTCTGAGAGTCTCAAGTGCTTCTTGTATTTGTTTACCATGCAAAAGAGAACTGCATTACAGCATCAGCTGTAAATAAAAGTGTCACTTTGTCCTTAAATGACCAAAAGGATCATAAACCAATAAAATGAAAAAAAAAATAAGAATAAATGTAAACCTTCCAGAGGAGGGTAGAGAAGCCAAAATATTTACTGAGAGTAACGTGACTTTGAAATACTTTTACTCAAGTACAAGTAAACAGTAGTGATCCAAACAATTACTCAAGTAAAAGTAAAAAAGTACTAAATGTTACTCGAGTACTGTAACTCCTGAGTAACTGTTTGAGCAAAAACGTCTGATTTATTTTCAATAACTCCATAAATTGTGTGAAACAAAACATAAAATCATGTGGCGTTTGTGATATTTGCAATGAAAACTCCAAGAAAATGGCAGTAAATACAGAAAACAAAATAATTCTAAAGAACAAGGAACACAAGACTATCTACATCTATTTAATAGATCAAAATGAAGCATTTGCCATTTAAATATTTACTCACAGTGGAAAAAGTAACAAATGTAACAATTATTATTACTCAAGTAAGAGTACAGATACTTCATTACACTTTTATGTAAATAGATGTTAAAAGTACTGTATGATAATACTACTCTAAAGTCCAATTTCTTCAAAAAGTTACTCAAGTACATGTAACAGTACTACCTGCCTCTGTGAACCACTATATAAAAACTCATAATCCCGAATTAGGATAGCCAGACATCAAGTGAGTTGTGTGAAAGTCAAATGTGTTGAGATTTTGCCTTGACAAAAGGTTTTAATATTTTTAACACATTTTCTCAAGGAGCTTGTATATGCCTATTGCCTATGACTGTAGCCTATTATGTGATGTATCTTTGGAATTCCTTCATGAATGAGTGTGTAACTTGTTACAGACATAGTGAGGTGTGTGAGAGTCAAATGTGTAGAGTTTTTGTGTTGACAATCTAATTTAATATATTTAAACTAATACATATGATCTTAAAACGTTTTACATGATACAATAGCAATAGCACCATCTGCTGACCATATGGCCTCATAGCAGTGCCCTTTGTCGAGAGCGTCGAGTTGCTATACATCTTTATTTTGAGCTCAGTCTTACACAGTAGCTACATTGCACTTTAAAATGAGTCCATGGTTACACATTTTTACAATATTCTTTATTTTACGTTATCTTATGTTTAAAAGTTATACGTTTGAATTTACCAGCTGCATTTGAATGAGCCTTGGTGTTACGAAACAGACTTCTGAACCCAAAAGCAGTACTCGGCACACAAAGCAAGGTTTACCAAGTTTATTTCAGAGATAGGAGTATCGGTTTGGGGGGCCAGAGGAGCAGGTAGGTATCGAGCTGGTGTGAGCTGGTGGAGCAGGATGGGACGGAGCCTTGGGTCCAGGAGGAATGGTGGATGGCGTGCAGCAGGTGAGTGATCCGGGGAAATGCTGGGAACAGGATACAAAGAATTACAAAACAGATCCAAAAAGACAGGTAAGCTAGATCAGTTTTAAGTTTAGAGCCAAGAGACAGGTACCACTGTTGCTTTACTGACGAACTGGCGAAGAATGGCTGCTGAACCCGGGTAATGTAGGACTGGACTGATTGTAGATGGGCCTCAGCTGAGTGATGACAGCAGGTGTGGGGAAAATGGAAGGCTCCGCCCAGGTGAGTTGGCACACACAGGCTGATTCCGAAACCGTTAAATGATAGCCTCTAAGTCCTAACACTAGCCACTAATCCTTAACCTTTCATGGGGTCAACTGTAGATCTCTATGCAGTTAGTGAACTAGAGCTTCAGCAGCATTTGCCCAATTTGACCGTCCTTACCCAGTGGAAGGGGAAGTGACATCACCAACAGCTATTCATCTTCTTCTTTAACGATATTGGCAGGCAAACAAAAGCGCATACCACCACCTACTGTAGTGCATATGCAACAACATAGTGTCCAAATAAAGACATTTAAGGAGAAAAAATAAATCCAAATGATCCATCACATTTTCATTTAGCCTTATTTTATCTCAACAGCTGTTTCATAAAGCTACAGTATGCAAATTAGCCATGTTAAGTTTTTGCTAAATAAAAGCAAAAGCACAAACTGCCTCCATTTAAGCCATTTACTGAGGCTGTGACTGTGCTGTGATGACTCTAACATGTATTCGTCACTTTCATAAAGTTTGGCTTGTGCAGAATCTCTTATATATATATTTTAATGAATTGTGCACCTGTCACTCAAAGCATGAAGAATCACTCGAGGGTGGTGGCGAGGGGGGTGGGGAGATTGGTGCAGTGGCTTATGGGATGGCACATGGCTCCTAATCGCCAGTGAGGTAGCATCAGAGGTCCCTATGCTAAAGTGGCTATGATAGTTAGCATACAGGCCACTTTACCTAACTCCTTCCTAACTGGCAGACCAATTCGGACGCATCTTATCATGGCGGACGCTGACGCACATCCGGTTTGAAGAAAGACCTCTTACCAATTTAGTGGTTTCGGATGGAGCACGTGAAATTGGTAAGTGGTCTAACGCCAAACCGGATGTGCGTCATTGTCCGTCATGATAAGTTGCCTCCGAATTGGGCTGTCAGTTAGGAAGGAGTTAGGGGAAGTGGCCTGTTTGCTAACTATCATAGCCACTTTAGCATAGGGACCTCTGATGCTAACTCACTGGCGATTAGGAGCTATGTGCCATCCCATAAGCCACTGCGCTTTTGTTTGGCTTGCACTGAACTTTAAAGAAGAAAAACAGCTGTTGGTGATGTCACTTCCCCTTCCCCTGGGTAAGGACGGTGGAATTGGGCAAATGCTGCTGAAGCTCTAGTTCACTAACTGCATAGAGATCTAACAGTTGACCCCATGAAAGGTTAAGGATTAGTAGCTAGTGTTAGTACTTAGAGGCTACAATGTAATGGTTTCGGATGCAGCCATGGTTTCGGAATCAGCATAGGAGAGGGGAGGGGAGAATAGAGGAAACAGCAGGCTCTTGACACTTGGCCCTGAGCTCTATACTGGAATCACAGTCAGATTACTGCGGTCAGCTCATGGAGTAGTGCATTATGATTTCACAGGATTAGGTTAAGCCTGCTGTCCCTCATAGTTGCAGGAGGAAACAGCTCATGCAAATGAGACTTATAGCTTTTAACCAAATTATTGGTTAAAATAATTTTTATTCTCAAAATTGAACCGTCTGAAAAAAACGTGAGTGCACTTGTAAATGTCTTAGGTTTTCCTCAGAAAACCATTGCGACACTTGACTTTGTCTAACTGAATGTCAGAGGTTTTGGAGCGAGGGACTGAGGGGAGGAGCTACTGTTGCTGTGGACAGAAGCGACTGGACATAAGAGAGGAATACAGACTGTAGTCAAATAAAACATCAAAAGAAATCAGGAAATACACAACATGTATAAAGGGGACTGTTTTTAAAGTGATAGTGCATCATTCTTATTTGCATGGAGCTGAAAGAGCTGTTTCTTTCTTTTAAATACAATTGTGTCATTGAGTACTTTATTTTTGCCTGTGAAATACATGATTAAGATGTCTAGAAAAGAATGTAACCAAATAAACAATCAACTGAAATGTCTGGGGGGGTTTTGTCCCCACTTTTTTCAGGACACAACTGTAAAAGTGAACGCACATCTGGCCTTGATTTGAAGTTATCCAGATGATTTCATTTGATCCACTGTTTGAATTCAAATGTTGTGTTTGTTTATGAAAAGTTCTGAGCAAATTGTATTTAATTTTCTTTTAAAGAAATGCACTAAAGCATCTGAGAAAACGGCTTAAGTGTTCAGGAATTCTGACCAACCAACAGAGGGCTGTGTGTACAGTATTTATTAACCACCACTGCTGTGACCCTCACGCGTTAAGTTGAACTATTATATTTTACAAACTGGTGAACCGTTACCAAAATATGACGGGTGACACTAATAAAGGACATTATAGAACAATATGTGTTTTGTTTCCCAAGCTCTACTCACTCACGTACATGTAGGCTACTGTATGTGAGTAATGTCAGAGTAACATTAGTATTTATTATTATAACATTAGTACGAGAGACAGGGGCCACTTAAAGACCAGATGCTGCAAAAAACGATTTTGAGGGAAGAACGTGAACATTTTGATCACACTTTGGGTTTTGTGTTTTTAAATGAGCTAATAAGGTCACAAGACTTACACAATATTGAAATACAGTTTCACAGACAAAGTGTGGTGCATTTTCCCATTTCTATTTTCATGCTAGTGTAACAGAGTGTAAAGGTTACGTTAAATTCTGGTAATAGGATTAGAGCGCCACTGCGTGGTGCAGCGTGAGATAGCACGCAGAATGTGGCAACAGTCGGGACTGTGTGTGTGTTGTCCCTATGTGTTGTCTTATTGTGATGGTTAGTGTACCTGGCAGTGTGTGTAGCCCATGTATGTCTTTTATTTTGGTTGTCCGTCCCCAACAGTTGGCACGTCCGGTTTGCCGGTATATAGGGTAGACTCCGCCTCTTCCCCTTTCTCTGTTCCCGAACACATGAAGAGAAAGGTCAGCTAATGTAGTATCCAGAGGCATCGTGTTATTTATATTAACATTTATGTAGTTTTATCTCGTCTTTTATGTTAATATGTTGTTTTTGTATCATCTATGTTATTATTTCGTACTTATACGTGTTTTTTGTCCTCTTTATGTTTTTAGGCCTTGTTGGGCACATGTCATTGGGCTAACGCCAAACTTTTATTTCCCTCTGCCAGGGACCAATAAATGGGTTCGAGCGTTGCTCTTCCCAAATTACAGCATCGCCTCTCTTCGATGGGTCAGAGCACCACAAAGCACAACACAACGCAGAGCTATATAGCATAGGTCACACTAGCATGCCAATAGGGTGTTTTCACAAATGTCACAAATCTGGTTCAGACCCGGATGTGCTGCCGTGCTGGAGAAACAGCTCACGCCAATTAATGAGACGGATTATCAATTAAGGACCAAAACACAAGGTTTCGCAATAAACCCTCGAGATCAGACCCCAAACTTCTCCCACAGTTGACCAGTTGTACCAGTTGGACCAGTAAGACTGAATGCAAAAAAATGTTTTATTAACAAATAGGGATGTAACGATTCACTCAAGCCCCGATTCGATTCGATTTCCAATTTTAAGTTCCCGATTTCGATTTGTTCCGATTTTTTTTTACCTTTAAACTTTTTTTTTTAGAAAAGAGTATGACTCATTCATACCAAAGTTTCTTTTGATTTAACCTTTGCATTTTTGTCCTTGTAACAAACTGCAACTGTCTCAGTAAGAGAACTGTACATTACAAAAAATTACAAGACATGAAAATGAACTATAATCATTTTGACATGAGTGCTTGTAAATTTACATGTTTTCATCATAAATAAGATGTGTAGCAAAGCAAATATTTTGAGATTATATTTATTTTACCAAACCTTTTTTTTTTTTTTTTTGCAGTTTGAACATAATACTACCATTTAGAACTAATTTTACAGTGCAGTTTTTTTCACCCTCGAACGCCTCACAGCCTCCTGTGCAGCCTTTGTAATCATGAGGAAAAAGACATGACAGCTCCCTGTAGGTATTGGATTAATTGACAAGCGGACATTTGATGAGGATTTCAGCAGAATCAGAACAGGTTGGTCAGATGTTTGTCAGTTTACGATCTTTGGTAAACTTCTGTCAAAATGCTAAACTCTGCGTTAGCCGCTAACGCTAATCTCGTAGCTGCGTCTGCTGCTTCGATGCCTACACGTGTTTGTGTTTACATGGTCTGGCGTGTTGGGGGTGAGGCAGGTGGAGGTGTGGAGCTTGTCTTGAGAAAAAGTGAACGCGTTAGAAACAACGAGCTATGTTCCGGTCTATTTCGGTCGCGCAAAATAGCGCTGAGGGTGGCTTTAAAATCGATTCTTTAATTTTTTACATCGATTCACATTTTACGCATATTAAATCGATTTTAAATCGATTTTCGATGAATCGTTACATCCCTATTAACAAACTGAAGTTCCATATGAAATGAAAATGGAGGCCAGTTTGTTCAGTGGCGATCTCACAATCTTTCCTTAAATTAATCAATTTTCTCATCAATATTTGATATCATGCTCTTTATACGAAATTGACATAACACTCTTAGAAATGTGTGTAATGTTTTGTTGGTATATTTCCCTAACTAGAGGTCATGTTGGAATGCTAATTGAAAATGTGATGTAAACTTTTTACACATAGGCTTAACCCTGTTCATTAAATGTAAAATCCACGTACTGGCTACAAAATAAGCTGCGCAAATTCGGATGTTATCCAGATTTTTCCCGTCCAAATTCAGATCGAGGCTTGGAATCCATAGCGTCTCCTTTATTTAGATAATTGTACTGTCTGCTCTCCCTTATTTTGAACCTTGGGTAAATGGCAATAGGGCAAAGTAGTTTCTCTATCTGGTCTATTGTGAAGCCGAGAACGTGACAATAATTCACCATTATGCTGTTTCAAACTTCGCGGCACTGTTTAATCTGATGGGTGAGGACATGACTGTGTATCGCCATCATGTTCGACTTCGTAAAAGAGACGTCACGAGCAAACACACGATACAGTTAACTAATCAAAATAAACAGTGGCGGGGTTGGTTGTAACACATTAGATGACATTAAGGACAATGTTTAACCGTTTTAAAACGCATCTAATGCTGAATTGTAATCATTTAGCATGCCTAGAGTGTGGGAAAAAAGAATATTTTTTTTGTTTTCTTTAATATATCTTTGTATTTATTCATGTTTAAGTGCTTGTTAAGTTTAAGTTCTTGTTCTAATGTTTTTTTGGTAAATGTTCTCAACTTGTATAGTGCTTTTGCCAAAGCGCTTTACATCAAGGAACCACTCACTCTCTCATTCATACACCGATGTACGCAGCCCTTTTTAAATCTTTAATTTTCCCATTGTTCACATCAAGACACAAAACACACACAGACACATCATGTTATGAATGCCATCCATCCATTTTCTTCCACTTGTCCATTGCCGGTCGTGGGGGCAGCCGCCAGAGCTGCCCAAATCACATTGCACCAGCCCCCCATGGCTCCTTCTGCAGGTGGTGGGTCCACGGAAGGACGGCCTCACGGTTCAAACCGGGCCTGTTGGTCTCTCCTAGGGGGCTACCAGTGTTGGCAGACACTGGAGGCAATGTGGGTGAAGTGCCTTGCCCAAGGACACAACGACAATGTGCACCGTCAGGAGGCGGGATTCGAACCCACGACCTTCCGATCATGAGACGACCCGCTCTACCATCTGCGCCACTGTCGCCCCATGTTATGAATGTATATGTTTTTTGTTTCTTTGTTGTTATTCTTTTACAATACAATAGTTTTGAAGACTATTCTAAGGTGTGTCTCTGTTTTTGCTTCCTTTACACATGATCCCACTACTGGCGACATTTTTCGACTCAATCTCATGGTGTCTGTGTTAATGTTTCAGGAATTATATTTGGTTCAGTCTGTAGCCAACAAATGTAGGCATTTTGTGTCAAAGTTTGAGAGTCACAGCTCAAAAGATCAGTGAGTTACAGCACTCAAGCAAATCCAAAAGCAGAGTTAGACCATGGAAGTTTGAATGTTTTATTTTCAGCTGGCTGGGGCTGAGGCGAGGACCACAGTAGAGTAATACGCAGTACTAAGTAGTCATGGGCAAAATGACTCGAAGTATGTTCCGAGCTGAAGTGGGTGTGCCAAATGAACCTTTGTGTTTCAACAACCAGTGAGTTTATGTGAGTCTAAATCTTTGAAAGGAATGTTCCCATAAACACGGACACTTATTATCATTAAAGGAGCTGTATCATGCTATTTTAGCCATTCCAAAGTAAAGTATAGGCATATATATAATATATAGTACCTCTATCACTATGGAGTACTCATTTTTGAGAGAAATATAAGTATTTTTGAGGGGTATTTTCCCTACCCGGAAGACAAGACGCTTCGATTCGATTCCGCCCCTCTCTCCGCTCATTCCACATTTGCAGTATTATAAATATAAATATCACTGCAAAAAGTGAAGTTACTTCACATAATGCAGTTATAAGGAGTTGACATGTGCAAAGCAGTTTCATAAATGGCTAACACACACGCTAACACACACGCTAACATGCGTTTTGATTGACTCACCGCTCAGTCTGGACTCCCCATGAGATCGCGTTGGTTATAAAAGTTAATCCACTTTCATTCTGGCCAAGGTTCACCAAGCATCCATCAGGTTGGTTGATAAAGTCGCTTAATCCTGGAAAGCAATTCCAACTTCTGGCGAGTGCACTCTTCTTTAGGAAGGTTGAATAGTCCTGTTCCTCTCGTAGCCAAACGCGCATCCGTGGCATTATCGTTCGGTAAGAAAAAAGAACAGGCGTGTCCAGAGTAGGTTAGAAAGAGCTCAGTCTTCAAAACAACACTTATGCTGGGATCCATGGCTCCTCCAGCCGTGGGTGCGCTTGATTAGCGTCGTGGGACAGCACAGACGCGTCGGAGAGTTGCTGTTTTGTTTGTTTTTGTTTTTTTTTCTAAAAAAAAAAAAGAAAAAATGAAAAAGCTGTTTTATAAATAAAAATCAGGCTGTAAGGCATTACATTACAGACGTAGAGCACTTCCGTTCCGCTGTGACGACACAACTGAACAGCTCAGTCGTTTACCAGGAGAGGGTGGAGCAGCTGCTCAGAGAGCAGGATTCAGGAGGATTACTTAGAACTGCATGAATGAAGCCAAAAAACGCTCTGGGGGTGTTTTGATAAGGAAATAGCATAACAACATGGCTAAAGGCTACAAAAAAGTCGATTTTGCATGATATAGGACATTTAAAGTTAAAGGTACTACAGCTGATTTTTCTACGAGTGGAACACATTTTGTTTTGTCCTCCTTTAGTATATTGTAAAGTCAAACATTTGTGAGATAAACACTGTCCATCTAATTACGAAGCATTTGTATCAATTTCATGACATTTCAGGCTAGTTTTCTCGCATTTCTGTGAGTGATCCTGAAAAGTGATCCTGCATGTGTGAAATGTGCCCATAAACTCGTCCTTGTGAAGAATCTGAATATTACAAATATGTTAGAAAAGTTAGGAACGAGACCACAACAAAGTTTGTAATAAGTCCCGGATAAAAGAAAAACTTAACTTTATTATTGTAATACATTCAAATCGTCAGCAGATGGCAGTACAGAGCAAGGCTTCAGTTTGAAACACAGCAGGACGGTGACCAATGCAATGCAAGTGAATGAATAATGCAATGTAAGGCATCAGTGAGTGTCCAAGAAAGCGCAATATAAAACCGATGCATTATTATTATTGATGTTTGGAACGGGACAAAAATGCAACAACAAGATGAAGCATCATCATCTTCTGAGAGGAATCAAAGAGTGTTCAACACTGTCACAAACACAAGGACAGTGAAGGAGATTTGTCACCCCCTCCCTTAGTGCTCACACATCTATCACACTCTAGAGGACCATTTGTTTTTAGGATTTCTCTACTGATTGAACCATCTCCATGTTTGCACACACATTCCATCCAGAAAACCTACTAGAAACCCGAAAAAAACATTGATCCTGGAGCGTTCTAGAGGCCACTGTGATGGAAAATAAAGGATGTGCTCATCCAGCCACTGGGTCACTAAAACATCAAATACACACTAATATCAACTTTCATTTTCACATAAAAAGTTGTATAATGCACCTTTAAGTAACGTTACATTTATGTACATGTTTTAAGAGGTTGTGTTCAACATGACATCACAACATTCTAAACAGCCTATAGTTTAAAGTCAAAATTCAGATGTCTAGTTTTATTTATTTTATCGCTAATTTCTCTGTAATTCATGAACCAATTCACGTGACACAAAAACTGTCACAAAGTTCCGAGTCATCTCTTCCAGCTCATATGAACTATACTCTAATTATTTCCTCATAAAGGCGTCTAAAAGTTGTGACAATATTCAGGAACATGTGCGTGATGTTGGTTAGTCAGCCAGAAGAATAATATGGCAGGTTTGTGAATCCAATTGCTATCAAATAATGATCAGGGAAAACCTTTGGAAATGTCTTTGAAAAACTGTTTTCTCTCCCATAGAGTTGTATTGGCACCTGCTCCAACTGAAATAGAATTCTAGAACATGAACATAACCAGTACAACTCTATGGCAGAGAAACCGTTTATGACAGAAATCTCCAAACGGACAAGTTGACAAATGTTGAAATTGATTGTTATTTGCTAGTGACTGGATTCACAAACCTGCCATATTATTCCTTTGGCTGAAAGTCCTACTGTATGTACTGACCAACATCATGCACATGTTTTGGAATATTGTCACCACTTTTGGACACTTTCATGGGAAATTAATTAGATCATAATGTGCATGCACCGACAGAGAAGACAGTGAACATTGTTTTTGTTTCATGTGGATTGTCCTGGTAATGACGGAGATATTAGCAACAACAAAAAAAACAGCATTTTGACGGTTACCATAGTTACGCTCACGGAATAGGTTGCGTTCACGTTTTAGAATTCTATTTCAGTTGGAAAGCAGGTGACAATACATTTCTATGGGAGAAAAACGTTTTTGAGAGACATTTCTAAAAAGAAAATGTCCAAATGTTCAATCATTTGACAGTGATTGGATTCACAAACCTGACACATTATTTCTGAAAGTCCTTATACTGATCAACATCACACTCATGTTTTTGAATACTGTCTCAATTTTGGACGCCTTTATGAGGAAATAATTAGACCAAGGGTTCCCAAACTTTTTTAGCTGGGACCCCAAAATTGACATGTTAAAAATTAGCGATAAACTACGAGTAGAAATCTGCATTTTGACAGTTACCATAGTTACTGCCATGGAATTTTCAGTTGCCCTCCAACTCAATATTAAACTATGGCTCTTTAGAATGTTGGGATGTTACGTGAACGCAACCTATTCTTACCTGCCCTCCACCTTCATTTTAAAATGTAGGTTCTTTAGAATGTTTACATCATGAGAGCACAAGACCTGACCACTTCCGGTCCTTTGGCTGGAGTAAAAATCCCACTCAAAATCTTCAGTGTCGAAAAAAATTCAAATATTAAAAGTTGAAAAGCACGATGGAGGCTAGCCAGCACTGCGCTAACTGCTGACCACAGGGTGGAGTTTACAAGAAGGAAAAAAAGTGCCACTGTGCCATCTAGTTGTCTGTCATTTGCGCACTCCACCTGCAGTGGAGGCTGTTGACTGTGATGTCAGACTTAGACCCGCCCCTGTCTCAGGCCTGGTTTTCATTAGGCCCGGGCCGACCACACAGCCTCCACACGGGACACACCTTTAGGCCGGGTTAAATATAGAGCGGCCGCCCACGCACGGCTGCTTTTAGACCGCACTGCACTGACTGGGCGCTGTTTCTTTTCCACAGAGAGCGTCGGGTCAGCCCTTTCTCCACACTCTCCTTCTTTTGAGAGGTGTAGAGGCTGTCCGGGGACTCTCAGGATAATGGACCTCCATCAATGTTCCGGTATCACAAGATACTCCGATTTGGAGCTTTGGCCTGAATGGCTGTTCACACACACACGCACACACAAAACAGGCTTTTTACAGAACTAATAATGAGCAGCTGCACCAGCAAAAAACAAATAAGAGGAAGTACAGTTTAGTTTAGTTTAGTTTATTTATTTGTTTGAGCAGTTAACCTGCTCAAAGGGAGTGGGCTGAAGCCAAAGGCTTATAAGCGCCCACCCCAAAATAAAAATAATAACATTACATTTAATATTTACAAGGTAGCAAATCATAAACAAAGGAACATAGGGCAAAGTAACAATAAATGATGAAGAAGAATAAAACAAAATCAACAGCAAAATAAAGAACAAAAGAATGTGCTACTTTTATGTTATAAAGGTTCATTAATACATATTATACTCTGAGATCTTGCTACTTCCCAGTTGTCATTACCATCCTCAATATAATTTAATTTGGGTTTAATTATCATTAATTATCATTATTAAAGGTGCATTAATACATATTATATTCTGAGATCTTGCTACTTCCCAGTTGTCATTACCATCCTCAATATAATTTAATTTGGGTTTAATTATTATAGGCCGTGAGACGGAGGGTCGATCGGTACCATTTTGAGGGATTAAACCACATGGTGATTTTTGTGTAGATATATGACCCTGTGTTTGGAAAATGTGTGATAGCATTAGATTCAAGGTAGTTTTTGGATATGGTGGATGATTTTCAAATATCACAAGAAAAAGGGTTAAGTGAACTCTGACTTGGTGGCATTTTACAATAATTCTGTCTAATGCCCGAGATTTGCCATATTTGTTACTTTATTAAAGAAGTATTAATGAAACAGAGTTTTCTTAAAGGGTTCCAACCCAACATTATGTGCCTTTGGGAACAAGTAAGCGGTAGGGTCCATGCATACATTAAATCATAGCGTTGTCAGAAGATAAATAATTTTCAGTCTGGTCTTGAGAAGGTTTTGGAACATGAGCAAAAGCATTTATTTACAACTAATTTAACAGGAATTAAATGAACATTTTATGGTCAATGGCAAATGGTCTCAACTTACACAGCACTTTTCTACCTTCCTCAGGCCCAAAGCGCAGTCAGCCATTCACTCTCTCATTCATACACCAGTGTACACAGACACTGTAGGCAAGGAGGGTGAAGGGTCTTGTCCAAGGACACAACGACAGTGTTCTTCAGGGGCTGGGATTCGAACCCCTGACCTTCCGATCATGAGACAACCCACTCTAATAGCTATGCCATTGTTTTACACAAATGCAATTCAAGCTATTTAACCTCTTACAAAAGGTACATTTTCACCCACTGTACGTATTTACTCTTTGATTTGTGATTTGTGTCACATCTACTATAGGAATGACTCCCCATGTCCACTTTCAACATCACTTTCATCAGTTTCTAAAACATGTTTGACTCTCAATATAATATCTGGCTCATATCCGTGCACTTGAGGCCATTTGCATTTGTAGTGGACGAAGTGTCTTGGACAGTTGTAGGCCAATAAATCTAACTGAGCTTCATGTGCTGGTTGGCTATCCATCCACTGAACTACCAGCTGGTCAACTCATCTCACAGACTCGATCTTCAATCCATGACCAACAGGGCTACAGTAGGTGCTTGAGGGTCCCTTTCCAAGCCTCTCCTCCATAATACAGCCTGGTAGTTATAGCTCTTTGGGCATGCTTCACTAAGCAGTCTCGGCATGGTGGAGGCTGATGGCTTTCTATCTCACCCTTCATAGCACAAAAGTCTTTCTTTTTTATACAAAGGTGCCCAAATTGTGTCATGGAAAGCAAGGGACATGATCAAAACATCCGTGTCCTCCGAGCAGATGACAACAGCATTATACCCCTCTTCAACTGCATGGGTGGCATGGAGAAGAAGACGACCATCAGCTTCTTCTGGTTGGCACTGGAGACTTGGGAATAACTCACTGCCCTGAGCTGTGATTCTAAAGCACTCATCACCAACAGTTGCAAAAGAGTTTTCTCTATGAGCAGTTCCCTGCATTTGGACTTACTTGACTCCTTCACGCAGGGGGCGACGGTGGCGCAGATGGTAGAGTGGGTAGTCTCATGATCGGAAGGTCGGGGTTTTAATCCCGCCTCCTGAAGGTGCACACTATCGTTGTGTCCTTGGGCAAGACACTTCACCCACCTTGCCTCCAGTGTCTGCGTACACTGGTGTATGAATGAGAGAGTGAATGGGTGAGTGGATCCTTGCTGTAAAGCGCTTTGAGTGCCTAACGTAGGTGGAAAAGTGCTATATAAGTTGAGACCATTTACCAATAAGATTAGGTTCAGCTGCTCTGTCCACACTAACTCAGTGCCATTGAAAAGACTTGGCAACATCTCTAAAGGTAACTTCAACACCTTTTATAACATGAAGACAGATACTGAGCGTAGTTCACATTGTCAAAGGCGAACACGGTAGCACAGTGGTTAGCGCTCGTGCTTCACAGCTAGAAGGTCCCGGGTTCGATTCCCACCTGGACGGGGCCTTTCTGTGTGGAGTTTGCATGTTCTCCCCGTGTCTGCGTAGGTTTCCTCCGGGTACTCCGGTTTCCCCTACCACTAAAAACATGTACAATAGGCCAGGATGAATGAGAGTGTGTTTGAGAGTGCGCATGGGGGACGACGGATGCAAATTAGCCCAAGGCTACAATCCGGTGTGGCTTGTTTACATGCATGAGACCCATGTATGTTCATTAACATGCACTGTCCCGACTAAATAAACCAATAAATAAATAAATAAAAATAAACACCATGGTAGGAGTAGGAGAAGATGTCAAAAGTCCAATTTCTTCACGTGAGGATTGTTAGAAGACCAAGGACTACAAATTCCACATATGATATCCAGCAAGCTGAGAGATCGCCATTGCTATGGCAGAGGTCTAGAACACCTCCAGATAAAAGTGGACTGTTCAAAACTGAATGTCAAACAACTGGCCAAAGCAACCGCCTGCGCTAAAAAGGAGTTGACCTTTTTTCAAAATTGCTAGTCTGGTCTCTAACTGATTAGTGAATTCTGACCATGCCAGTCTCATCATGGCTTCATAAATGCACTTGTGTACTCTGCACGGTAATAGTGTTTCCCAGCCATCAACCCACTTATGGGTCCCTCAGCAACTATGCCAGCTTCAATGCAAACATCCCTCAGCCCACCATCCTGAAATCTCCTCCCAAGAATAGACAATGCATTGCAGATAGTATGAATTGTCAATCAATCAATCAATCAATGGTTTTGTATAGCCCAATATCACAACAGGAGTTGCCTCACAGGGCTGCACTAAACATTAAGGCAATTAAACAAAACAGTAAATAAGACAATGTAAAGTCCAGGCAAGTGAAGTATCCAGGCAAACATAAACATAATGTCCAATTAAATGTCAGCAGCAGGTGATGAGGAGCAGCGTGGGTGTCCCCTGTCCATAGACTCTCCAGAATAGCAAGGAAAAACTTAAAACCCCAGGGGGACAAAAGAGAAACCACAGAAGGAGAGATCCAGACTATAGAGACCCAGGGCCAAAGGAGTCCCTCAGCAGAGGAGCCAAGATCACAGCAGACGTCCCACAGACCACATAATTGTTCTTTATGCATCCAAGCAGACTCTAGGACAACTACCACTGAATCCAGATGCAACTCTTCACAAATGAGGTCTGAACGCTTAAAGATCTCATACACAGTGCTCTTTTCAGTAGCTGGCACATTTGTGGTAAGGTGCTACTACATCCTCTCAGATTTCTACTTTGTCATGGATTATTTTATCACGGATCTCTAAAGGATTATCTTATTTTATGCTGAAACCAGTCCAGCTTGGGACAATTTGATGTTCAGCTTGTGGCTGCCTCATAAGGATCCACACCATGTTTTGCACTGAGGAAGTCTGGCTCGACTCTTTCATCTCTTGGGCATAGTCATTCCATTTCATGAGTGGATGTGGTCCAACACGTGCTCCAGCCACATCAGCATCTAAAGTAGTATGTTCCGCCTCAATTGAAATCTACTGTAGCTTTTCAACTCATGAAAGTTCAGCACTGGGTAGGTGAGGACACCATACACCTTTGCCTATACTGCTATCAATCAATCAATGGTTTTGTATAGCCCAATATCACACAGGAGTTGCCTCATAGGGCTATGCCAATAACCATGTGTGATGTCTCCTTTCCGATGATTGTCTCTTCTAGTCGATCAATATCTGCTGCTCCATGCTGGATTGGTGAAGATATGTGCCTTAATGGATGCTGGAATCACTGCCTTTCGATTAAGGCCTGGTGCTGGGCAAAATCGTATAGAATTACATGAAAAAATCCAAATTAGAAAAAGCATGGGATCAGATAAAATCATATATCATGTTCAGTTGAACGATTTTCACGATTTTCAACATAACGTTCCTCAGCCCCCCAGTGACCTAGAAAGGTGGTTGACACATCATATTAAAGCCCAGACATTGCTCTTTTCAATGCAAAAAACACAAGTCTCCATCACAACCTTTTTTCGGAGATATACAACCATTCACCTAATCGATCTGGTAGAGTTAACTTTTTTTAAGATTACACAGCAAATTATAATGATGGACAGGCCATTAACTACTTAGTTTCTCTGAAAAGCCAATGAATGTTGGTTCTGTTATTGATGGTCTGCAAGATCCTGCATTTTGCAAAAGAAGAGAACAACCGCTTGGATTATAGAGGCATTTTTATCTCTAGTAGTCACTGAACACCGTATATTGAGATGGGATGATACAAGTGTTGATTTCTCATGAAAACTACCATGGATCAGATGCTATCACACATTTTCCAACACTAGAGATATGTACCTTCATGAAAATCAAAAGGAAATTTAATCCCTCAAAATGGTACCGGTAGCCCAAATTGGGGTCCTGTCTCATGGCCTATTATTATATTTGTTTAATTGAGTTATATGTGAGTATAATGTAAGCCCTGCATAGTGTGGTGCATTAAAAGCCAGGGTGTAGAGCGGGCCAGTTGAAGAGGGCAGTAACTCCCCCTCAACAAACCCCCACCCAGCTGCCCTAACAGCTGATTTTGTAGATGATGTTCCTATGCTGAGTGGTGCATTAAAAGACAAGGTTTTGAGCCCGTTGGGAGGGTCCCTCTCAACAGATTCATAACTTGCCTACCCTAATTCTCAATTTGTAAATTTGAGCAATAGAATGACAACCGTTCCAAGCAGCAACACTCTTCCTTGATTATAGAGAATACACATAATTGATCCTCTAGTGGCAACACATTTCTTCCATTAACTGTTGGGCTAAAACTTTTCAAAGTTGAGCTATGTTTCTGAGTCCTAAAGTTTAATTCGTCACGTAATTCATAACAACCAGTACGTTCTTGGAACCTTCTTTGTATTTGGCCTGGTAACAGTTTGCATCTTGCTTTGTATAACATCTGTACAGTTTGGAACTCAACAATGTCACAAAACTTCATGATCTTTGATTTTAAAAATAATGAGTTTGTGTGGTCCATTTGTGTCTATCAGTTCACAATTATAGTTCTCAACATTTGTAATTTTTGCAGCAAGATTCGGTCCAACATATACAAAGAATTTATTAAATGTATCGACTACTTCATTCATATTATTTAAAGTGTTATCCTCATCTTAATCGTTCTCGGTTTATTTCTAATTATACTATTTAAGATATTCCATAAACCTTTAATATTATTCTTATTGCTATCTAACAACTTATAATAATAATCCTGTTTACATTTCTAATGATACCTGTCAGTTTATTTTATATTTCTTATATTTATCCTCAGCTTCTTTTGTTCTATCATTTATACATTTTTGTAGAGTGATTTTTTTTTCTTGCATGCATTTAGTAAACCCTTAGACATCCATTGGTTTCCTTTACCCTTTCTATTTTTACAATATTTCTTCATTGGGCAATTTTTGTCATATACTTTATGAAATATTCACGTAAATTCATCATATGCCTTATTAGTATCATTCTCTCTATATACAATACTCCAGTCTTGAGCTAATAGTCCATCCATCCATTTTCTTCCGCTTTATCCGGGGCCGGGTCGCGGAGGCAGCAGTCTCAGCAGAGATGCCCAGACTTCCCGATCCACGCACACCTCCTCCAGCTGTTCTGGGGGGACCCCGAGGCGACACCAGGCCAGCTCGGAGACATAGTCCCACCAGCGTGTCCTGGGCCTTCCACGAGGCCTCCTCCCAATAGGACATGCCTGGAACACCTCCCGAGGGAGGCGACCAGGAGGCATCCGGAACAGATGCCCTAGCCACCTCAGCTGGCTCCTTTCGACGTGGAGGAGTAGCGACTCTACCCCGAGCTCCTCCCGGGTAACTGAGCTCCTCACCCGATCTCGGAGGGTGCGCCCAGCCACCCTGCGAAGGAAACTCATTTCGGCCGCTTGTATTCGCGATCTTGTCCTTTCGGTCATTACCCAAATCTCATGACCATAGGTGAGGGTGGGAACGTAGATCGATCGGTAAATCGAGAGCTTTGCCCCCTGACTCAGCTCCCTCTTCACCACAACAGTCCGATACAGCGACCGCATCACTGCTGACGCTGCACCGATCCGTCTATCGATCTCACGCTCCATCCGTCCCTCACTCGTGAACAAGACCCCGAGATACTTGAACTCCTCCACTTGAGGTAAGGACTCCCCACCGACCTGAAGCGGGGAAGCCACCTTTTTCCGGTGGAGAACCATGGCCTCAGATTTGGAGGTGCTGATCCTCATCCCGGCCGCTTCACACTCGGCTGCAAACCGCCCCAGTGCGCGCTGGAGGTCCTGATTTGATGGAGCCAACAGAACAACATCATCTGCAAACAGCAGAGATGAGATCCTGAGGTTCCCAAACCGGACACCCTCCGGCCCCTGGCTGCGCCTAGAAATTCTGTCCATAAAGGTAATGAACAGAACCGGTGACATAGGGCAGCCCTGGCGGAGACCAACACGCACCGGGAACAAGTCTGACTTACTGCCGGCAATGCGAACCAAGCTCCTGCTGCGGTCATACAGGGAACGGACAGCCCTTAGCAGAGGGCCCGCACCCCATACTCCCGGAGCACCCCCACAGGGCACCCCGAGGGACACGGTCGAACGCTTTCTCCAAATCCACAAAGCACATGTGGACTGGTTGGGCGAACTCCCACGAACCCTCGAACACCCGATGTAGGGTATAGAGCTGGTCCAGTGTGCCACGACCGGGACGAAAACCGCATTGTTCCTCCTGAATCCGAGGTTCGACTATCGGCCGGATCCTCCTCTCCAGCACCCTGGAGTAGACCTTACCGGGGAGGCTGAGAAGTGTGATCCCTCTGTAATTGGAGCACACCCTCCGATCCCCCTTCTTAAAGAGAGGGACCACCACCCCGGTCTGCCAATCCAGAGGCACTGTCCCCAACCGCCACGCGATGTTGCAGAGACGTGTCAGCCAAGACAGCCCTACAACATCCAGAGACTTAAGGTACTCGGGACGAATCTCATCCACCCCCGGGGCCTTGCCACCGAGGAGCTTTCTAACCACCTCAGTGACTTCAGCCTGGGTGATGGACGAACCCCCCTCCGAGTCCCTAGCCTCTGCCTCCTCATCGGAAGACGTGACAGTGGGATTGAGGAGATCCTCGAAGTACTCCTTCCACCGCCCGACCACATCCCCAGTCGAGGTCAACAGCTCCCCGCCCGCACTGTAAACAGTGTTGGTGAAGCACTGCTTCCCCCTCCTGAGGCGCCGGATGGTTTGCCAGAATCTCTTCGAGGCCGACCGATAGTCCTCCTCCATGGCTTCTCCGAACTCCTCCCAGACCCGAGTTTTTGCCTCTGTGACAGCACGAGCTGCAGCACGCTTGGCCTGCCGGTACCTCTCAGCTGCCTCCGGAGTCCCACAAGCCAACAAGGCCAGGTAGGACTCTTTCTTCAGCTTGACGGCATCTCTTACTTCCGGGCGCCACCACCGGGTTCGGGGATTGCCGCCGCGACAGGCACCAGAGACCTTACGGCCACAACTGCGAGCAGCCGCATCGACAATGGAGGAGGAGAACATGGTCCACTCGGACTCCATGTCTCCAACCTCCCTCGGAATCTGGGTGAAGCTCTTCCGGAGGTGGGAGTTGAAGACCCTACTGACAGAAGGATCCACCAAACGTTCCCAACAGACCCTCACAACACGTTTGGGCCTGCCAGGTCTGACTGGCTTCCTCCCCCCCTGCCAGCGGATCCAGCTCACCACCAGGTGGTGATCGGTTGACAGCTCAGCCCCTCTCTTCACCCGAGTGTCCGAGACACCCGGCCGGAGATCAGATGACACAACTACAAAGTCGATCATCGACCTCCTGCCTAGGGTATCCTGGTGCCACGTGCACTTATGGACACCCTTGTGCTCGAACATGGTGTTCGTTATGGACAAACTGTAACTAGCACAGAAGTCCAATAACAGAACACCACTCGGGTTCAGATCGGGGAGGCCGTTCTTCCCCATCACCCCCGTCCAGGTCTCACTGTCGTTACCCACGTGGGCGTTGAAGTCCCCCAGTAGAACAATGGAGTCCCCAGTCGGAGCACTATCTAGTACCCCTCCAGGGACCCCAAGAAGGCCGGGTACTCTGCACCGATGTTGGGCCCGTAGGCCGAGACAACGGTGAGAGACCTGTCCCCAACCCGAAGGCGTAGGGACGCGACCCTCTCGTTCACCGGGGTGAACTCCAACACGTGGCGGCTGAGCTGGGGGGCTATGAGCAAACCCACCCCAGCCCGCCGTCTCTCCCCGCGGGCAACTCCAGAAAAATGGAGAGTCCAGCCTCTCTCCAGGAGTTGGGATCCGGAACCCAGGCTGTGCGTGGAGGTGAGCCCGACTATATCTAGCCGGTATCTCTCAACCTCCCGCACAAGCTCAGGCTCCTTCCCCCCCAGCGAAGTGACGTTCCATGTCCCGAACGCCAGAAGCTGCGCACGCGGACCAGGTCGTCGAGGCACCCGCCTTTGACTGCCACCTAGTCCTCTCTGCACCCGACCCCTACGGATCCCTCTGCGGGTGGTGAGTCCACAGGAGGGCGGGCCCACGTCATCCCTTCGGGCTGTGCCCGGCCGGGCCCCGTGGGCAGAGGCCCGACCACCAGACGCTCGCATTCGAGCCCCAACCCCAGGCCTGGCTCCAGGGTGGGGCCCCGGCTGCGCCATACCGGGCGACGTCACGGTCCTTGAGTGTTGTACGTCCATATGGGTCTTCTGAACTGCTCTTAGTCTGACCCGTCACCTAAGACCTGTTTGCCATGGGAGACCCTACCAGGGGCATGAAGCCCCAGACAACATAGCTCCAAGGATCATTCGGGCACTCAAACAACCCCACCACGTTAAGGTAGCAGTTCACGGGGTTGGAGCTAATAGTTCCTTTTTAAATGCATCAATAGTTTTTTTCTGTTTTTACCCTTCTAAACCAATACATTTTTTCATCATCAATATTTAAATATCCATTTTTGTACAATACAAAAACTGGCAGGTGATCACTAATATCATTTATCATTAATCCACTGACTGTATCACTATCTATTTCATTTGAGAAAATGTTATCAATCAAAGTCGCACTATGGGTTGTGATTCTACTCGGTTTAGTTATTAGAGGAAACAGACCTATACTAAATAAAGTATTTATAAATTTGTCCGTCTTTTTATGTTTATATGGGTTTAACAGATCGATGTTAAGGTCTCCCCCACAAACATGACTTTATGATTTAAACCTGAAAAGTGCTCCTCCATCCAATTAGAAAAAACATCTATATCAGAGCCAGGTGTTCTATAAATACAACTTACAATAATATTTTTTTTTTTGCCTTGTAATTTCTACAGTAAGGCATTCAAGTACATCATCCACTACCATAGTCTTATTTTCCATTACTTTGTAACTATAGTTTGAGTCTACAAACATAGCTACGCCCCCCCCATGCTTGTTTCTTCTGTTCATACTTATAAATTCATAACCATCAATAGAAAACTCAATTTCTCTGTCATTATTAATCCATGTTTCTGTGATTAAAATTACACTAAATGGTTTAGAAAACTGTTTTAAGAAGCTTTTGATGTGGTTAAAGTTTGCATAGAGGCTTCAACTATTGAAGTGGATTACAGTGAATGCCTTAATGTTCTATTGTTTACTATTGTAAAGATCCTCTGTATAATATTGACAGTCATTAGTAGCTCTAGTAAAGAAGTTATTTTCAGGGTCGATGTCGATCTCAGTGTTCTGTAAGTCATATTGTGATAATGTAAAGTCCTGGTTATTTGCTTCAGCAATTCTCCTTAATGAAAGGTCCAAGTCGATGCTTCCTATAGAACTATATGTATTACAGGACATGTGAAATTATGTGCTTTTACATACCAAAATTCATACGCTTTTCCCGGTGTTATACTTGATTTGGTGTACTGGTGCGCGGACGTACAATGAGTTTATCATAGCGCAGGAAGGCAATCTCCCCCCTTTCCCTGGCAGCTCTCAGCTCCGGCATCAGTTCTTTTCGCTTCACTTGGATGGATTCCGTGTAGTCCTCGTTTATGAAAATGTTGGTCCCTTTGAGGTGTAAAAATAATAATCGAGATAATCGTAAAATCGTGATTATTTATCAGACAATAATCGTACCCACAAAATTCATAATCGTTACATCCCTACAAACCAGCAGATAAAAGAAAAGTTAAGACACTTTCAATAAAAGATTGATAAAAATTACTTAAAATATTTGCTGATACATTAAAAGAGTTCAGTTTCCTCATCAGATGAACTTGCTGCTGTCCACGATTGACAATTTGCTCTGTGTTTTTATCAAATCGTAAGAGGGAATCAAAAACAGTCCCCAAGTACTTAAAAGAGTCAACCTTTTCCTCCTCCTCCCCGTGGATAAAGCTAGGTTTGGGGCTCTCTGGATTCCTCCTAAAATCGACAACAAGCTCGGCTGAGGACTGGATCAGTCTGACAGCCAATTTCTCGAGTTGCTTTTGGGTAACAACACAGTAACAACAATCGACCATAATGCATAAATCTGCTGTATTCGATTGACAAAATTTGACTATTACACTGTAAACCCTAACATGCCGATTGGACTTAAAATTTTTGATGTAATCTGTTTCAACAAAACTTTTAAGTTGATGAACTAAAAACTTTAAAGTTGAACTTGGCTTAAAACTATCAGGAGTTTTAAGCTAAGTTGAACTTTAAGTTTTCAGTTTATGTTGGCAAGCGTTTTTTAAGTTTGTATGAACTGAAAAATCTCAAGTTCAACTTAACTTAAAAGATGTTTGCCAACATAAACTGAAAACTTTAAAGTTCAACTTAGCTTAAAAACTCCTGATAGTTTTAAGCCAAGTTCAACTTTAAAGTTTTTAGTTCATCAACTTAAAAGTTTTGTTGAAACAGATTACATCAAAACTTGTAAGTCCAATCGGCTTCTTTTAACAAATATTTCAAACATTACAAGCAAACCCAAAAAACTATTACAAAATGGCAAATTACAGTTTTTTTTTTTATTTCATAAAATAATAGTTTACATACCTTATGTTGTAACATGTAGGCTGAGTTATTCACAACAGAATTCAGAATGTAGTAAAGATGCAAAATATTTGTGTGTTAGTCCTTATTGATTCAAGCAGATTCACTGGACATTCCTTCCTGGCTCAAATGGCACCAACATCTGAAAAATATGGAGAAAGTCTGTCAGTACAAAGCAAGAAATCAAACCAAGTTCAATGTCATGTGACTGTGTTTAAACTTACTGTTTGTCTTCTAGAGCACACTCTTTCTCCTCTTCACATTCTGCGATATACCACTTGGCTTGTACAAGTCTGTGAGAATAATAATAGGACAAACATCAAATGTCAGAAATTATTAGCTTTACCACGTATAGTCCAATATTGCTCAAACACTTTCTAAGCCATTCTGTAAAATGATGTGAGCAAACAGATGAACAATGAACACAAAGCTCTAGACTTTACATTAACAGAGTAAAAGCGACGTTTTTTAATGGTAGCATTATGTGCACAAATGTTATCAAAACATCCAAATAGTTGCTAATAAGTAAGTTTCAAACAAATAAACTGGAATTGGAGTGTTGCACCTGTAGTCCGTTATCATATTTGATGATTTTTACCATATCATTCGCTCAAATAATATAATTTATGATCTGACCCTGGGCCCCCCCTGCAATCCCAGGCACTCCCACTCGGGAACCACTGCTTTAGGCGACAGTTTGTGCTTCCTACATTTAATTAAGCTTGTCTAGTTGCACACTCAAAAGTTTTCTGAAACAAATTTGTATAAATGTGCATGGAAATGCGACCACATAGAGAGAGAAAAGACACACAGAAAAAAGGATGCCCCACTAGGAGCCCAAAAAAACAATTGTGCATTTATTTCTGTAATTCAACTTAAACTGAAACTAATATATGATAGACTCATCATTCAAAGATAGATATGTATAGCCTTTGTTTGTTATAATTTTGATTATGGCTCAGTTTATAAAAACTAATGTAACTAAATTAAAAATCTCAGAAAATTGGAATATTTAGAAAATGGACTGTAAGCCATAATCATCAAAATTATAAGAAAGGCTTGACATATGTCACTTTGCATGATGAGTCTATATCATATATTAGTTTCACAGTTGAATTACAGAAATAAATTAGCTTTGAACGATATTCTAATTTCCCCGAGTTTCACCTCTAAATGCTTCAGTAAAGATGAAAAATTTACTTTCGCAAGTGTATTATATTTACTCACTTTTAAAGCGAAGAGCTGAGAGTCTTTCAGCGAATGCTTCTCATCCTAATTCGCGCGGAGCTTCTAATGTCAGTGCACGAGATCCCATCGGCCTCAGGTCTACTGAAACAAAAACATTTAAGAACATAAACATTTGTAAATACTTCAGTAATAGATGAGCGGTACAAACTGAAACCTGACTCAAATCTACTTACATTCTGGCTGATTAGCTGAGTCCTTGTGTGTGTTTCGTTTCCCTGCATTCTTCATTTCCACATACTGTACGACATACTGGTGGACACTTCATGTCTTCATCCTCACAGGCCTCTAGGTCACAGCACCTCCTCCTGTATTTGTAAAATGGACAAACAGGATACTGAAGTCAGGACACTTCACCTTAACACAACAATGGCAATAATTACTGATTTTACCTTCTTCTTTGTGCATATCAAAGAATTCCAAGTTAGTAAGAAGGAATTTGTAGAGTTGATTCTCTAGATAAAAAGACACATTTGTTAGTACTCTATAGGTATCCATGACAGAATTAAAAGATCATAAACCATGGTAAATGGTCTTGATTGCGCTGTTCAACCTACATGATGCACTCTGATTCATACTCCAGTGTGTGCAGACGACACTGGAGACAAGGTGGGGGAAGTGTCTTCCTCAAGGGCACAACAGCAGCATGCACCTGTGGGAGCTGGGACCATCTAGGTGAAAAGGACACAGTAAAGAATTGCCCCAATTCCCAGATGTGACAGTGACAAAACACCAAAATAAATAAACTGTTCTGTTTAATTAAACTTTGTGTTCTCATTAAAAAAAAAATGACATAAATGTCTCACACAAATGTAGCAAATGTAGCACACTAAACAGCTACGCCTACTTTCTGCCCAAAGACAGGAGCGTCGGGGACTTTTCTCACAGCCAATCATTCATCACATTTCATATACGTAGTTCCAATCACAGATGCATATTTGTAAATGAAGAAGAGTCTCAAATCACATCTCATTCAGAACAAACTTTATCATTTCTGTTACCTGTAATTAAAATAGTCAAGTGATTTGCCTTTTGATTTGACAGAGTGCAATATTTGTTATGTTTAGTGTTTTTGTAGTGGGGTGGATCGGCATTTTCTAGGTTTAAGCGTTTCTCTGATCCAGAGAGCTGTACAATACATTTTTGTAAAGAATTGGAAAAGTGTGTTGTCTGGCTGGCACAAAATCCAGGATAAAAAAACACAACAAAAAACGCAATAAACCAATTAACAAAAAGTGTAAAATAGGATCATATAATCAGTAAGTGTATGGTCTCACCTTTATTTTCTGCTACAATTTACTTTCTTGTCTGGTACTTGTTAACCTGCGTTACAAAAACAAATTAGGGTTGGGCAATTTGGCCAATAAATAAAAACTATATAATTTTTTAACTACTTTGGACAATGACCTAATCGATTTTATTCAACATTCTCTTAAACAAGGACCATTGTAGCTCATACAATCTTTTTAGGCCCATAAGCAGTCGTATAGTTTATTTTGGCTTAGCCCTTTTACTTAAAGATTAATATTACAATGATTGTAATTTCGTCTATTAGCCCAAAGAAATATAACTTGCTCTTAACACACTTGTTACGGAGTTAGTTCTCAAAGCTCTGTGCCTCTGTCTGCCCCGCTGCTGCTGCTGCTGCTGCTGCTGCTACCCAGACGGAGGTGCGGAGACAGCGCTGAAAACATTAACATTAATATTAATATTAACGTTACTTGCACTTCACGGTCGATAATAGCCTGCCTGCATATTTAATCAGGTCCTCACGGTTAATTGTAAGAGTTTTAAAGACACGCAACTCGGACTCGGCCCCGGACTCGGGCGGAAGTGCGTCGCTGTTGCAGTTTTAAAAAAGGAGCGGGAAAAATCTCACGCTACGCTTTATCGATTAAACTGTACAATCTGAAGCATAAACAATTCTCCTGGTTTTAACTACTGCAAACTGAAATCAGACATATCATTTCACTGGATATTAATAAAGTATATTACCTTATTCAGGCCGTAAAAGCTCCTCTTCAGTTAAATGACGGACATTCCCACAGCAGCGCACTGCGGCTGTGCAGAACCAAATACGTCACTCCAGCCAAGGCACGCAGGCGTCATGATGTCATGACGCAAAAGACCCGCCTCAAAACTTATAATTTAAACTTTCTAAACGTGACAGTTTTAATCTGAATGGCAATAAAACTTTACTAAACTTAAAAAAACACCCTTTTGGACTTAAATTTTTTAGATGAAGGAAGATTTTGGCTAGTTTTGAGTTCTTTCACATCTTAAATTATGACCTCAAATAGCATTCGGGTTTACAGTGTATAACATGTACTTTAGATGAGCCCGCAATTATTAGGTCTTGTCAATTAATACTGGTACAGCCTTTGCAAACACTGCACGTCCCCAATAACGCAATACATACAGCGGGACATGAGAGCAATAGCAGGTGTAGTTCCTTCAACACGAGGATATACTTTTAACATTCAAAATTATTAATATTTTTACAGAGTCTAGCCATAGAGACCGAAAATATCATGTTGCAGAAACAACCCATGGACCATTTTATCCTGCTGCAACAAACATATAGCCCTAACATCAAAGCTAGGCAAATCTATATCGCTAAAATATAAACTATTTGCACATTTATTTCCAGACGACGCAGTGTCGGTGCCATGATCGGTGTCGGTGGCCTTGGCTGTTGAGCCAGGGTGGGGACTGCCTCGCTCTTCAGATGAAGCTTCTTGGAGCCCATTTCAAACTCAAAAAAGTTGGAGTAGGAATCCCACAAAAATGTTTGCCGCAAACTCCAGCACGATCATCTCCCAACCCGATTGGCGCAACCACTGGCGCCTAAATTCTTCTGGAAACTATATAACCCAGCACTACTCTGGCAACCCACTAACCACACACTTCCTCCCCATCCTAATAGAATAAACACAATATACACTCCTATAGCTAAAACAACTGATGCTAAATGGCCTATGCTAAACGACAGCTAACCTAAATACAAAGCTCGCCAATTAATAACAAAAACTATGCCAAATAATCTAACTAAGTGCTATGCTAATGAACCGCTAACCTGAAAATACTCGCTCTGAATCCAACTCCAACTCGCTACGGAGACGTGTGCGGCTGCAGTGATGACGTTCTCTGGGTCCGTGACGTTTCGTGGTAACTAATTTTGCACAAAATCTCAAAATATTGACTGGGACTGCATCTCCCAAGATTCATTACGGCAACATTTCTTAACGAAATTTGGCAACCATGAGTTAGGACCGCATCCCAAAGAAGGACAGTCGGCATTAGCACTGCTTTCAAGCTAAATTCTCGAAGGAATGATTCACAAGTATCTGTATAAGAAAATCTTAGCTTAGATCACAACAGACCTCCTGAGGCTATGCGCTGTATGGAGCACAGGAGGTTAGTAAAACCCAGATGTCTCCCCCAACTGGGAGACTAAACTGGTAACCAGTGCTTTGTCACAGCTGGGCCAGGGCGTTTTTTTTTGTTGGCCAACAGGAAAGGCACCCCTGCGGGGCAAGGTAGGCAGTGCATTGTCACGGCTAGTTCCTCCTACCTTGTCTAGAGGCAGACATAGTGGTTATTCACTGCATTCATACAGTGAGGGTAGTCACACAGCACACATGTGGACAAGATCACCTACGTCAGGAGTCTCACGCGGACTGGGAGTGTGAAATGCGGCCCGCCGGTAAATTGCATTAAAACACGTTAAAACTACATTTCCCATGAGGCACGGCTGTGAATGACGACAACAACAGACAGGGGGAGACAGATGTGGCTTATATCAACTTTTTTCAACAAAAAAATGGACTAATAGCAGCGGACTATATAAATAATATAACTAATATAAAAATATAAGCCCCATCAATTCTATAACTGTAGGTCACAAAAAGGCAAGAGGCCACATTAATTACATGAGGTGAATCTCACAGAGTTGATCTCAGACACACTAGAGTCTGTAAAATGGCATTTGGAGAGTTGCCAAGTCTACACATTCATTGATGTATTTATTTATATTACAGGGTAATTGAAATTAACACAGTACAAAGCAAGTTTGTAGCTTATGCTCATTATCAGTTCCAGTCGCTGGTTGGGTCTTTCTACACTCAATTAAGATGACATTTGTTGTACATTTTGCATTTCTTTCTAAATAGGCCAACAGACAGAAACTGGACCTGACTCCTGAAAGATAATTCACTGATGCAACAAATTTACCTGAACCAAAATGAGATTAATTACAAAAACACTAATTGTCTAAGTCTGTCATTTCTAATTTAGAAGCTCAGCAAATGTTTGGCCGATTGGAAACAGAGTTGCCAGATCCGCGGTTTTCTCGCACAATTGGGCTACTTTAAATTAGCAGTTGCGGGAAAAAATCTTGTGCTGCGGGTTGCGGTTTTCTTGGGCTGATTTTAAACCTTCCATGGCCACAACTTTATCTTCCTTGATGATTTATAAGACGAATCCAAATAGGGCTAACTTATCAAAAAACATTCAACTTAATTGTTCGAATTCACATGCAACCCAGTAAGATACTACTTTAAGCTGGTTTCACCATGAAATATAATAAATTCAAAGGTTTACTTGTTATAAATAAATTTCTCCGAGGGGTGTGGCATTACGCAGCGAACAGCTGTGGAGACCCGACAGTCCTTTCTTGCTCCGTGGAGCGCGTTTGACAAAGCAGAGCGAGTTCCCAATACTGAGACAGATGAGAGTTTAACCTTTCTCTGAGTTTTTATTTGGCTCAAATCGGCCTGTGGACGGCTGAGAAAAATCCTGTTAAATACATGTTTGGTCCTGTTTCTGCACTTTTACTTAAGAATATTGAGTACTACTTCCACCACTGCTCTTTATTTACATCAACTAGACCAGGAGGACCAGGAGTGCAACAGAAAAGCTAAGAGGGACAAACAGCAGATGCTAATTAGAGACGCTAATACAGTTTACAACATATTTCGCCAAATGGATTTGTAAATGCGTAAAGTAATTGTTTACTAAATCTACTTTTAAAAACTCTTTTACTAAACTCATTTAATTTGTTTTACATCATTTATTGTGGCACTCAAGGTCCTCCACAGTTCTGGACCATTTCCACTGTTTGCTAACTGCTAGCTTGTAGCTACTTTGCCGACAAAAATTATGACTAAAGGACTGAAATAAAATACTAAATAACAGTGCAATATTTAAGGTCTAGCCTATATTATAATAATCATCATTACTTACCAACGGGGATGAGCCGATAATCATGGAAATTACTTCAGTGACTGAAGCAGTCTCCATTTTGAAAAGCTTGTAAAACTGCCTAAGTCACATTGCCTTTTGACATATGCAAAATAATACGGCCTAAGTCACGCTCTTGACATAGTGTGACTTACGCCGTAATACAACAGGACTGGAACTGCATGATCTCCTCAACTGAGGCTTAAGGCCATTTTACCAGAGGTGGCTAGCATCATGAAAAAATGATTTAGGCAAAAAACTCATTTTTGTCAAAAAGTGACTTAGGCCATTATTTTAAGAGGGTGACGATAATCAACTTTTTATAAACAGCCATAATATAATGTGTCGGTAAATGTATGAAGTCTCGTTTAAAAACTATAGACCATAATATTTTTTAAGAGTAGTGTAGAAGGGACTAAAGAAGTTGTCCTTCGCACAAAAACACTAAGGGGACATCGCCTTGTCAACACATACAAGGCTCTGGGGGGCAACACTAATGTATAATAAAAGTTTGAAACAGAGGATTGCTTCTGTAAAAAGACCTGCGCTGCAAAAGATATGTGACTTAAATAAACAGCTCTTCACGCCTGGAAAAATCATGTGTTTGCCCACCATTTACCAAAATATGCGGTGAAAATCGCAAAATCACATCAACAATAACGATCCTCCTTATAATAACTTACCCTGCCATGCAATTGCAGTGGGCTGTCATAATTTCCCCATCATCTTTAGCGATGATCCAACTTCTAAGGGTGTTTCCCCACTTCTTTGAGAATGATTAACCTAGCAACAGTATCAAAACATTGGCTCAGCTAGCGTAGCGTTAGCATACAAACTATCGATAAACAAAAAATACAGTTAACAAATCTCACCCTGCCAACAACAAGGCGATAGTTATCCTTAAGTATCTTGGTTCCGATGTCGTGGACCCAGCCGCTGACAAAAAGTTATAGGCCTCCATACTCGTGTACTCTTTCATTTGTTGTTTAGTGGAGAAAGATGTCGCAAGTACAAGATAATTAATGATAGGCAGTGTCTATAGAACCGTCCGACGGCTACAAACTCTTTTTGCTATTTTGCCGTCTCCTTATGACACCCGCCATTCCGACACAGAGTTTACAAACTAACCCTAACCTTACCTTAGCCCTACCCTTAAGGATAGTGGAGTTTACAAACTAACCCTAACCTTACCTTAGCCCTACCCTTAAGGATAGTGGAGTTTACAAGCTAACCCTAACCTTACCTTAGCCTAACCTAAGGATAGTGGAGTTTACAAACTACCCTAACCTTACCTTAGCCCTACCCTTAAGGATAGTGGAGTTTACAAACTAACCCTAACCTTACCTTAGCCTAACCTTAAGCATAGTGGAGTTTACAAGCTAACCTAACCTTACCTTAGCCCTACCCTTAAGGATAGTGGAGTTTACAACTAACCCTAACCTTACCTTAGCCCTACCCTTAAGGATAGTGGAGTTTACAAACTAACCCTAACCTTACCTTAGCCCTAACCTTAAGGATAGTGGAGTTTACAAACTAACCCTAACCTTACCTTAGCCCTACCCTTAAGGATAGTGGAGTTTACAAACTAACCCTAACCTTACCTTAGCCCTAACCTTAAGGATAGTGGAGTTTACAAACTAACCCTAACCTTACCTTAGCCCTAACCTTAAGGATAGTGGAGTTTACAAACTAACCCTAACCTTACCTTAGCCCTACCCTTAAGGATAGTGGAGTTTACAAACTAACCCTAACCTTACCTTAGCCCTACCCTTAAGGATAGTGGAGTTTACAAACTAACCCTAACCTTACCTTACCCTACCCTTAAGGATAGTGGAGTTTACAAACTAACCCTAACCTTACCTTAACCCTACCCTTAAGGATAGTGGAGTTTACAAACTAACCCTAACCTACCTTAGCCCTACCCTTAAGGATAGTGGAGTTTACAAACTAACCCTAACCTTACCTTAACCCTACCCTTAAGGATAGTGGAGTTTACAAACTAACCCTAACCTTACCGTAGCCCTACCCTTAAGGATAGTGGAGTTTACAAACTAATCCTAACCTTACCTTAGCTCTAACCTTAAGCATAGTGGAGTTTACAAGCTAACCCTAACCTTACCTTAGCTCTAACCTTAAGCATAGTGGAGTTTACAAACTAACCCTAACCCTAACCTTACCTTAGCCCTAACCTTAAGCATAGTGGAGTTTACAAACTAATCCTAACCTTACCTTAGCTCTAACCTTAAGCATAGTGGAGTTTACAAGCTAACCCTAACCTTACCTTAGCCCTACCCTTAAGGATAGTGGAGTTTACAAACTAACCCTAACCTTACCTTAGCCCTACCCTTAAGGATAGTGGAGTTTACAAACTAACCCTAACCTTACCTTAGCCCTAACCTTAAGGATAGTGGAGTTTACAAACTAACCCTAACCTTACCTTAGCCCTACCCTTAAGGATAGTGGAGTTTACAAGCTAACCGTAACCTTACCTTAGCCCTAACCTTAAGGATAGTGGAGTTTACAAACTAACCCTAACCTTACCTTAGCCCTAACCTTAAGGATAGTGGAGTTTACAAGCTAACCGTAACCTTACCTTAGCCCTAACCTTAAGGATAGTGGAGTTTACAAACTAACCCTAACCTTACCCTTAGGATAGTGGGACCTACCTACCTTAACATTAGTACAACTAACCCTAACCTTACCTTAGCCCTACCTTAAGGATAGTGGAGTTTACAAACTAACCCTAACCTTACCTTAGCCCTACCCTTAAGGATAGTGGAGTTTACAAACTAACCCTAACCTACTTACCCTTGATAGGGACCTAACCTACCTTACTACCTCCTTAAGGATAGTGGAGTTACAAACTAACCCTAACCTTACCTTAGCCCTACCCTTAAGGATAGTGGAGTTTACAAACTAACCCTAACCTTACCTTAGCCCTACCCTTAAGGATAGTGGAGTTACAAACTAACCTAACCTTACCTTAGCCCTACCCTTAAGGATAGTGGAGTTTACAAACTAACCCTAACCTTACCTTAGCCCTACCTTAAGGATAGTGGAGTTTACAAACTAACCCTAACCTTACCTTAGCCTAACCTTAAGCATAGTGGAGTTTACAACTAACCCTAACCTTACCTTAGCTCTAACCTTAAGCATAGTGGAGTTTACAAACTAACCCTAACCTTACCTAGCCCTACCTTAAGATAGTGGAGTTTACAAACTAATCCTAACCTTACCTTAGCTCTACCTTAAGATAGTGAGACAACTAACCACTTACCTTAGCCAACTAAGCAAGGAGACAACTAACCCAACCACCACCACCTTAAGGATAGTAGAGTTTACAAACTAATCCTAACCTTACCTTAGCTCTAACCTTAAGCATAGTGGAGTTTACAAGCTAACCCTAACCTTACCTTAGCTCTAACCTTAAGCATAGTGGAGTTTACAAACTAACCCTAACCTTACCTTAGCCCTACCCTTAAGCATAGTGGAGTTTACAAACTAACCCTAACCTTACCTTAGCTCTAACCTTAAGCATAGTGGAGTTTACAAGCTAACCCTAACCTTACCTTAGCCCTACCCTTAAGGATAGTGGAGTTTATAATCACGGGTATCAAATAGTATGGGATTGGCGGGATGTCGCAATGGAGGGGGGTCGGAATGCTGGGTCGACCCCACCTTTTCCTACTTTAATCCAAACCATTTTTCTAACCTTAACCTTATTTTTTTCCTGTTTCTAAACGTAAGCGTTTTCCAACTAGCGAGTTAGATACATCCATATCAAACATATGTGACGGCAAAATAGCCGGGGAGTTGCGGAAACCGTCCGACGGCATCATAGACACTTCGTTAATGATATCTACTGCCTCGACAGCTGGTAAGTCACCCAGTTCAGTTGAAAAATTCCCCTTTCTCATCAAGTACGGGTCTTCCCCAACATATTTTGTTATTTTCTGTTGATATCTATCTTTAGATTTAGACAGCAATAAGAGCTCTCCACCATGTTTAACAATGCTGGCAGAGCCAGAGCGCCCCTGCCCTTCATCTGACATTATGAGATCATCAGATTCTACGTAGTGAACGCTACCTATTCACATACTGTACATATTTTCCTCAGTCTTCATACTCTTAAAATAAAGTTACATGGAAGCTTTACAAATTAGAATGACAAATATTCAGACATCTTGAATCTTATTGCATGTTTCAAAACTATGCCGTAGTCTTAAATCGAAATTAAATTAAATTAAATCGAAATTATCATTTTACTATAGAAACAAATCTTGTATTCCATTGAATTATAGAAAAGAAATCGTTCAAGCTATGTTTTTATCAGTTCTTGATTATGGCGACAGTTTATATGCACACTTCACTTTCCGTTCTTAAACCTCTCGATGCAGTTTATCATTCTGCTATTCGATTTATAACTGGAGACAAATACAGAACTCATCACTGTTTACTGTATGTCCCTGACAAGTCGAAGAGAGCAACACTGCATTTTATTTATTTATAAGGGACTTGTTGGGAGGCTTCCTGATTATCTCGCATGTGAACTCAACTACAGCTCAAGTAGCTACTGTACAACACCAGGTCACATGACTGTTTAGTTCTGAAAAATGGACTCGTAAAGAGTGACACGGGAAAAAGAGGTTTTTCTTATTACGCTGCCCACAAATGGAACAAACTACAAACGCTTTTACAATTGAACTCTTTAGTGCCTCTTTCACATCTAAAACGGTTAATATTCGATATGTATAAAGAAATTGTACTTGCTTTAATTGATACTTGTAAAAATGTCTGTTGTAAATATTGTATTGTTATTCACTGTTATGAAACAGGGCGCTCATGAAAAAGAGAGTCTTGTAATCTCATTGGGCCTTCCCTGTATAAATAAAGATAAAAAAAAAAAAAAAAAAAATCTTCACATAGAGAGTAAATGATACTACTCCAGTCTTTCAGTATTTTCAAAGAAGCAAAATATTCCCTCTGTTCAATGTTAAACGCTATTAGGGATGGATTTTTGTTTTTCCATTTACTTTTATCAATATGGTATTTGCCCATAATTATTATGATATTGTAAATTTTAAAGGATTTACATTTTAAAAGAATTTGCTGTAAATTTTATTGTGTAATTTTCTTTTTTGTTTTCCGCCAATTCACAACGACCTGCCAGAAACCTCTTATCACTGAACAAGAGAAAAACAAATGTTCAGTAGTTTCATCTTCCTGGGAACAGAACACACATGGCTCCACCAAATCTCCCTTTAAGCATTTCTGCTGTTGGATAATAACCATTTATAATTTTGAATTGCATTTCTTTGATTTTAGGAGGTATTGGCCGTTTCATGAATTTGTTGTATTTATTAGTTTTTACATTTTGATAAAAATCATGAAATAATTTAAATTAGAATATTTTACAAATATAATTATTGTTACATTTTTTGCTATTTAAGGGAATTTGGGTTAAATGCAATTTAGGCAAATTTATTTGACTTTTGGAATAATGTAAATAGTTTTGTATCATATTTAATAGGGCTATTGGTATTGCTTTACACACCTTATTATAATCCCTTATTGAACTTTGTATATTACATTGTGTTTTAAAATCCGTAAACCTAAGAAAATTACCTTGTCCGTCTAATATATCTGTGAGAAAAACAATTCCCTTTTCAAATCAATGTCTGAAAAAAAGTGTTTCTACTTATTGTTATTACTCTGTTGTTCCACAAGGTGGAGCCATGTGGTGTAAAATTATGAGTAAATACCATTCTCCAGCAATGAAGAACTTGCTTATGATATTCAGGCAGCTTTACTGGCAATTTGGATACCTCGAAATCACACTTCAAAAGACACGCCAAGCCTCCCACTTTAGCAAAAATATTTTTGGGACTATGAAACCATAGAGAATCAGGTTTAACCAGTTAACTCTAAAAACTCCAACCATAGATTCAAAATCAATTGTTTTTAACCCCCTTTGTTATACTCCTTTACAAGTTGTGATTTTTTGATGTAGTACGTTTTATTGTGGCAGATAAATTGGTAAATTATTGTATTTGCTTTTCTTATGTTTTGTGGACTAATATAGAGAGAGTAACTTGGGTAAATTAATTTAGAAATCCCTTCTGATTTTGACAAGAGGTTACATCCTAAAATAGTTAAGTCTGTTGTTAACCAATGATTTAGATTTCTTTTATTTCTTCTAATCTCTTTGATATTTTTGGATTCTCTAATTTCCACGTTTTTAGATAAATGACTGCCCAAGTATTTCACATCACTTTTCACTGGTATCCTCTCCATCTCAGTCTCAGTGCAATTATACAATGGTAATATTTCACATTTTTTAAGATAAAGGCAGTCTTAAGGGGGGGAAGTAGGATCAATTATGTGTATTTTTTCCCTCTATAATCAGGGAAGAGTGTTGCTGCTTGGAACAGTTGTCATTCTATTGCTCAAATTTACAAATTGAGAATTAGGGTAGGTAAGTTATGGATCTGTTGAGAGGAATCCTCCCAACGGGCTCAAAACCTTGTATTTTAATGCACTCGGCATAGGAACATCATCTACAAAATCAGCTGTTAGGGCAGCTGGGTGGGAGTTTGTTGATGGGGAGCTACTGCCCTCTACAACTGGCCCGCTCTACACCCTGGCTTTTTAATGCACCACACTGTGCAGGGCTTACATCATACTTCACATATAACTCAATTAAATTAATATAATAATAATGATAATTAAACCCAAATTAAATTATATTGAGGATGGTAATGACAACTGGGAAATAGCAAGATCTCGGAGTATAATAAGTGTACCTTTATAACATAAAAGCGAAAGAAAGGTAATGATCGCCTTTTGTTACTTGCTTTGTACTAGACTTTGTACATGAAACTAGACCGTTGTTGTAATTGTGCTTCTTTTCTGTTGATGTACAAACACTTCAAACAGTGTTTTGTAAGTTATAGTTCTTTGTAAATAGTTTGTAAGTATGTAACATTATCATAGTTGTTCATAATTACTTGTTACGTAATCAGTATTGCTCCGTTTTGGGGTATGGTCGGATGCTGCGGGTGTGTATGTAACCAAATGGAAAGGCGCTAGTACGTAGCCATAAACTCCGTAGGCATGTAAACATCACTTCATTTCGTACTAGCGGGCAACACAGGTTCTTATCAGGCTTAATTATGACAGAGACATGACCATTTACTTTATGTTACTTAATTTATTAATAAATATATTTCTCTTTTCGTTTTGGTATTTTCATTAAAAATGGGCTACCATCGGACAGCCTTACATTGTGTCCAAGGCTCATACAGTTTGACAGTTTCCTTGATCGTGACATTTTGAGTGGACAGCCAGAGTCCCCAAAAAATAAAAACGCTTCCAAACGACAGTGAAGAAGGAGAGCTGTCCAAAAGGGGAGGCTTGACTGAACCAGAAACCTACAGTATGGAAAGGCATATTTAGTTGTGATCGCTAAACCAATTTGTAAGGCTGAGTACTGACCGGGGAGAGGCGCAGGACCTGGCACCCCACAGGTCTTGTATGCAACTCCCCATCATGCACGCGAGGAGTCCAACGCCGAGGCCACTAAGACACACACCTGTCAGCCCAGACGACCAATATGGGTGGATTTTATTGAGAAAATTTTTATATGAAATTTAATTAAATGTTTGTCTCCAAATCAAAAAACACAATTTTATTGAATATATTTTACCTGATACATTAATTCAAATCTACATGACCACAGAATCATTTCTTACAGTATATGTATACTGTAAGGATATACAGTATACATACTGTATATCCTTACAGTATATACAGTATACTGTATATATACTGTATACTGTATAGAATACAGTATAGAATGTATTCTATACTGTATGGATAGAATACAGTATGGATTCTATACTGTATATAGAATCCATGGAATGGATTCTATATAATCCATTATATAGAATGGATTTTATATAATCCATTCTATATGGATTATATATAGAATGGATATAATCCATATAGATTATATCTATATGGATATAATCTATATGGATTATATCCATATAGATTATATATGGATATAATATATCCATATATAATCTATGGATGTATGGAATGTAGGAAAATGTATGTATGGAATGTAGGAGAATGAAGTGACTATGGAAATGATAATGTCTTTTTATTACAGTATCTCACCATATAACCACGTGTGGGGCCGTAGAGAAAGCAACTCCCTATGATGACTCTCCATCTCTATCATTGCCACAATCACCTCTGTGGGGAGCTTGCTCCACAAACGTTCAAGCTGCCGGAAATTAACCAAAGAACCCTATTAGTATACATGGGTTGTGTTGCACAGAATAATCACTAATGCATGAGTGAATGTAATGTATGAGTGAGTGGTAGGTAGTGGTCGGAGGGGCCAGTGGCCCAGATTTACAGCCTCACTTTCATCAGCTGTGGCTACAATGGTTGCATACCACCATAGTGTATGGAGTGAATTAATAATGCTATGCAATCTGTGTTTTAGTGGCCAGAAAAACTTAATGTAAAAAATAAATTGTTATTTATGTATATCATTATCATATATGACTTAGCCTTGTCACCCCCCCACTTGCACCTCTTGGTCTTTGGGGGTCAGTTTTGGTGCCACTGCAAGAGGTGCTGCTGTGGCTGCCTCAGTGGCTGCCTCATCTTTCTGGTGGGTTGGCAAATATCAGACATTATTAGTTGCATAATCGCTTTCACCAAAACTAGTCATTTACCACTTGTACCCGTTTATCTTTCAATGTTCCAAATGGTGGCGTTTGAGTCTTTGGCTGCGTATCCTGCTTTTGGGACAGTTTAGATATCAATCAATCAATCTTTATTTATAGAGCGCTTTTCATACACAAGTGCATCACAAAATGCTTGACATTTAAAAAGACATTAAAACATTCTTGCTCGACAAACCCTCCCACCCTCCCAATATATACAGTTATCACAATACACACATACACCTACTACTCACATTCACACTCACACACAGAATCAAGTACATAAGGCTGGGTACAGATGACCAAGGTGAGGAAACCCCATCAGAGGGGCCGTCCTCCCCAGAAACAGCACCGACACAAGGGTCCCCATAGGAGGCACGGCAGAGACACCACACCTCCACCTGGGCACCCACAGGACAGCACCCACACAGCCACAGCCAGTCACCGCTCCCAAGGCAGAGGGCTCCATCAGAGGAAACACTGGAGATTCTATGAAGCAGCATAAAAACATTGATTAAAAAGTTTAAAAACAAAGTAAAAATCAGTAAGAAAGTAGAAATAAATATCAATAAATATCAAGTTATCAAGGTTAATAAATAGATAAATAAATAAATGGGACTACAATAAATAAACAGATATCTGCTAAAAGTTAAGCTAAAAAGGTGGGTCTTGAGCCTGCTCTTAAAGACAAGAACGTTCTCTGCGGTCCTGAGCTCCTCCTCAGGTCGTTCCAGAGGCGAGGGCCATAATATTGGAAAGACGCCTCACCATGAGTCTTTCTGTTGACTTTAGGAATAACTAGGAGACACCTGCCAGAGAAGCGCAGGGGCCGTGAAGGTTCATAAGGTAAAAGCAGTTCTGAAAGATAAGATAGACCAAGACCATTAAGACATTTAAAAACCATTAAAAGAACTTTAAAATCGATCCTGAAACACACGGGGAGCCAATGCAGCGACTTAAAACCGGTGTAATGTGGTCCCGCCTCCTGGTCTTTGTCAGGACACGAGCTGCTGAATTTTGTAAAAGTTGTAAACCTGAGATACTCTTTTTGGGAAGACCAGAGAGCAGGGCATTACAGTAGTCGATACGACTGGTGATAAAAGCATGCATCAGCGTCTCCGTGTTGGTCCGAGAGAGAATGGGGCGGACTCTGACTATGTTCTTTAGATGGTAAAAACCTATCTTTGTGATAATCTTAATGTGTGGAATAAAAGTCAGCTCAGAGTCAAAAATCACACCCAGGTTCTTCACCTGTGAGGAAGGATTAAAAGACAATGACTGTAGTTTGGGTAAAAGTTTCTCTCTCGGGGCCTCAGGACCGATGACTAAAACTTCAGTTTTGTCCTGGTTAAGCTGGAGAAAGTTTTCTGCCATCCAGGATTTGATATCTAACATGCAGTTAAAAAGTGCGTCCATTGGCCTGGTGTCATCAGGAGACATGGAGATGTACAACTGTGTATCATCAGTGTAACTATGAAAGTTGACTCCATTACATATCTCCTGATGACATCACCAAGAGGGAGCATATACAGGTTAAAAAGCACTGGCCCTAAAATAGAACCCTGGGGCACGCCACATGTAATTCCATGGACCTTAGAGGAGCAGGTATCCACACTCACCATGAATGTCCTGTCTGTGAGGTAGGATGTAAACCATTTGTGGACAGCACCAGAGAGGATGATGCGTTTTAAACGAGTTAAAAGAATAGTGTGGTCGACTGTATCAAAGGCAGCGCTCAGATCCAGTAGAACCAACACTGTAACCTTCTGTGAGTCATAATTTAATCTAAGATAATTTAAAATCTTTAAAAGGGCCGTCTCGGTGCTGTGGTTAACCCTAAAGCCAGACTGGAATTTCTCAAGGACATTATCTGCAGTAATAAAATCATTAAGTTGGATAAAAACAAGTTTTTCTAAGATTTTGCTTAAAAATGGTAAGTTGGATACCGGTCTAAAATTGTTAAAATCATTACAGTCCAAATTGCTCTTCTTCAGCAGAGGCCTCACCACCGCCCCCTTAAAGGCAGCAGGGAAGACCCCTGTCTGAAGAGAGCAATTCATCATGTGTAAAAGTTCGTCATTAAAAGATCCATAAAATGTTTTAAAAAACGGTGTTGGGATCGGGTCTAAAAGACATGTGGTGGGCCTCACTGAGGAGAAAACTTTATTAAGCATCTCAGCATTAACCTGGACAAAACTGTGCAGTGTTTCCTCTGGAACAGATAGACAGCCAGACGCATTTAAAACCATGTTACTTTGGGTAGATAAAATAGTGATGATAGTGTCTATGTTTCCCCTGAAGTGGTCTGCAAACGCCTCACAGAGAGCGTCTGTGAGGTTAAAAGGAGGTTTGTTAAAATCAGGATTTAAAACATTTTCTATTATTGTGAAGGGGACTCTTGGATTGTTTTCATGGTTTCTGATTATTGAGGAAAAGTAGTTATTTCTAATGTCTCTAATTGCCTTATTGTAGATTTTTTGTTGAGCACAGAAAATTTGACGGTTTATTGTAATTTGATCTTTCCTCCATCTCCTCTCGGCCTTCCTGCAATTTCTTTTTAGCTCCTCGTTTCTCCATGGAGGTTGGGGTTTTGTTTGTGAATTTTTTGTTTTTAGTGGAGCGAGAATGTTGAGAGCTGACTGTAGTTTACTGTTAAAATTGTCAAGAATAAAATCGCAGTTAGCCGGTAAAACCACAGGAGGAAACTGTTCTAAAACCTGTATGAAATTTTGCAGCCACTTCAGGGGTAAGATGACGTTTCCTCACAGTTCTCACCGAAGTCTCTCGCTGGATAAAACCAGTGACATTAAAAAACACACAGTAATGGTCAGAGACGGCCAAGTCAACGACAGAGGACACAGTAGTGGACAGGCCATGATGACCAGGTCCAGACTGTGTCCTCTGTCGTGATTTGGCTGCGTGACATGTTGGGTAAAATCCATATAGTTAAGAACATTTAAAAACTTGGTTGCAACCGGATCTAAAAAGATTGTCTATGTGTAAATTAAAATCATCAGTTAAAATAATCATCTTGTATGAGTTATGAATAATGGATACAAACTCTGCAAATTCAGTGTTAAAAGCTGTGCATTTCTTTGGTGGTCTATAAATAGTGACGGCTAAAATTGGAGGATTACTAAAAAAACAATAGCATGATATTCAAAAGTGTTAAAATGCTCAAATAAAACAGGTTTGGTGGCAAGAGTATTAGAAGTTATTGATGCAGTGCCACCTCCCCTTTTGCCATGTCTAATTGAAAATGCACTGCTAAAATTAGGTGGAGAGGCCTCCGTAAGAACAGCATTCGCATCCGCACCCAGCCGGGTCTCAGTTATAAACAAACAATCGAGCTTCTTGTCTAAAATCAAATCATTTACAATAAAAGACTTATTCAGCAGAGAGCGGACATTCAAAAGAGCCAAGCTTAATGTGACACGGCAAAAAATATGACACAGGGATATATGAACATTGTGAAATATGCATACCTTCATAAAAAGGAATGCCTTTTTGAAGGCAGACACATATTTTCCCCTCGAATGTGTGTGGCAAGACCTCTTCAATAATTGATATGCAAATAAATAACTAAAATGTACAATGGCAAAAGCAATGTCCTCACTATATCTGCATCAATATATGGATGTAGATATGAAGAGAGATATAGATTCCATGGCAAATATGTCATACCAATCCATCCGTACTTATTATTAAAAGGCACATTACTGTCGCCATGACAATTTCCACACATACTGTAATGGCCTGTACTTATCTACCTTTGTGATGAAGTTGCTGAGGAGTCCTTGTACTCCCTCAGCAGAGCAACATGCATCTGGTCATATTCTATTAACCGTGGCTTTAACAGGGCCGTCCTCAAAGAGGCAGTAGGCCAAAATACTGGACTGTTTTGCTGAGATGTGGTTGCCTTCAAGCGATGCCTCTTGAAGGCAAAACTTCAGCCTGAGTAGACCGTCCTTATGCCTTTAGCAATTACAGTAGTCCATCGAAGTCCTTTGAAGTATTTTGGGGTGGGCGCTTATAAGCTATTTGCTTTGGCCCACTCCTTTTGAGCAAACCTACTGCTCAAATAAATAAATAAATAAATACAAATAAAAAACCCTGTGGACTTCGGTTGGCCATAAGAATTGACCAGTCTTTGGGGTCAATGGTGAATTGAAGGGGGACTGGGGCAGTGGGAAGTTTTCCACTCTTATGGAGTCTCCACTCTGATCAATCAAAATCACATACAGTAAATAAATAGTCTTTCACAGTTTGTAAGTCTATTGCAGTCACCTGTTCTTCTGAGCTGTCAGTCTACAAGGCAAATAGGAAAGTAGTTTATACATGTAATGGTCATATTATGTGCAAAAGTGGACATGGAAATAATAATTACCTGGACAGAAGATGCAGTAGCAGTGCTAATGTCCTCCTGCAGAAGACAGTTTACATATTACAAAGTATTAATTGTGTCTGTGAAACTTCTTTATTTATTAAAAAAAAAGGTCCAACACATTATGTTGGGTGTCTGTACAATGGCTTTACTGAAAGGTAATATGAGCACTGATGCTCACAGTTCCAAATGTCTGTACAGTATCACTAATAAGTACCAATACTAATGTTGTACGGGTCGTCATTGTATGTCCACCTTTTTTCTGTGATAGTACTACCACTACAATGCAACATTGAGAGCATGAAAGCACTTTCATATTATTGATTTCTGAGGAAACAGTGGTGATCTTGACATGTAATGGGTGCATATTAGGATGTATCAAGTTAGAACATTGACACTACACACAAGTGGATAACTACACCACCCATCATTCATTTGGATAATAGTGTCATACAGTTTGTAGCCAATAAGGTGCGTCACTGTTTAGTATGAAACCTCAATGACTCTGCACCTCTTTCTCTCTCTTGACAAGGTGACCGCGCTCCAAACAACCTGTACTGTTTGGACTTCGTATGCCAGGTGTTTTGGTAAGTGACCTTTTTTTAACACATTTTAAACAATTTTTTAACAACATAAGGCACTGGTTTATAACCACACACCCCTGGCCATGCCACCTGTGCCACATGTGCCACTAGCAGTTGCTAACAAGCATTCGTCCAACACGCACGAGGAACACAAAAACATGCTAAACGAATTACTCACCTGGAGGGCGACATTCAGCGTCTTAGGTCCGAGCTGGTGAAGAAAGAAGCTTTACTCCAGGAGTGTATCAACGTGGCATGTAAACAATCCGTGAGTTTAGCCTCTCTCACCACTGCCCTCGAGGACACTGCCCCATGGACCCTGCCGCGAGCCACGGCACGCCTGTTGCTCTACTCCAAGAGAAACATCCTTGGATGAAGAGGTGGTGGTCCGTGGGGCTACATCAAACAGACGCGCGAAAGGCCCTCCACTGTGCTTATCAAATCATTACGCTGTCCTGGAAGAAAACTCCCATGGCAACGTTACCTCACAGACCCAGGCCCAAGTCCCTCAACTGGAGTCTTCAACTGACCCTTCTGCGTAACGGCATAGCCCCCCAACAGGGCAGGTGTCCACTGGAGACACTCCGAGCAGCGGCGATCTGGGGCACAGATGGGACAAAAGCCCAACCGGTCTACAACTGGATCTGCCAGACGGAGGCTTCTGAAGGATGCGGTTTTCCGTCGCTCTGGAGGGCTCCCCCATCCTCCTCCTCCACTGGTGCAGCGCACGTCGTCCGAGGCGCCAAGAGCCTCCATTGACCACCCTCCCTCACAATCAAGCCAGCATCAGAGCATCGAACAATCTTCACCGAGATCCTTATTTTCTCCAAGCACCATGATTGTGGGCGACTCAATAGTAAGACACACTCGCTTCTTTAATGCCGTTACACACTGTTTTCCAGGGGCGACAGTGTCCCACATCCTACACAAGCTTCAGAGTTTGCTTGAGTCAGCCCCAGAGTCCGTCCACAGGCTCGTAATCGTAACAATAACGTCACACCCTGCTCCGTCTACATCTCGGACCCTGAGATCCTCAGGGAGGGGTCTCCTGGTGGTTCCCAGAGTCACTACCAAACATGGTGATGCTGCATTTCAGTTTCACGCAGGAAAAGTCTGGAACAGCCTCAGTGAGGACGTGAGACAGGCCTTGACCCTGACTATGTTTAAGTCCAGGCTGAAAGGACACCTTTTTACTGCTGCCTATGGCAGTTGATTGTATTTTAACACATTTTAATATATACATACTTTTTAATGTATTTTTTAAATGTATTTTTTAATGTCATTGTATCGTGTTTTAAAGCTTTTCATTGCATTTTATTGTGTTTGGGTGTCTGGAGCTGCTGTGAGGTACATTGAGTTGTACATGTACATGAAATGTGCCATATAAATAAACTTGCCTTGCCTTGCCTTGGAATACTGATTAATGATATCAGTGACCACTTGCCAGTTTTCACTCTATTTGTAATACAACAAAAAATTAAGATAAACAAAAGTACTATTAGTGTAAAGAATGTAAGATTGACATCTGAGCGCTCCATGGATGCTTTCAAGCTGAGTTTGTCAGATCAGGACTGGAGTAATGTCCTTGGAGAACAAGATGTTAATATTGCATATGCACGTTTTGTTAACACAATTTTTTTTTTTTTAGAACTTTTTATTTATATTTTTCATAGAACAAAACAAAACAAAAAGAACATTATCTGAGACAAGTGAAAACAAAAATAATAGTGATAATAAATAAAAGTATTCTGTACACATATGAATCGATGCAGACAATATGACCGTTCACATCTCAACAAACATGGTACACAGCAATATAGTGATATCAGATATATAATGAAAAAATATATACATATATATATTGTTTAAACATACATACACAAGTTACCTCACATTAGAGCAGTTTTTCCAGTTTTTTTTTTTTTTTCCATCATCTAATTTATAGATTTAAATATTGTTTAACCATGTGCCATCGCTGATTGAAAAGGTCAGTTTTCATTTGTAATGATGCGGGGGCTGGGCAGCACACTCTCCCCTCCAGTTCACTGATCCTCTGCTGATGGTCACCGAGCTGCTCCTTAATATCAGTCACTGTCTTTTCCAAGCGTTCAAGGGTCTGTGTTGTTTGTTTATGCCCCTGACTGTTTTCTTCGCGAAGTTTTCTCATTTCTTGTAACAGGACATTTCGGCCCTCGTGTTACCTGCCCCTCGGGGCTAGTAGCATCTAAGCTAGCCTCGTTCGTGCTCAGTGGTTTATCGTCGGTTTCTTTCAATTGTCCTGGTTTTCCTTGTCCTCTCGTTTTCGCACCGGTAGTCATCTTGTTCATGGGCTATTTCCACCCTGAAAGTTTTATATATCTGCAGTTGTCACAGTTTTCTAACTTTTTTCTGATGGAGCCTCGTCTCTAACCGGTTGTTCCAACCATGACGTCACCGTGACGTTACTTTATTTTTTTATTTAGTTTATTTGAATAGGGACAAGTATGTCACATAAGCTAATGTTACATACTAAAACATTTTAGCCAAAGCTAATTCTCAATGTCCGTCCCTAGTTGGGCCTTTACATAAAATTAAACAACACATGGTTAAAACATAATTAAAACACATATCATAATAATACAGTACAACACAAACACAGCAGAGCAGACGGTCAGTGGTCACATTTCTGACCTCTGATTAAAGAGTCTTTAAGTTCCTGTTTGAAAGGGACCCAGTTTGACTCTCCCTTCAAGTCAGTGGGTAAACAGTTCCAGGCTTTAGTGCCTTGTACGGAAAAAGCTGAGCCCACAGCTCTGAGAGGAACTATGCACTCACTCAAGACCTGTGGGGCTTGCTGGTTCAAACATTTGTGTATCAGCTTCAGCTGGGAAAATTTAATGAAGTTTTCAAAAGATAAAATGTTTAAATTCCTCAGACTGATACAATGATGTGACCTAATGGGCTTCCTCTCTAGGATTTTAACCGCTCTGTTATAAATCATTTGTAGTGGCTTGACTGTAGTGGCAGTGGCCTGTGACCATGAGCAGATGCAGTAACTTATATGTGACCAGCCACAGGAATGAAAGACACAAGTCAATTTTGGGGATTTTGAGATTTTCACAGATTATTAAAGTGTAGTCTCCAAGCTTTCCAACGATGTGTAACACATGGAAATCTTATAATATTTGGAGGTGTAGCAATGATTTGAAGTTAACAACTCCAAAAAGCCCAAAGGCCTGAAAAACCTCTCCAAAGTTTTGGGCCATTCTCACCTCTCTGCTGTTGGGAGTGACAATAGGGCTCATTTACATCTCATTGGGATAAGCCATACCCCCTGTCAAACTCCCCCCTCATTCATTCATTTCATTTCATTTATTTATTCATTTGAGCAGAAAAGTATTTCAAACATGTTTTACATTTGAAAACAGAAAAAAAACAAGACTTTTGCTCAAAAGGAGTAGGAAGAAGTTCAAAGAACTTATACTAAACCTACCCCTTATTTCTCATCCAAGTAACATCACATACACTCATGCAAGAAACTAAGACATGAGTCTGTGCTCATGCATTAGCTTATGCATTATTCTTAAACATAAATCGTTTATGATCGTACAAGTGTCATTTATCATTTACAATATCAGAGGATTTTTCAATTACAGTCAAACAAAATAAAGGATTTATCATTTACGGTCGTACAAAATAAATACACCATATGGTACTTAAGACTTATACCAGGGCACATCTCTCTTTCATTGTGATCATACAAAAATATACACACTTCAATATCGCTCGACCCTACTATACCAAATATACCCATAAGTACAAGCTCTGTATAACCATGTAGGCATAGAAACTGTCTGCCTATAGTCATACACTTAAAATGGACAGGAAAATAAATAAAAATGACATGTATAGATCTATGCAATGTACATACGTATATGTAATCTATGACAATTAACATTGGAAATGTGTTATTTTTGTCCGGTGTTCCTTCTTATAACACTATTTAATGTACTCCATAGGCCTCTCATACTATTTTTATTTTTCTCAAGCTGATTTGTGTAGTATTCCTTCTTAGATATTCGCATTATATTGGTTATCTTCAAAGAAGGTACTTGAGTCATCTTCTGTACTTGGTAGTTGAGGTCTCCAAACGTTTCGCCTCTCATCCAAAAGGCTTCGTCAGTGAACAAGGTTTCCCTCAGCAAGCAGCGTAGATAAAGACCAGTTGGGAGGAGTTGGCTCCTCCCCTCTAATAACAGCTACTCTCACCTGTGGGTAAACACCTTTGAAGTAGAGCGTCTGTAACGACCTGCTCCCCCCAGTATCGGTCAGTCCTGTCCTATTCATGGCTGATCACTGCTAATTACCTGCCTATTGTTCTTTTGTTAGCTGAGGTATCGTCTTCTTGGACTGTCTGTGTAAGTTCTCAGTCGTACAGGAGTTGTCCATCTTCAAAGAAGGTACTTGAGTCATCTTCTGTACTTGGTAGTTGAGGTCTCCAAACGTTTCGCCTCTCATCCAAAAGGCTTCGTCAGTGAACAAGATTACACTCAGCACACAGCGTAGATAAACACCAGTTGGGAGGAGTTGGGGTTGGCCCGGCTCCTCCCCTCTAATAACAGCTACTCTTCCCTGTGGGTAAACACCTTTGAAGTAGAGCGTCTGTAACGACCTGCTCCCCCCAGTATCGGTCAGTCCTGTCCTATTCATAGATGATCACTGCTAATTACCTGCCTATTGTTCTTTTGTTAGCTGAGGTATCGTCTTCTTGGACTGGCCGTGTCCTGTCGGTTTTAGGACACTCAGACATAGAGCTAAAGAGGTGCCTACCAGTGCAGAAGGAAAGACCAAAGAGGAGCAACATGTCCAGAGAGCCCTCTCAGACTGTGGCTATCCTAACTGGTCCTTCACTAAAGCACAAAGGGCAGGAAGACCCAAAGAGCAGGACAGACAGACTACAGAACCCAGAAGTAAGGGAGTTGCGGTGCCGTATGTAGCCGGGGTATCAGAGAAACTTCAGAGAATCTTTAAACAGCACAGGATTCCAGTGTACCACAAACCGGTGAACACACTGAGACAAAAATTAGTTCATCCCAAAGACAAAACTCCTAGCCACAAACAAAGCAATTTGGTTTATTCTATTCGATGCAAAGAAGAAGAATGCAAAGAACATTATATTGGAGAAACCAAACAAGTCTTACAGAAGAGACTTTATCAACACCGAAGAGAAAGCACAAGCGGCCCTCAGTCGGCTGTGCACCTTCACCTTAAAGCCTCCAATCACTCTTTGAGGACGGGGAGGTCAAAATTTTAGCTAAAGAAGAACGTTGGTTTGAAAGAGGAGTAAAAGAAGCTATTTTTGTCAGAAAAGAAAATCCCTCCATGAACCGAAATGGTGGACTCAGATTTAATCTTTCTGCTTTTTACTCCAATCTGCTTCGGGGAAAACCGACAGGACACGGCCAGTCCAAGAAGACGATACCTCAGCTAACAAAAGAACAATAGGCAGGTAATTAGCTGTGATCATCTATGAATAGGACAGGACTGACCGATACTGGGGGAGCAGGTCGTTACAGACGCTCTACTTCAAAGGTGTTTACCCACAGGGAAGAGTAGCTGTTATTAGAGGGGAGGAGCCGGGCCAACCCCAACTCCTCCCAACTGGTGTTTATCTACGCTGTGTGCTGAGTGTAATCTTGTTCACTGACGAAGCCTTTTGGATGAGAGGCGAAACGTTTGGAGACCTCAACTACCAAGTACAGAAGATGACTCAAGTACTTCTTTGAAGATGGACAACTCCTGTACGACTGAGAACTTACACAGACAGTCCAAGAAGACGATACCTCAGCTAACAAAAGAACAATAGGCAGGTAATTAGCAGTGATCAGCCATGAATAGGACAGGACTGACCGATACTGGGGGGAGCAGGTCGTTACAGACGCTCTACTTCAAAGGTGTTTACCCACAGGTGAGAGTAGCTGTTATTAGAGGGGAGGAGCCAACTCCTCCCAACTGGTCTTTATCTACGCTGCTTGCTGAGGGAAACCTTGTTCACTGACGAAGCCTTTTGGATGAGAGGCGAAACGTTTGGAGACCTCAACTACCAAGTACAGAAGATGACTCAAGTACCTTCTTTGAAGATGGACAACTCCTGTACGACTGAGAACTTACACAGACATTATATTGGTTAGTTTGTTTTTATACCTTTTATATTTGTTTCAGATTCTGAGGTTCTTTCCTAAGAAATGTTTTGTACAGAGCATTTTTCTTTTTACATGCGTTCATTATCCCTTTTGTTATCCATGGCCTCTCCTCCTTTTTGCTTTCATTTCCTCAAAGCAGTAAAGCACAGGTATTAAGTCATGCTGTATGAATACTTGTGCACTCCCCACTTTTCAAAATAACAGAAGCATGTATCATTTTGCTTTCACTTCACAGTTGTCTGTTACTTGTGTGTGAACTTTCAGTAAAAAATTCAAAATAAAATCTATATGTTTATGGTTGTAAACATGACATGTGACAGTGAAAATGCTGCTGCGCTTCTCCCCAGTCCCTCCCTGTGTCAGCTCCACTCTCAGGCTGAGAGAGTTACAGACTCCGGACATAACTGAAGTTATAAACTTTAGAAAAGACTCCTGTACTACTTTAGTAATGCACATACAGGAGAGAAAAGGCCAACATCGCGTTGTATCACCGCGCGCGGTTCCAGATTGTTTATTTCACAACAAAAAACCATTGTAACTTTATCTGGCCATAAAACCGAAAATATGAAGCAGATCTCTCTCAAATAAGAAGTGGCTGAAAGCTAGGGATGCGCTGACTACATTTATGGAGTAGTTTAAGTTTGTAGAGATCTTGATTTTGTGTAAATAGCAGGTTAATTCCTCGTGACTAGATCACTGCCTCGCATGCTAACACCGGCATGTTAGCTAACAATAGCACAGCACACATGGGCACGGCGGCCGCCACACCAGCGATAAAAAAAACAATCTTTCAAGTAGCGCCGGCCTCTGATATTATAGTAGATCCATGTCTGAGTCTGAGAGCCACACAGGCGAAGCTTAGAGTTCTGAAGCCACACACGCACAATGACACGCCCCCACGGCGTGCGCTATTTCTCTGACAAAACAAGACTTTTTCAACCTGTAAACTGATCGACAATAGGCGTATGTATAAAACAGCCTTTTTTGCGTGGCATTTGTTTGCTAAAGCATGTGTCAACAACACAACTGAAAGCAGCTCTGCTTCTCCTCCTCCGCGGTGTTTACTCAGTATGTAAATACACACAGACAAAGTCATGCCCCTACTGCACGCTCCAAAACCCACCTCAAACTAGTCATTTTGAACCTAAAGTTTACGCTTTTAAATATACTAATACTGCTAGCTTAAACATGGAGAGGCTACTTCGTGACTTCAACTGAACGAATCTGCACAAAAGTGAAAATCACCAATTTCCCCCAAAAAATCTTTGTTTGCGTTTTTCTCAAGACACGGGCTGCCGACTTGTGTCTTTGGAATCCATGGCGGGTCACATATCAGCGGGTCACGAGTCGGCTAGGAATCTTGGGGTTGTTTTGGACAGTTCGTTTAAATTTGACAGACAAATAAGTTCAGTTGTCAAAAATAGCTTTTTTCAGCTGCGTTTGCTGAGCAAAATCAAACCCTATTTGCCTCATGGTGACCTGGAGCGTGTCATTCATGCTTTTATTACGTGTCGCTTAGATTATTTTAACTCTCTGTACTGTGGGCTCGATCAAACGTCCATCCGTCGTCTGCAGTTGGTTCAAAACGCAGCGGCGCGTTTGCTCACAGGAACGAGGAAACGTGAGCACATAACTCCTGTGTTGGCCTCTCTGCACTGGCTTCCAGTCAGCTTTAGGATTCAATTCAAGATACTGTTGATGGTTTTTAAATGCCTGAATGGGTTGGCTCCATCTTACCTTGCAGAGCTTTTGTTGATCCATGATCCAGGTCGTACATTGAGATCCTCCAATCGAATGACTCTGGAGGTGCCAATAGCTAAGCGTAAAACCAGAGGAGACCGAGCTTTTGCCGTAGCGGCTCCGAGACTCTGGAACAGCCTTCCGCTGAATGTCAAAATGGCCCAGTCCATTCATGTTTTAAGTCGTTGTTGAAAACTCATCTTTTGCTTTGGCCTTCAACACAAGCTGAGCAGATCCCATGTATTTTATTATTATTGTTTCATGTTGTATATTTTGTGACTGTTTTTACTCCTCAATTGTACTTTATAATGTTTGTTGTACAGCACTTTGGGCAGTTGTGGCTGTTTTTAAGTGTGCTATATAAATAAAGTTGACATTGACATTGACATGCGAGAAGATCATGGCGTGCATGAAAGTGTGAGCAGCATGAAACGGTAGGTAGTCCCCGATCAGTCTGAACGTGTAAAGATTTGCTTTGGTCACCCGACAGATTTTTTTGATATGACTGGCAAATTTAAGTTGTGAGTCAAGTACAAGGCCCAGGTATTTGACCTCTGACACCTGCTTGATCTTGAAACCATTTATCTGTAAATTTAGTTCTTCGGATATGGACTTGAATCTTGAGGCAAAGCAAACAGACATGTTTTTTTAAGATTTAATGACAGACCTGCGTTTTGAAACCACACCGCCACAGTTTGCAGATGTTTTCAAACGGCTTTATGATCAACATTGCCCAGTAGTAAGGCACAAATATACACAAACAAATAAATGTGTCCCATGGATGACAAGGGGGCTATTGAACGAATGCAAAAAGAAAAACTCCTTATATAAAATATTTATTAAAAAGAGAACATTAGAAACTGATAAGAACAAACTAACAAGTGTAATAAAAAATTGTAAATGAAATCATTTATAGAAATATGATTGAGGCCAATAAAAACAATATGAAAGGACTATGGAAAGTCTTAAACCATGCAATGTCTAAAGACTCGAAAGCTGCAAGTTACCCAGACTGCATGATTAATAATGATGAGAAATTTCAGAAGGGTGTTATAGCAAACTAGGTTAAGTTAACTAGCTACCAAAGCACCAGCCACAAGGGCACCTCCCCCCCGCTGTGGTATGCAATCAACCCCAGGAAGAAACCGGTTCTCTCCCCCCCGTACCTCCGCACCTCTAGACGAGGCACAAAAAGCATCCCTCCCTTTAACTTTACATTTACGTGGTACAAAGAGTCATGTGCCTCACACCTCCATGAAAGGCGTTTACCTGCCGGCGCCTTTGTATTGAAACTGTGACCCCCCCCCCCGTGCTGTGACTGTATTCATGTCCTTAGCTATTTAGGTGGCCCAGAGACGCGGACTCGTCAGAACTGACTGTACATGCTTGGCGTGTATGTTGGTTCTCCGCATATATGTGATACAAATAAATTATGCTATTGATCAGACAAATACTTTAAGGCTTTTCCTTTATTGTGTAGAAGTTGCCACGACAAGGGAAGAGTGTAGTTAATGCGTTCAATGACTATTTTGTCAATATTGGGCCTCATCTGGCATCAAAATGTGGCCATAATGGGCAAGTGTAGATTTTTTCTGGACCACAAGGCTCTCTTCACCCTGTACTGTTCCTTAATCCTACCGTACATAAATTATTGCTCTGAGGTCTGGGGAAACACCTTTAATAGTCATTTACAGGCTTTATATATACTCCAAAAGAAGGCTATTAGAATTGTTCACAATGTCGGATATAGGAACATACAAATATACTGTTCTTAAAATCTAACATCATGAAACTTGATGACCTTGTAAAATATAATACTTTGTTGCAGATATATAAAGCAGTAAGCCGTGTCTGCGTAGGTTTCCTCCGGGTACTCCGGTTTCCCCTACCACTAAAAACATGTGCAATAGGTGAATCCTCCAGCCAGGTGATTCTGACCATCAGCCTGGCTCTACATCATGGAGATGGGTCCCCGGGCGCGGCACTGCTGTCGACCACTGCTCCTTACGGGTTGCCTCAGTGGCATCGAAGGATGGGTCAAATGCAGAGGACAAATTTCTCTACGGGGAAAGTACAATGTATTCATTCTACCCTAAAAAGTCACTGTATCACCCGGAGAAGAAGAAAAAATATATATTTTCCACGCCTCCTGCTTTATACTCAGCCTGGTTTATGCTGAAACCAGAAGGGGTAAAACAAGAAACACATAAAGTAATAGTTCATATAAATATAAGAAAGAAACAAATATAAAGTAAAATGTTATCCAAGTTCACCATTTTGAACACGCACTAAAAAAAGAAGAAAGAAAAGTATATCTGCTTTCGTTTGTTTGGACAAGTGTTTGCTCCAGAAATGTTCTTTTCCTTTTAAAGACTTAGGGGAGGAGGAGCAGCATCCATCCCACCCCCGTGTGGAAGAGAATGGTTCATGTCAGTGGTTCACAACCTCTTTCTTTGAAGCCCCTCCCCGCGGAGGGGCCCCAAAGCAGAGGGGCCCCAGGGAAACACTTACACAGGATTTTGACAGTACATAAACAATAAATAAATAAATCCAATAAATAATCAAACTAGTCTAATTGCAGCTATAAAAATCAGTGTTGCTTTTCTTTTAGGAAAGTAATCCGAATGCAGTTCTGAGTTTCATCACTGTATAAGGCTAATTTAAACAGCATATATTTTGCCTAAAATACACCAAATTACACACAATTGTATCTGATTAATCCAAAATTTCCTGGGTAGGTCTGGCTGTTGCTCTGGGAGTATTTCAAACAACAGCACAGAAAGAAGAGTTAGTCTGTGAAACATATGTTTAAAAAAATAAAATAAATTAAAGTAATATAAAACACCTTCTGTTACATGTAATCTATACAGTGAGCAGCAGTGTGAGGGTGAGCAGCAGTGTGAGAGCAGTGTGGAAGCTAACATTTTTGCGGAGTCCGGTTCAGGGAGACCAAATGCCTAAGCCGACTAAATCAGTCCAACCGCCAGAAACGCCGGCTGATGAGGATTACGTGAGCCTCAGTCGAGTCACGGAACTCATGGAGCAGCAAAGGGACATGTTTAGGGAATTAATTCAACAACAGCAGGAAAACTTCAAAGGATTCATAAAACTCATCATGGAATCAACAAACACCCGCATGGATTCACAGTTAAAGGACATTCAAGAGCTAAAAACTAGCCTGCAATACACGCAAGATGAGGTAGACACTATAAAAGAAGAGAAAAGGAAACTCACTGAGCGCACGGACACAATACATAACGATTTCTATAAAGTATGTGACAATCTGCACGTCATCACGGATAAACTGGAGTATCTGGAGGGACAGAGCCGCAGAAAAAACCTGGTCTTTGAGGGAGTGTTGGAGACGCCTGGGGAGACCTGGGCTGACGCTGAGGAAAAAATCAAACAACTGCTGAGGAGAAACTGCAACTACAAAACCCGGTGGAAATGGAGAGAGCCCATCGCGTAGGGAAACCTGGCGGGAGAGACTGGCCGAGACCTATCGTCGCCAAACTACTGCGTTGGAAGGATCGAGAAGCAATCCTGCAGCGCGCTAAACAACTCAAAGGAACGAAAATCTACATAAACGAGGAGTACACGGACTCCATTAAAAGGAAACGAAAAGATCTAATGCCGGAGCTGAGAGCTGCCAGGGAAAGGGGGACATAGCCTTCTTGAGATATGACAAACTCATTGTACGTCCGCGCACCAGTACTCCAAATCAAGCTTAAACACCGGGAAAACGTATGGATTTTGGTATGTAAAAAACATAATTTCACATGTCCTGTAATATATATACTCATACAATGATGTCCAATCATACCTCATATGCTACTGATGGAAGTGACCTAGGATTACAGCAAAGGATTTTGGACTGTGAGCTCTTGAGCTGAAAGCTTCAGAGTACACTGAACATAATGCACTGGACTGGGAAGATCAGTTAGACCAGGGGTCTCGAACTCATTTGGACTGGGGCCACAAATGCAAACCCAGTGTTGGTCAGGGGCCGCAACAGACAAAGCCTTTTTATTAAGTCAATTATGATATAGCAACTTTTTATTGTTTGCTGTAATATACCTTAAAATAGACTGTACATTAACTATCTGCACATTTTTAAGCTTCCAGAGGTTTCCAATTGGCCAAACATTTGCTGAGCTTCTAAATTAGAAATTACAGACTTAGACAATTTTTGTAATTAATCTAATTTTGGTTCAGGTAAATTGGTTCAGGGCATCAGTGAATGCTCTTTCAGGAGTCAGGTCCAGTTTCTGTCTGTTGGCCTATTTAGAAAGAAATGCAAAATGTAATTCAAATGTCATTTTAATTTAGTGTAGAAAGGCCCAACCAGGGACTGGAGCTGATAATGAGCACTAGCAATAAGCTTCACCTCATGTAAATAATTGGAGTCAGTGGCCTCATGCCTTTTTGTGACCTACAGTTAGAGAATGGATGGGGCTTATATTTTTACTATCAATGTTGCTGTAATTATTTGCAGTATTTTATACATTTCCATATTTTAATGTAACTATGGATCATGTGTTCACACATGTGTCCTTAATAAAGATTAAATTAATTGACATGATAATGTTGCTCTGAGAGAAAGATGGAGAGAAAAGGCTCCTCACTTTACTGTTGTGATAGCCTGGTTTTACCCTCGTACTCATTTCGTTTCGTACATGTAGGGAAATTATAATTGACCGGAGTTTACGGATGGCTAAGGCCAGCTGTTGTGACGCTTTTAAACACTAATCACGATGTGTTCGTAATTAAAGGTAAAGATGGTAAGGTGCTTTTGTCATGCTGCAGTGCTGTAACTTTTCCAGCATATGTTAGCTGAACAACTAAAGTTTCTCCTCGCGTTCTGACAGTCTCCACCTGTTCAGAAGCTCCTCTCACAGTCCGCTGCTGTTAGTCCGTTTCTGTGTTGAAAACAGTTGATAAGTCATCTGCAGAAACGCCGCATCTCTCTTCCCCTGTCTGATGTTGTGTCATACTCGCGTCCGCAGCGCATTGGCGCTACCGCGCGGTGCCTCATGGGAAATGTAGTTCTAACGTGTTTAATGCAATCTACCGGCGGCCGCATGTAATATAAATAAGAAATCATCTCGCGGGCCGCAAAAAATTATCTCGCGGGCGCATTTGGCCCCCGGGCCGCATGTCTGAGACGCCTGAGTTAGACCCAGATAACCTGTTCTTAACATCTAACGCAATTAATTGCAAATACTACACTGAGAATGAATTTAACATCTCTGTTAAAACAGAAGGGAAATTCTCAATTATCCATTTCAATAGTAGAAGCATGTACGCGAATTTCGATGCAATCAAAGATACTTAAAACAGTTTGAGAATCCATTTAGTATCATTGCATTATCAGAAACATGGTTTAATGAGGATAAAGGCATTGCATTTGAGTTAAACAATTATACTTTAAACTACGTAAACAGAACCAATAAAGGGGAGGAGGAGTTGCTATATATGTCCTCAACAAATTTAAATTCAAAATATTAAAAAACATGACTGCATCAATAAACAACTTGCTTGAATGCTTATCAATAGAAATTATCATGAAAAAAGAAACATAATAGTTAGTTGTTTATACAGGTCACCAGGCTCATGCGTGGAAATATTTACAAATTGGGCAGAAAAAACATTCTCAGAACTGAGTAACAAGGTATTATTATCTGTGGGGATTATAACATCGATTTGATAAATCCAAATAAACATAAGACAACTGATGAGTATATTAATCGCATGTACAGTATGAGTTTATACCCAACTATCACAAGACCTAGCAGAATAACAGCGAGCAGTGCTACCCTCATTGACAACATCTTCACTAATAATATGTAGTTCACAAATGTCAGCGTCTAATGATTTGTGATATAACGGATCATCTGCCCGTATTCACGGTGTATGATGATAATGAGTTAGATCAAAATCACCTCAAAAATATTTTTATAAACGCGCAGAACTGAGGATTCAATTTACTCCTTTATAGTGACTTAATAAAACAAGATTGGAACGAGGTATATAACAAGAATGATGTAGAAATGCTTACGATACTTTCATGGAAATTTTAGTACTGCATACAATAAGAACTGTCCTATTCAGCAATTCTGTAAAAACAGAAAAACGACAAAATGTCCGTGGCTAACCAAGGGTTTACAAATGCTTGTAAGAAAAAAAACACTTTATATAGACAATTCATTAGACTAAGAACAGAGGATTCTGAAGTAGATATAAAACATATAAAATAAACTGACCAATATATTAGGAAGGCTAAGAAACTATATTATACCAATCTATTATATACAAACAAGAACAACATGAAAGGGGTATGGGAAATACTAAACACTATAATCAAGGGTAATGCAAAAAATAATTCATATCCAAACTATTTCACTGATGGGATCAATGACAACCATAATATGAATACATTGGAAAGTTTTAATAGTTTTTTGTAAATGTTGGACCGGATCTGGCAGCAGAGATTCCGGAGTGTAGTAACAACGAAATGGAGTCATTGATAGACATTAATTCAAAACTTGTTTTTGTCTGGAGTAACTGAAACAGAAATAATAGATGTCATAACGGGTGTAAGAACAAATCGTCTACAGACTGTTTTGACATAGATATGACACTAGTTAAACAAATTATACATAGTATCGTGAAACCATTAACCTACATATGCAACTTATCGTTTCAAACAGGAACAGTTCCAAATAAAATGAAAATTGCAAAAGTTATACCTATACATAAAATGGAACAAACACATCTTCACTAACTACAGACCTGTCTCTCTGCTCCCCCAGTTCTCCAAAATCTTAGAGAAACTTTATAACAGTAGAATGGATAATTCATAGACAAGCATAAACTAATTAATGAAGTCAGTACGGGTTTCGAGCAGCAAGGTCAACTTCAATGGCCATCATTGATGCAATAGAAGAGATTACTAATAGCTTAGAGGGAAAGAAACATGCAGCTGGAATATTCATTGACTTGAAAAAGCATTTGATACACTAAATCATTCTATATTATTAAAAAAATTAGACAGATATGGCATAAGGGGAGTGGCTTTGAGCTGGATTCAAAGCTATTTAACTGGAGACAACAGTATGTGAAGATGGGGAGTTTACATCAGGTTATTTGGACATTGGCTGTGGGGTCCCACAGGGATCTGTCTTAGGCCCAAAGTTGTTTAATTTATATATTAATGACATTTTTAATGTGTCTAAATTATTAAAATTAGTGATTTTCGCAGATGACACAAACGTCTTCTATTCCAATGACAATTATAGTAATTTAGTAACTAACATAAACTGTGAACTAAGTAAATTAAAACATGGATGGACATTAATAAATGTCCCTCAACCTAAATAAAACAAAGTAATGTTTTTCGGTAATTATAATGGAAAACCAGACTCAGTAAACATAGACGGTGTAGTCTTAGATACAGTATCAGAAATTAAATTCTTAGGAGTCATCATTGACAGTAAATTAAGCTGGAACCACACATAAGACACATACAAGGTAAAGTCTCCAAAAGTATCTCAATCATTAACAAGCAAAGTTTTTCTTAATTACAATGCATTATTTTTGTTATATAGTTCATTAGTTTTGCCATATCTAAACTACTGTGTAGAAGTCTGGGGCAATAACTATAAAAGCTCATTACACCCCCTTGTTATACTCCAAAAACGGGCTGTAAGAATTATACATAAGTAGGATATTATGATCACACTAATATATTATTTCTGCAGTCTAAACTGTTAAAAATGCATGATTTAGTTGATTTCTCTACTGCCAACTTCTGTTTAAAGCCAACAAAATGTGCTACCTGCAAGGATACAAATGCTTTTGCACGCACAGAAGGGATATAACCTGAGGGGTGTGATAACTTTAAGACTCAAGCAGTGTCTTCCACTAGGAAAAGTATGTTTGTGTCTGTATGTGGAGTTAAACTCTGGAACAAATTGGGGGCAGAATATAAACAATGTCCAATATTCATCATTTCAAATCAAGATATAAAAAATGGTATGGTCAAAGTACCAGAAGGAGGAAATGGGTACTTGATTGCTAATGGGTGTCACAAAGTGCTGTATACTTTAAAGGTCAGATCTAACTAATAATGAAGTATATTGTGGTTGTTACTATTCCACTATGCAGTTGTTATTAGGCCCGAGAGCCTGACAGGGTCCGGGCCTGTTGTTATTCTACAAGCAGTGCGCGGAGCGCACTGACGAAAGACGTGCGCGTAGCGCACGTCCTAAAAGAGCGCGGAGCGCTCAAGAAACAGAGCGCGGAGCGCTCCCCATGCATTACACAGTAATAACGACACTCCCGGCACCCCGACCTGTCCGGTGATATAAGCGTGTGCCGCGAAAGCGGCACATTTGTTGCTGCTCGAAGAAAAAAAGGTGAAACCACAGGCAAGGCGCAACATGGACAAGAAAGCAGTCGATGACGAGCGCAACGCGCTCGTCATCGACCATGGCCACTCACCAGCACTCAAACACTGCTAGAGTGACTCAGGGCATCGAGGCCTATCCGATAACATAGGTCTTTGCCGCGAAAGCGGCATATTTGCTTCTGCTCGCACAAAATACCAAAAAAAAAAACCATTGGGAAATATTGAAAAAGAACAGGTAAAAGACGAGCGCAACGCGCTCGTACTTGATTATAAACCCCACGGTTGGATTACTGGACGTGAGACCTTTCCGAATATATAAATATGCGCCGCCGAAGGCGGCGCTATATTGTTATGTACGGGTTTTCTTATTATTAGGCCCGAGAGCCTGACAGGGTCCGGGCCTGTTGTTATTGTACAAGCAGTGCGCGGAGCGCACTGACGAAAGACGTGCGCGTAGCGCACGTCCCTAAAAGAGCGCGGAGCGCTCAAGAACAGAGCGCGGAGCGCTCCCATGCATTACACAGTAATAACGACACTCCCGGCACCACGACCTGTCCGGTGATGTAAGCGTGTGCCGCGAAAGCGGCACATTTGTTGCTGCTCGAATAAAAAAGGTGAAAACCACAGGCAAGGCGCAACATGGACAAGAAAGCAGTCGATGACGAGCGCGTTGCGCTCGTCATCGACCATGGCCACTCACCAGCACTCAAACACTGTTAGAGTGACTCAGGGCATCGAGACCTATCCGATAATATAGGTCTTTGCCGCGAAAGCGGCATATTTGCTTCTGCTCGCACAAAAATACCAAAAAAAAAATCCATTGGGAAATATTGAGAAAGAAGAGGTAAATACGAGCGCAACGCGCTCGTATTTGACAATGAACCCCACGGTTGGATTACTGGACGTGAGACCTTTCCGATATATAAATATGCGCCGCCGAAGGCGGCGCTATATTGTTATTGTAGGGTTTTTCTTATTATTAGGCCCGAGAGCCTGACAGGGTCCGGGCCTGGTTGTTATTGTACAGGCAGTGCGCGGAGCGCACTGACGAAAGACGTGCGCTACGCGCACGTCCCTAAAAGAGCGCAGAGCGCTCAAGAAACAGAGCGCGGAGCGCTCCCCATGCATTACACAGTAATTAACGACACTCCCGGCACCCCGACCTGTCCGGTGATATAAGCGTGTGCCGCGAAAGCGGCACATTTGTTGCTGCTCGAAGAAAAAAGGTGAAAACCACAGGCAGGCGCCACATGGACAAGAAAGCAGTCGATGACGAGCGCAACGCGCTCGTCATCGACCATGGCATCACCAGCACTCAAAACACTAATACAGTGACTCAGGGCATTGAGCCTATCCAATAATATAGGTCTTGCCGCGAAAGCGGCATATTTGCTTCTGCTCGCACAAAATACGAAAAAAAAAACCCCATTGGGAATATTGAGAAAGAAGAGGTAAAAGAGGAGCGCAACGCGCTCGTATTTGACAATAAACCCCACGGTTGGATTACTGGACGTGAGACCTTTCCGAATATATAAATATGCGCCGCCGAAGGCGGCGCTATATTGTTATTGTACGGGTTTTCTTATTATTAGGCCCGAGAGCCTGACAGGGTCCGGGCCTGTTGTTATTCTACAAGCAGTGCGCGGAGCGCACTGACGAAAGACGTGCGCGTAGCGCACGTCCCAAAAAGAGCGCGGAGCGCTCAAGAAACAGAGCGCGGAGCGCTCCCCATGCATTACACAGTAATCACGACACTCCCGGCACCCGACCATGTCCGTGATGTAGAGCGTGTGCCGCCGAAAGCGCACATTTGTTGCGCTCGAATAAAAAAAAGGTGAAAACCACAGGCAAGGCGGCAACATGGATAAAAAAGAGTCGATGAACGGAGCGCAACGCGCTCGTCATCGACCATGGCACTCACCAGCACTCAAAACAGCTGCTAGAGTGACTCAAGGCATCGAGGCCTATCCCGATAACATAGGTCTTTGCCGCGAAGCGGCATATTTGCTTCTGCTTCGCACAAAGATACCAAAAAAACCCCATGGGAAATATTGAAAGAACAGTAAAGACGAGCAGCAACGCGCTGCGTACTTGATTTATAACCCCACAGGTATGATTACTGACGTGAGACCTTTCCTGATATTATATGCGCCGCCGAAGGCGGCGCTATATTGTTATTGTACGGGTTTTTCTTATTATTATTATTATTTTTCCTCTCCCCTAAAAAGCCAGTTTCGGCAACTTCCCACTGATGAAAAGTCCTGAATTTTTGCCCAAATTCAATTAGGTGAAAAAAAAACTTCACATCTCCAAAATGTAAAAATCAAAAAAATGGCGCGTCAGCGCCCCTGGAAAAACCAGTTAACATTGCGCCCTATGGCCAGACCCCTCAAAATCCCAAAATCCCCGAAAATTTTAGTTCGTCATAGACGAACAAAATTCGGCACAGTGATTGGTCACGTGAAGCCAAACAAAAAAAGATATTACGCGGTTGCTAGGCAACCATCAGGAGGGCGGCCATATTGGCCAGAAGAGCGATCTGGTGCCGAAGGCGCCATTTCGTGCCCTCGCATTTTAACGAACTCGTCCTAGGGCGTTGATCGCAGCGACTCCCCGTTCGCTCCAGATCATCTACACAAGTGGGACATCAAAAGTTATTAAAAACTTTCTAATAGGATTAACGGTGTTGTCATGGCAACGCCATGAATTCGGCGTCCATTTTAGCGCTCGCCGCCGCGTTCAAACAGTCATAACTCCCACATACTGTGGCCGATTTGAGCGAAACTGAATCGTTGGTTGAGTCGTTGACCCGGATGTTTTGATATCTGAAATATGAAAATGGGCGCGATAGCGCCCCCTGCAGAGCACCAAATAAAAATGAATGAGGAAAATTTTTTAACTTTGTCGTAGACAAAAGAAATTTGGCACAGACATCCGTCACGTGAACCCGAACAAAAAAGTCATTGAGGCCACGCCCCTTTCCCAACCGTGTTGCCATGGCAACGACCCGATGTCAACTTTGGCGCAGCCAAACCAAAATTGGTACACGCGTGCGTCATGACAGTCCGAACAAAAAGTACATTACATGGTTGCTAGGCAACCAACAGGAGGTCGGCCATTTTTGGGAAAAATGTAGTAATCTGGCGCCGAAGGCGCCATTTCATGCTCTCCCATTTGAACGAACTCGTCCTAGGGCGTTGAACGCAGCGACTCCCCGTTCGCTCCAGATCATCTACACAAGTGGGACATCAAAAGTTATTAAAACTTTCTAATAGGATTAACGGTGTTGTCATAGCAACGCCATGAATTCGGCGTCCATTTTCAGCGCTCGCCAACGCATTCGAAGTGTCATAACTCGCACATACTGTGGCCGATTTGAGTGAAACTTTAATCGTTGGTCGAGTCCTCGACCCCGTATGTTGTGATTTAGGACATTTGAAATGGGCGCGATAGCGCCCCCTGTAGAGCACCAACAAAAAATGAATGAGGAAAAAAATTGAACTTTGTCGTAGACAAAAGAAATTTGGCACAGACATCCGTCACGTGACCCCAACAAAAAAGTCATTGAGGCCACGCCCCTTTTCCCACCGTGTTGCCATGGAACGAACCAATGCCAACTTTGGCGCAGCCACACCAAAGTTGGTACACGCGTGCGTCATGACAGTCTGAACAAAAAAGTACATTACATGGTTGCTAGGCAACCAACAGGAGGTCGGCCATTTTGGGAAAAATCGAGTGATTGGCGCCGAAGGCGCCATTTCTTGCCTTTGCTCTTTTACAATCTCGACCTAGTGTGGCAGGTAGGGCGCGGCAGCGCCTCCGGTTATTGGGGCGGTGTGCGGCCACCGGCGTCAACCGGCCAAACGAGACCCTCGAGGGCCTCTAAATGCCGCTTGCGGCTTTAATTAGGCCCGAGAGCCTGACAGGGTCCGGGCCTGTTGCTATTGTAAAGGCAGTGCGCGGAGCGCACTGACGAAAGACGTGCGCGTAGCGCACGTCCCAAAAGAGCGCGGAGCGCTCAAGAAACAGAGCGCGGAGCGCTCCCATGCATTACACAGTAATAACGACACTCCCGGCACCCCGACCTGTCCGGTGATATAAGCGTGTGCCGCGAAAGCGGCACATTTGTTGCTGCTCGAAGAAAAAAGGTGAAAACCACAGGCAAGGCGCAACATGGACAAGAAAGCAGTCGATGACGAGCGCAACGCGCTCGTCATCGACCATGGCCACTCACCAGCACTCAAAACACTAATACAGTGACTCAGGGCATCGAGGCCTATCCGATAATATAGGTCTTTGCCGCGAAAGCGGCATATTTGCTTCTGCTCGCACAAAAATACGAAAAAAAAAAATCCATTGGGAAATATTGAGAAAGAAGAGGTAAAATACGAGCGCAACGCGCTCGTATTTGACAATGAACCCCACGGTTGGATTACTGGACGTGAGACCTTTCCGAATATATAAATATGCGCCGCCGAAGGCGGCGCTATATTGTTATTGTACGGGTTTTTCTTATATTAGGCCCGAGAGCCTGACAGGGTCCGGGCCTGTTGTTATTGTACAAGCAGTGCGCGGAGCGCACTGACGAAAGACGTGCGCGTAGCGCACGTCCCTAAAAGAGCGCGGAGCGCTCAAGAAACAGAGCGCGGAGCGCTCCCCATGCATTACACAGTAATAACGACACTCCCGGCACCACGACCTGTCCGGTGATATAAGCGTGTGCCGCGAAAGCGGCACATTTGTTGCTGCTCGAATAAAAAAAGGTGAAAACCACAGGCAAGGCGCAACATGGACAAGAAAGCAGTCGATGACGAGCGCAACGCGCTCGTCATCGACCATGGCCACTCACCAGCACTCAAAACACTGTTACAGTGACTCAGGGCATCGAGACCTATCCGATAATATAGGTCTTTGCCGCGAAAGCGGCATATTTGCTTCTGCTCGCAAAAATACGAAAAAAAACCCATTGGGAAATATTGAAAAAGAATAGGTAAAAGACGAGCGCAACGCGCTCGTACTTGATTATAAACCCCACGGTTGGATTACTGGACGTGAGACCTTTCCGAATATATAAATATGCGCCGCCGAAGGCGGCGCTATATTGTTATTGTATGGGTTTTCTTATTCTTATTATTCTTATTATTATTTTTCCTCTCCCCCTGGGAGCCAGTTTCGGCAACTTCCCACTGATGAAAGTCCTGAATTTTTTGCCCAAAATTCAATTAGGTGAAAAAAAAACCTTCACATCTCCAAATGTAAAAATTCAAAAAAAATGGCGCGTCAGCGCCCCCTGGAAAACAGCGTTAACATGCGCCCTATGGCCAGACCCCCAAAAGCTCCGAATCCCCGAAAATTTTAGTTCGTCGTAGACGAAAAAAATTCGGCACAGTGATTGTTCATGTGAAGCCAACAAAAAAACATATTACACGGTTGCTAGGCAACCATCAGGAGGGCGGCCATATTGGCCAGAAGAGCGATCTGGCGGCGAAGGCGCCATTTCGTGCCTCGCACTTTAACGAACTCGTCCTAGGGCGTTGAACGCAGCGACTCCCCGTTCGCTCCAGATCATCTACACAAGTGGACATCAAAAGTTATTAAAAACTTTCTAATAGGATTAACGGTGTTGTCATGGCAACGCCATGAATTCGGCGTCCATTTTTTCAGCGCTCGCCACCGACTTCAAACAGTCATAACTCCCACATACTGTGGCCGATTTGAGCGAAACTTGAATTGTTGGTCAAGTCGTCGACCCCGGATGTTGTGATATATTAAATTTTAAAATGGGCGCGATAGCGCCCCCTGCAGAGCACCAAATAAAAATGAATAGGGAAAAAAATTGAACTTTGTCGTAGACAAAAGAAATTTGGCACAGACATCCGTCACGTGACCCCGAACGAAAAAAGTCATTGGGGCCACGCCCCTTTCTCACCGTGTTGCCATGGCAATGACCCGATGTCAACTTTGGCGTAGCCAAACCAAAATTGGTACACGCGTGCGTCATGACAGTCCGAACAAAAAAGTACATTGCATGGTTGCTAGGCAACCAACAGGAGGGCGGCCATTTTGGGAAAAATCCAGTGATCTGGCGCCGAAGGCGCCATTTCGTGCCCTCGCATTTGAACGAACTCGTCCTAGGGCGTTTAACGCAGTGACTCCCCGTTCGCTCAGATCATCTACACAAGTGGGACATCAAAAGTTATTAAAAACTTTCTAATAGGATTAACGGTGTTGTCATGGCAACGCCATGAATTTGGCGTCCATTTTCAGCCCTCGCCGCCGCGTTCAAAGAGTCGTAACTCGCACATACTGTGGCCGATTTGAGCGAAACTTGAATCGTTGGTCGAGTCCTCGACCCCGGATTGTGATATAGGAAATTTGAAAATGGCCGCGATAGCGCCCCCTGCAGAGCACCAAATAAAAATGATAAGGAAAAAATTGAACTTTGTCGTAGACAAAAGAAATTTGGCACAGACATCCGTCACGTGACCCCGAACAAAAAGTCATTGAGGCACGCCCCTTTTCCCACCGTGTTGCCATGGCACAGCCCCAGATAGCAAAATGTCGTTGAATCAACGTTGATCTAGCGTCAGGCTTTTTCGTTGAATCAACGTTGATTTCTGACGTTGAATTGGCGTCAACCTGCTCGTTATGTTGAATGTTGATCAACGTTGAATCTTCATTGATTATTTCATTGAAACAACATCAGATCAACTAGAATTATCAACATTGAAAACAACGCTGAATTTTCAACACTACATCAACATTGATCAACATGGATTTAACAGTATTAAGCATTATATTTCATTGATTTGACATTTGAAACAATGTTCTAAAATCAACAGACCATTAATCTTATTGGCAGCTTCTTTATTATACAATTTATTATACTGTAATACAAAAACATGACTGTACAAAACACCTACTTTGACTACCAGACAAAAAATAAAAAAGCAAATGTAACATAAAATGCATGTGGACGAATTATCATACTAGAAATTAACCTTTTTGTCTAAATTTAGCTTTAATGGCACCAAGCCTATAGAACAAAGTCCCGGCCCACTCCAGTCTTGGACGTGTGTTGCAAGTAAAACCCATTGATTTCATCTATTGATAAAAAAATAAAAATAAAATAAAGAGTTAAAAAGCACGACACCATGGTAATCAGCTTTGTGCTAATGCCAACCATGGCATGGATATTTTACACAAAGAATCCCACTAAATACTTGAACATATGGTGAAATGTATTTTAGTTATAACATTTTAAATAAATATTCAGTTTAAATTGTGTGTTTTAGCACACAATTTTAGCACATAGATAATGAGTCTGTGTTGAGATTTTAAACTCAAATATTTCTCAAAGTCAATGGATTACATAGGATTTATACTTGGACTCTCACTAAAGAACAGGAAGTAGGCGGGACTGTTGAGCTCAATTCAGATAATCACTACAGGCTGCATTATGTTACAAAATGTTACAAATTATGTTTAAAAAATATATATTTAACTATAATGAATGGCCTTCACAGAGTACATACAGTTTGTAGTTTAGAGCAAACACTTTTAGAAATGCTTTTGATTCTTGTATTAGTCTAACAGTTCATATTTTCATTCCTCTCATACTGGTGGGTCAAATGCTTTTGGACAAATTAGTAATTTGCTACCTTGCTTTCATGCCATCTTTTCTTTCTAGTCCATACTGTATATCGCAGTGGCTACTTCTTCAGCCCATCATTGTAGTGAGTTTAGGTGAAGAAAACTGGCAAGAAGCTGCTAGGGGAAAAAAGAAAAGAAAAAGAAGACTTGTTAGAATTTAATGTTAACGAGAGGAGAAAACCGACACAGTTTGATACACAATGTACTAGAATAGACCTAAACCAGGCCCACAGGCTGCACTGGGCCTGATACAACTGAGACTACACCAGGACTACAAGCTGCACAAAACTGACACTCACTTCTTAACACTTTGGGCTCTACAGGGCAGTTCCTCTGGAGCTTAACCTGAACAGCTACAACAGAAATAATAAAGTCAGATTATGTTTGCTTGGAGTTGAACTGTAGGCATGGTTAAATTGTTGTCCACTTTGGTAAAAGTTTAGTAAAGTATTATCAGTTTGTATATTTAAAGGAAACAATGCCAATGTAACAAGAAAATAAAGTAAATACCTGTATCAAAGAGATCAAATGCAGGTGTGCTGCAGGCCGGTGTAGAGTCTAAAATAAAAACAAACAAACAATAATTAAAGGTAACATGTCAGTAGGGCTGTACATGTAGAAGCATAAACACATATCTAATCATATTCAGGAAGAATATATTCTGCTGTAACAGTTAGTGGAAAAGACAGGTTTGAACAAACCACAATGTGCTTTTTTAGAAATGAATTAGTTGAAATAATTACATACCAAGATTATGTGCGTTAAGCTCATCTTATCCTGAGGTTAAGTCTAAAAAGACAATGAGACCAACATTACAACAACATTAGACATTTAATTATTTTATTTATTTATAGTTTGATTGTATGACATCAAGTAGAACAATGAATCTACTATTTTATATCAGATTATACCATGGTCTGGGTGAATACTCGATTCTGATTGGCTGGAAGGTGTCCATTAAAAAGTGATAATGTACACCGGTTAAAAACAGTTAAATCACGTTCTATATCACTCCACTGCAAGCTGTTTCCATAGTAACGGTAAACAATTGAGATGGAACTAGTTTCAGGTAAAACTGATTAAAAAGTGAATAACTCCTGCCCAGGACTTAAAAAAATAAGTAAACAGATCCCAATGAACAGTTTCAGTTTGCCGGACCATGGGACGCGTCGTCCAGTTATTTCTGATAATGGACACCTCGTCATGCATTATCCCTTACTTATAAGTAATATACAGTATTTAAGTGAGCTAACAAGATAACTAAAAAGTAAAAGGAACAGTTACCAAAAGATTATGTTACATGCTGTGTGGGTTAAAGTGTGTACAATTACTGTATAAATATTATTAATCATCTAATCCTAATAAAATCTCAACAAACTTACGCTAAGACGGTCTGATCCTGACTTTCCGAGAGAAAACTGCACTAAGTGGCTCCAGAGCAGTTGAGATTTGAAGGCTTTAGGTCACATGACAACTTCAAATTCCTGCTCTTTTGCACCTGCAGAACCATCAGGGCCATGTACATTGAAACAATGTTGAGTCAATGTTGGCACTTCAACCTTAAAATACCCGCGTTTATTCAACGTTGTTTCAACAGCTTTTTTTCAACCATTGATTATGCGTCGGTGATTAAACGTTGAATTAACATTGACATTTCAATCTCAACCAAAAATAACCAATCTGACCAAAAATCAACGTTGAATTAACATCTTTTGCTATCTGGGGCACACCAAATTGGTACACGCGTGCGTCATGACTGTCCGAACAAAAAGTACATTACATGGTTGCTAGGCAACAACAGGAGGGCGGCCATTTTGGGAAAAATCAAGTGATCTGGCGCCGAAGGCGCCGTTTCTTGCCTTTGCTCTTTTATAATCTCGACCTAGTGTGGCAGGTAGGGCGCGGCAGCGCCTCCCGGTTATTGGGGCGGCGTGCGGCCACCGGCGTCAACCGGCCAAACGAGACCCTCGAGGGCCTCTAAATGCCGCTTGCGGCTTTAATTATTATTATTTTCCTCTCCCCTAAAAAGCCAGTTTCGGCAACTTCCCACTGATGAAAAGTCCTGAATTTTTGCCCAAAATCAATTAGGTGAAAAAAAAAAACTTCACATCTCCAAAATGTAAAATTCAAAAAAATGGCGCGTCAGCGCCCCCTGGAAAAACCACGTTAACATTGCGCCCTATGGCCAGACCCCTCAAAATCCCGAAATCCCGAAAATTTTAGTTCGTCGTAGACGAACAAATTCGGCACAGTGATTGGTCACGTGAAGCCAAACAAAAAAGATATTATGCGGTTGCTAGGCAACCATCAGGAGGGCGGCCATATTGGCCAGAAGAGCGATCTGGCGCCGAAGGCGCCATTTCGTGCCCTCGCATTTGAACGAACTCGTCCTAGGCCGTTGATCGCAGCGACTCCCCGTTCGCTCCAGATCATCTACACAAGTGGGACATCAAAAGTTATTAAAAACTTTCTAATAGGATTAACGGTGTTGTCATGGCAACGCCATGAATTCGGCGTCCATTTTTAGCGCTCGCCGCCGCGTTCAAACAGTCATAACTCCACATACTGTGGCCGATTTGAGCGAAACTTGAATCGTTGGTCGAGTCGTCGACCCCGGATGTTGTGATATAGGAAATTTGAAAATGGGCGCGATAGCGCCCCTGCAGAGCACCAATAAAAATGAATGAGGAAAATTTTTTAACTTTGTCGTAGACAAAAGAAATTTGGCACAGACATCCGTCACGTGAACCCGAACAAAAAAGTCATTGAGGCCACGCCCCTTTCCCAACCGTGTTGCCATGGCAACGACCCGATGTCAACTTTGGCGCAGCCAAACCAAAATTGGTACACGCGTGCGTCATGACTGTCCGAACAAAAAGTACATTACATGGTTGCTAGGCAACCAACAGGAGGTCGGCCATTTTGGGAAAAATGTAGTAATCTGGCGCCGAAGGCGCCATTTCATGCTCTCCCATTTGAACGAACTCGTCCTAGGGCGTTGAACGCAGCGACTCCCCGTTGGCTCCGACTCCCCGTTGGCTCCATCTACACAAGTGGGACATCAAAAGTTATTAAAAACTTTCTAATAGGATTAACGGTGTTGTCATGGCAACACCATGAATTCGGCGTCCATTTTCAGCGCTCGCCGCCGCGTTCAAAGAGTCGTAACTCGCACATACTGTGGCCGATTTGAGCGAAACTTGAATCGTTGGTCGAGTCCTCGACCCCGGATGTTGTGATATAGGAAATTTGAAAATGGGCACGATAGCGCCCCTGCATTGCACCAAATAAAAATGAATGAGGAAAAAAAGGAACTTTGTCGTAGACAAACGAATTTGGCACAGACATCCGTCATGTGACCCGAACAAAAAAGTCATTGAGGCCACGCCCCTTTTCCCACCGTGTTGCCATGGCAACGACCCGATGTCAACTTTGGCGCAGCCAAACCAAAATTGGTACACGCGTGCGTCATGACTGTCCGAACAAAAAAGTACATTACATGGTTGCTAGGCAACCAACAGGAGGTCGGCCATTTTGGGAAAAATCGAGTGACCTGGCGCCGAAGGCGCCATTTCTTGCCTTTGCTCTTTTATAACATTATAACCAGGTAGGGCGCGGCAGCGCCTCCCGGTTATTGGGGCGGCGTGCGGCCACCGGCGTCAACCGGCCAAACGAGACCCTCGAGGGCCTCTAAATGCGCTTGCGGCTTATTATTATTATTATTATTATTATTTTTCCTCTCCCCCTAAAAGCCAGTTTCGGCAACTTCCCACTGATGAAAAGTCCTGAATTTTTGCCCAAAATTCAATTAGGTGAAAAAAAAAAACTTCACATCTCCAAATGTAAAAATTCAAAAAAATGGCGCGTCAGCGCCCCCTGGAAAAACCACGTTAACATTGCGCCCTATGGCCAGACCCCTCAAATCCCGAAATCCCCGAAAATTTTAGTTCGTCGTAGACGAACAAAATTCGGCACAGTGATTGGTCACGTGAAGCCAAACAAAAAAGATATTATGCGGTTGCTAGGCAACCATCAGGAGGGCGGCCATATTGGCCAGAAGAGCGATCTGGCGCCGAAGGCGCCATTTCGTGCCCTCGCATTTGAACGAACTCTCCTAGGGCGTTGAACGCAGCGACTCCCCGTTCGCTCCAGATCATCTACACAAGTGGGACATCAAAAGTTATTAAAAACTTTCTAATAGGATTAACGGTGTTGTCATGGCAACGCCATGAATTTGGCGTCCGTTTTCAGCGCTCGCCACCGCATTCAAAGAGTCGTAACTCGCACAAACTGTGGCCGATTTGAGCGAAATTTGAATCGTTGGTCGAGTCGTCGACCCCGGATGTTTTGATATATGAAATTTGAAAATGGCCGCGATAGCGCCCCTGCAGAGCACCAAATAAAAATGAATGAGGAAAAAATTGAACTTTGTCGTAGACAAACGAAATTTGGCACAGACATCTGTCACGTGACCCCGAACAAAAAACGTATTGAGGCCACGCCCTTTTCCCACCGTGTTGCCATGGCAACGACCCGATGTCAACTTTGGCGCAGCCAAACCAAAATTAGTACACGCGTGCGTCATGACTGTCTGAACAAAAAAATACATTACATGGTTGCTAGCAACCAACAGGAGGTCGGCCATTTTGGGAAAAATTGAGTAATCTGTCGCCGAAGGCACCATTTCGTGCACTCGCATTTGAACGAACTCCTCCTAGGGCGTTCAACGCAGCGACTCCCCGTTCGCTCCAGATCATCTACACAAGTGGGACATCAAAAGTTATTAAAAACTTTCTAATAGGATTAACGGTGTTGTCATGGCAACGCCATGAATTCGGCGTCCATTTTCAGCGCTCGCCGCCACGTTCAAACAGTCATAACTCGCACATACTGTGGCCGATTTGAGCGAAACTTGAATCGTTGGTCGAGTCGTCGACCCCGGATGTTTGATATATGAAATTGAAAATGGGCGCGATAGCGCCCCTGCAGAGCATCAAATAAAAATGAATAGGGAACAAAACTGAACTTTGTCGTAGACAAAAGAAATTTGGCACAGACATCCGTCACGTGACCCCGAACAAAAAAGTCATTGAGGCCACGCCCCTTTCCCCAACGTGTTGCCATGGCAACGACCCGATGTCCACTTTGGCGCAGCCAAACCAAAATTGGTACACGTGTGCGTCACGACAGTCCAAACAAAAAAGTACATTACATGGTTGCTAGGCAACCAACAGGAGGGCGGCCATTTTGGGAAAAATGTAGTAATCTGGCGCCGAAGGCGTCATTTCGTGCACTCCCATTTGAATGAACTCGTCCTAGGGCGTTGAACGCAGCGACTCCCCATTCGCTCCAGATCATCTACACAAGTGTGACATCAAAAGTTATTAAAAACTTTCTAATAGGATTAACGGTGTTGTCATGGCAACGCCATGAAGTCGGCGTCCGTTTTCAGCACTCGCCGCCGTGTTTAAACAGTCATAACTCTCACAAACTGAAGCCGATTTGAGCGTAACTTCAATCGTTGGTCGAGTGGTCGACCCCAGATGTGTGATTTAGGACATTTGAAAATGGGCGCGATAGCGCCCCCTGCAGAGCACCAAATCAAAATGAATGAAGAATAAAATCCAACTTGGCAACGACCTGATGTCAACTTTGGAGCAGGCAAACCAAAATTGGTACACGCGTGCGTCATGACTGTCCGAACAAAAAAGTACTTTACGTGGTTGCTAGGCAACCAACAGGAGGTCGGCCATTTTGGGAAAAATGGAGTGATCTGGCGCCAAAGGCGCCATTTCTTGCCTTTGCTCTTTACAAACTCGACCGAGGGTGGCAGCGACATCATAACCACGTAGGGCGCGGAAGCGCCTCCCGGTTATTGGGGCGGCGTGCGGCCACCGGCGTCAACCGGCCAAACGAGACCCTCGAGGGCCTCTAAATGCCGCTTGCGGCTTTAATTATTATTATTATTTTTTCTTCTCCCCCTAAAAGCCAGTTTCGGCAACTTCCCACCGACGAAAAGTCCTTAATTTTTGCCCAAAATTCAATTAGGTGAAAAAAAAAACCTTCACATCTCCAAAATGTAAAAAATGAAAGAAATGGCGCGTCAGCGCCCCCTGGAAAACAGCGTTAACATTGCACCCTATGGCTAGACCCCCAAAATCCCAAATCCCCGAAAATTTTAGTTCGTCGTAGACGAAAAAATTCGGCACAGTCATTGGTCACGTAAAGCCAAACAAAAAAACATATTACGCGGTTGCTAGGCAACCATCAGGATGGCGGCCATATTGGCCAGAAGAGCCATCTGGCGCCGAAGGCGCCATTTCGTGCCCTCGCATTTGAACGAACTCCTCCTAGGGCGTTGAACGCAGCGACTCCCCGTTCGCTCCAGATCATCTACACAAGTGGGACATCAAAAGTTATTAAAAACTTTCTAATAGGATTAACGGTGTTGTCATGGCAACGCCATGAATTCGGCGTCCATTTTCAGCGCTCGCCGCCGCGTTCAAACAGTCATAACTCGCACAAACTGTGGCCGATTTGAGCGAAACTTGAATCGTTGGTCGAGTCGTTGACCCCGGATGTTTTGATATATGAAATTTGAAAATGGGCGCGATAGCGCCCCTGCAGAGCACCAAATAAAAATGAATAGGGAAAAAAATTTAAGTTTGTCGTAGACAAAAGAAATTTGGCACAGACATCCGTCACGTGACCCCGAACAAAAAAGTCATTGAGGCCACGCCCCTTTTCCCACCGTGTTGCCAAGGCAACGACCCGATGTCAACTTTGGCGCAGCCAAACCAAAATTGGTACACGCGTACGTCATGACAGTCCGAACAAAAAAGTACATTGCATGGTTGCCAGGCAACCAACAGGAGGGCGGCCATTTTGGGAAAAATCGAGCGATCTGGCGCCGAAGGCGCCATTTCGTGCCCTCGCATTTGAACGAACTCGTCCTAGGGCGTTAAACGCAGCGACTCCCCGTTCGCTCCAGATCATCTACACAAGTGGGACATCAAAAGTTATTAAAAACTTTCTAATAGGATTAACGGTGTTGTCATGGCAACACCATGAATTCGGCGTCCATTTCAGCACTCGCCGCCGCGTTCAAAGAGTCGTAACTCGCACATACTGTTGCCGATTTGAGCGAAATTTGAATCGTTGGTCAAGTCCTCGACCCGGATGTGTTGATATAGGAAATTTGAAAATGGGCGCGATAGCGCCCCCTGCAGAGCACCAAATAAAAATGAATAAAATCTAACTTTGTCGTAGACAAAAGAAATTTGGCACAGACGTCCATCACGTGACCCTGAACAAAAAAGTAACTGAGGCCACGCCCCTTTTCCCACCGTGTTGCCATGGCAACGACCCAATGTCAACTTTGGCGCAGCCAAACCCAAATTGGCGCACACGTGCGTCATGACTGTCCGAACAAAAAGTACATTACATGGTTGCTAGCAACCAACAGGAGGTCGGCCATTTTGGGAAAAATCGAGTGATCTGGCGCCGAAGCGCCATTTCTTGCCTTTGCTCTTTTATAATCTCGACCTAGTGTGGCAGGTAGGGCGCGGTAGCGCCTCCCGGTTATTGGGGCGGCGTGCAGCCTCCGGCGTCAACCGGCCAAACGAGACCCTCGAGGGCCTCTAAATGCCGCTTGCGGCTTTAATTGCCATTGTTATTGCTATTGCTGTTGTGTTGTTATCATCACTATTTAAACTTTAAATGTAACAGTCTAGGATTAATACCTAACAATCTGTGGATTATTCTTAGAATCCAACTCACTCGATTCAGACAACAGTACTGCTATTGATGCTGATGGTAATATAAAGGAAATAAACTCTTAGAAGTAAAACATGCACATATCTATGTACTCCGCATTCAACATAACCCATAGTATAGGGCAGACATGTGGGGGCCGGCAGCTCGAGGAAACTCTCTTCTGGCAGCAGACTCCTAAAATTGTCTCTTTTAATGCATAGTATAGGACACTTAACAAATGATGGTCCGGTTGCTCGGGCACTGCTCCCCTCTGGCAGCTGGTCCAGTCACAGAAAAGAAGAAAAGAAAGAAAAGCCCCGAATCCCTTTCAACACATATCAGTAAGACCATTCTTGTTATCATGAACATCAATCAGTCTGCGATTACTGTACCTTTCATGAATAAATGTGGAGTATTTTATGTACCATTCAAACACTTTGATACAGAGTAATGTTATATGGGTTGTAATGGTGATGGTGAACAACGATAATGCCAACATGGTAATGAATTCTGTATGGGAGACAGAAATAATACACTGGTTGTAGCGTGTGAGATACTGTGAATGTTGACCTGGTATAATGCAGTGTCGCATTTGTTAATATGTAACCAACTCGGTTGATAGTTGTTTTGTAAAATGGTAAGAAATATGCACTGTGTCAGTTATTGTTATAGTTATTAGGCCCGAGAGCCTGACAGGGTCCGGGCCTGTTGTTATTCTACAAGCAGTGCGCGGAGCGCACTGACGAAAGACGTGCGCGTAGCGCACGTCCCTAAAAGAGCGCGGAGCGCTCAAGAAACAGAGCGCGGAGCGCTCCCCATGCATTACACAGTAATAACGACACTCCGGCACCCCGACCTGTCCGGTGATATAAGCGTGTGCCGCGAAAGCGGCACATTTGTTGCTGCTCGAAGAAAAAAAGGTGAAAACCACAGGCAAGGCGCAACATGGACAAGAAAGCAGTCGATGACGAGCGCAACGCGCTCGTCATCGACCATGGCCACTCACCAGCACTCAAAACACTGCTAGAGTGACTCAGGGCATCGAGGCCTATCCGATAACATAGGTCTTTGCCGCGAAAGCGGCATATTTGCTTCTGCTCGCACAAAAATACCAAAAAAAACCCATTGGGAAATATTGAAAAAGAACAGGTAAAAGACGAGCGCAACGCGCTCGTACTTGATTATAAACCCACGGTTGGATTACTGGACGTGAGACCTTTCCGAATATATAAATATGCTAATATTGTTATTGTACGGGTTTTTCTTATTATTATTATTATTTTTCCTCTCCCCCTAAAAAGCCAGTTTCGGCAACTTCCCACTGATGAAAAGTCCTGAATTTTTGCCCAAAATTCAATTAGGTGAAAAAAAAAAACTTCACATCTCCAAAATGTAAAAATTCAAAAAATGGCGCGTCAGCGCCCCCTGGAAAAACCACGTTAACATTGCGCCCTATGGCCAGACCCCTCAAAATCCCGAAATCCCCGAAAATTTTAGTTCGTCGTAGACGAACAAATTCGGCACAGTGATTGGTCACGTGAAGCCAAACAAAAAAGATATTATGCGGTTGCTAGGCAACCATCAGGAGGGCGGCCATATTGGCCAGAAGAGCGATCTGGCGCCGAAGGCGCCATTTCGTGCCCTCGCATTTGAACGAACTCGTCCTAGGCCGTTGATCGCAGCGACTCCCCGTTCGCTCCAGATCATCTACACAAGTGGGACATCAAAAGTTATTACAAACTTTCTAATAGGATTAACGGTGTTGTCATGGCAACGCCATGAATTCGGCGTCCATTTTTAGCGCTCGCCGCCGCGTTCAAACAGTCATAACTCCCACATACTGTGGCCGATTTGAGCGAAACTTGAATCGTTGTCGAGTCGTCGACCCCGGATGTTGTGATATAGGAAATTTGAAATGGGCGCGATAGCGCCCCCTGCAGAGCACCAAATAAAAATGAATGAGGAAAATTTTTTAACTTTGTCGTAGACAAAAGAAATTTGGCACAGACATCCGTCACGTGAACCCGAACAAAAAAGTCATTGAGGCCACGCCCTTTCCCAACCGTGTTGCCATGGCAACGACCCGATGTCAACTTTGGCGCAGCCAAACCAAAATTGGTACACGCGTGCGTCATGACAGTCCGAACAAAAAAGTACATTACATGGTTGCTAGGCAACCAACAGGAGGTCGGCCATTTTGGGAAAAATGTAGTAATCTGGCGCCGAAGGCGCCATTTCATGCTCTCCCATTTGAACGAACTCGTCCTAGGGCGTTGAACGCAGCGACTCCCCGTTCGCTCCAGATCATCTACACAAGTGGGACATCAAAAGTTATTAAAAACTTTCTAATAGTATTAACGGTGTTGTCATGGCAACGCCATGAATTCGGCGTCCGTTTTCAGGACTCGCCGCCGTGTTTAAAGACTCATAACTCGCACAAACTGAAGCCGATTTGAGCGTAACTTGAATCGTTGGTCGAGTCGTCAACTCCGGATGTTGTGATTTAGGACATTTGAAAATGGGCGCGATAGCGCCCCCTGCAGAGCACCAAATAAAATGAATGAAGAATAAGATCAAACTTTGTCGTAGACAAAAGAAATTTGGCACAGACGTGCGTCACGTGATCCCGATAAAAAAGTCAATCATGGCCACGCCTCTTTTCCTATCGTGTTGCCATGGCAACCACCCGGTGTCAACTTTGGCGCAGCCAAACCAAAATTGGTACACGCGTGCGTCATGACTGTCCGAATAAAAAGTACATTACATGGTTGCTAGGCAACCAACAGGAGGTCGGCCATTTTGGGAAAAATCCAGTGATCTGGCGCCGAAGGCGCCATTTCTTGCCTTTGCTCTTTTATAATCTCGACCTAGTGTGGCAGTAGGGCGCGGTAGCGCCTCCCGGTTATTGGGGCGGCGTGCGGCCACCGGCGTCAACCGGCCAAACGAGACCCTCGAGGGCCTCTAAATGCCGCTTGCGGCTTTAATTGTTATTGAAGTTTATGAACAGGGGTGGGAGTCAATAAGCTTGTCTTCTTCCCACTCCTTTTCGAGCTGTAATGTAAATTATTTTTTCTTTTTTCTTTTATTATGTAAATATATATTTCTGTTTTTTCTTTTCTTCTTTAGCTCGAAATAAAATATTCAAATCAAATCAAATACACAGACCTATAGTCTTCTTTATTAAAGTTCCACCACCTCCAAAAGTCCACTTTAACCACTGCTAATAAGCATGCAATACCTAACCTTATAGAAAGTGCTTAACTGGTAAAATATATAATATATAACATTAATAAATAAATGATCCAACATTGTTTGGATGCATGTATGTTAAAAACCTGGTTACAGCAAATGAAAAAAAAATCTGTAGTTACAATCACACGCTCTATTGATTTCATTGTCGCCCCGGTCGCCCCAAAAGTGTCCCTTATTTTCTGTTCTCCAGTTTGGCAACCCTAACGTATGGTTACGTTTTAACATGTCAATGTTTTAGGAGTATATCCCACTTAAGTAATAGCCAAGATTGTTATTTTACTCACGTTACTCTTAGTTTTTTACAAGCAGGAAGAACGCAGAGTCACTTTCTGGTCCAGGAAAGGCTGAAAATCCCATTGAGCAAAACTAGCTATGAGCAAAAAGTACTTTTTTGCGGTCAAATACGACGGACGTGACATAATTACAAACTTTATAACTGTCACGAGTCATAACATCCCTAACTGTGAGAAAGTGTGCATGTTAATGTAGCAGACCGAGGCAGTGGCTAGTTAGTTAACCCACTACATTGACTTAATGTTGTGCAATGATCACAACGCCACTCTGAATTACGGGTCAGAGAACCCAGTATTGACTTTAACCCAGTCTAAGGTCACACAGGTTCGTTGGACTAGGTAGGACAGAGACAGGTTAAGAAAATATATTGTTTTATTCATTTAGATTTAAATATATTTTTAGTTCATTTTTGAGTTGGAGACAGGCTAAAAACAATGCGCAAAACTTGTGTCTGAAATGAAAATACAAATCAAAAGATAATCAAGTCCTTGCTGAACGGCTGGCAGCCCAGATTCAGCAGCCCCACATTTCCATCACACATTTTACCTGGAGTGACGTTACAGCGACTGATGAGTGGAATAACGAGGGGCGGTGTGAGTCTGAAGCCCAATGCCCTAACACACAGTTATCAAAGAGGTCTCTGAATTTGATCTTGTACAACCAGTCGTAGAACGGAGGAAAACATGACAGCGTCCACAGAATTGCATCCGGTCAGAAGGGGAGGCAGGACCCTGTTTGATGATGTTAAGTTTCAGTTTTGACATTGCTTTAAAAGCCAAACAGTTTGCAGCTACCGTAGCAACGTACCGTGGGATAAAAGCGGAGCACTCACATTACGCAGTCCTGACACAGAGCTGCGACCCCCCATGGTGGCAGCCCATGGAGACAGGACGCGCACTGGACCCCGCGCTAAAAACAACCAGGTTTTAGGCTAATGTTTAAATAAAATAGCAGAAGATGTTGTCCTTAAAGAGCAACTAAACACCAAATCAAGTTTTTTTTACTGATAACTGTCTCAATGGGTGTCTCATAGTGTTGTCTACTGGTCCTGACATTATTCTGACATTATTGCGCAAACATGTGTAAAATCCTAACTTTGGCCTGAACGAATGTGTTGCGCCCCTTCAGGGTAAACTCTGCTACTAAATTAGATTTTCCTGATTGGCTGGAGACGTGTCCACGGCCTCCACAGAACGTCATAAGCCGCACCAGCTCCACACATCGTCATCAGGTGCTGCCCATTGTCCTGCCCTGTACCTGTGGTTTATAACCAAGTCCCTCCACGTAATCTGTCTGCTGTGATTGTGCCAATGCAAAGGCCCACACACTCACCCCCGCATGTCACCCCCAAACTTCAGAGACCGCCTCTTTCACAGCACTTTTTGACTTTTGTTTGTGGGTGGGGAAGGCTTTGGCACGCCCGTTTAGGTACTCTTTAAACTCACCGAAAAGCATGATTCAAGTTGCTGGCTTTACGCGCATGTTTGGCAACTGAAGCGCATGTTTGGCCCAAAGAAGCCGGCCTAAGCAGCGCAGCCCTTGCTTCCTGTGTTCAGCCGTGCAGCAGGTGACGTCAGAGGTGAGAGGTCGGCTGCGTAGCCAACCCCCCTTTTATAGTGCGCCTCTCGCCTCATCAGCCATTTTTGTTACGGTTAGTGTTGATGTAAGCTTGGTTGCATTCGGAAGGTTGAACTTTAATAAGGAGGTTATAAAAAAACAAAAAACTTACACACCAATAAGGTGGTACTTGAAAAGTTTAAGAACCAGTAGCCTACAATTACAGCACATATGCACACATAAGTAATCTGCAATATAAATCTTATCTAGCATTAACAATGCGCTCCACATACTCAACAGTTAATGTTGTACTGTTTTCTCATCCATCCATCCATTTTCTTCCTCTTTATCCGGGGCCGGGTCGCGGGGGCAGCAGTCTCAGCAGAGATGCCCAGACTTCCCGATCCACGCACACCTCCTCCAGCTGTTCTGGGGGACCCACACCTCCTCCAGCTGTTCTGGGGGACCCCGAGGCGACACCAGGCCAGCTCAGAGACATAGTCCTTCCACGAGGCCTCCTCCCAATAGGACATGCCTGGAGCATCTCCCAAGGGAGGCGACCAGGAGGCATCCGGAACAGATGCCCTAGCCACCTCAGCTGCTCGTTTCGACGTGAAGGAGCAGCAACTCTACTCCGAGCTCCTCCCGGGTAACTGAGCTCCTCACCCGATCTCGAAGGGTGTGCCCAGCCACCCTGCGAAGGAAACTCATTTCGGCCGCTTGTATCCGTGATCTGATCCTTTCGGTCATTACCCAGATCTCATGACCATAGGTGAGGGTGGGAACGTAGATCGATCGGTAAATCGAGAGCTTTGCCCTCTGACTCAGCTCCCTCTTCACCACTACGGTCCAATACAGCGACCGCATCACTGCTGACGCTGCACCGATCCGTCTATCGATCTCACGCTCCAACAGTGCCTAACTGGTGAACAGGACCCGAGATACTTGAACTCCGCCACTTGAGGTAAGGACTCCCCACCGACCTGTTTACCCTCAATGGACCTTTTAATTGTCTTTTTAATTATAAAACTGTCTTTTCTAAGCTCATTTATGGAATTAGGCAGCATATTGTCAAGTCTGATCCATACGGTAACAAAGGCCCAATCAGGGACAGAGTTGAGAATTAACACTAGCTATAAACTCTTTGTGCAGTCCGTCAGTTGCATTTCTTTGTAACTGTGTCTGATTGCATTGTTAATAAAATGCTTTCCGAGTTCTCAGCCCAAAGCTCCAATCGCTGCCCCAACCCAGGTTTAGCAAGCCACCTGGGGCAAGCAAAAATGCATTAAGTGACTGGATAGTCATTGCAATTATTTTTGAATGTTTATTTAGAAATAAATAAATAAATGCTGATTTAATAGCTGTGCTCAAATGTTTACATACCCTGGCAGAATTTTATATTTTTTTGACTATTTTCAGAGAATGTGAATGATAACGCAGTGTGGAACTCAGTGCTCGTGACCCCTTTAGGGAGCTCGACTCCCATTTCTCTGGAGAGGTTAGTTACAGTAATACAGGTGAAACTCGGAAAATTAGACTATCGTTCAAAAGTGCATTTATTTCTGTAATTCAACTCAAAGTGTGAAACTAATATATAATATAAAGTCATGAAATGCAAAGTGACATATGTCAAGCCTTTATTTGTTGTAATTTTGATTATTATGGCTTACAGTCCATTTTCAAATATTCCATTTTTAATTTGGGTTAGGGTTGGGCGATGTCCCCTTAATTGGCAGTTGACGATGTTTACAGTGAACCATCATGATGGACGATGATATTGTCTATCTCTCATTATAAGCATTTTTAAAGACATTTACATAGCCTATATATAGGCTGAATTTTATTTATGTTAGGAAAAATGTGAGATTGCAGGATAAATGTATCTAAACTAAACATGATCTGAATAGTCATGGAACACGAATTTTGCAATAGAAATGTGTTAAAACTCGACTTATTTAGAGCGTCATCTGCTCCTCAATAACAAGGCTCTTATGACACTAATAATCATTTGCTCATTTTTAACGTAATGTTTAAGAAACAGTGGGTGAACGGGACAATATTTAGAAGTTTGCGTCGTAGCCTACGTTATTGAAGCTGCTCCACGCGCCGCCCGGTCCGTGTACTTGTAGCCTCATACCTCCGCGTCTCTTTCTTTCCTCTCTCTCCTCTCTCTCCGTCCTTCGTGAGAACATCCAAACCCAAGCGCTCTCAGCTCTGATGTGAGATCCATCACGGCATTTTAAAACTGTTTAGTTTCCGAACGAAAAGCAAAGCGAAACCACACAGTGTTAAACAGTAGCTGCTTTTAGAGAGAGAGCCCCGCGCGTCAGAAATAGAGCAGCGCTGCGTCTTTACTTTAATAATTACGGCTAACACATCATGTCTTGTATTTGTTTAAAAAAACATTTGAAACACTTTATCGTCATATAGACATTTATGATTGCAAAAGAAAGCGACAGTGAGACCTGATATGATTTCATTGGGAGAGAAAACGTTCTCACTACTCACGTGAGTTTGAAGAAGCTAAAACAAATAATGTAAATACGACATGTTTGAATCTGAATTACTTTGTAAACTCATACTTTTTTTGTTTTCATTTAAAAGTCAGTCGAACTTGTGATTTTTGCAACATTATGGGCTGTGCAGTCCATGGGAGAGCGCGTCTGAAAGTCACAGCTTGAATTTCTCTAATGAGTGAACCTCTGAAGTGGAAGGGTGTAGGGCAGGAGTCCTCAAACTTTTTTCTCTGGCGGCCACATTATCGTTTCTGTCTGTGATGGGGGCCGGGTCGGGCCGGCTATAACATAGATTTATATGACCCTGACCAAATGCAGCAGGACTCATTGTTAAGTAGAGATTAGCCTGGCACAGTCATCCCCACTATATCCACAAGATCAACATTGAGTCCAGGCACATACTGTATTTGTTTAGCTGTAGTGGTTTTACAGTAATCATGTCTTCACACTTTGTTTTAATTTGAAAAACCACAGGTATTGCATTTATTTTTATTTTCAATAAAACATCATTGCGTAATGTGACCAGAGTTCCCTTTGGCGCATCCCCTAGCCTATTGGTTTCTGTAGCTACAATACGTCACTATCAAGTCACACAAATTACATTCAAACATATCCTGAAGTAACAACCCTGTTGAATCAATGTTGTGAGCACGTGCGCGATGTGATTGGTAGCGTCCCGAGTGTAGCCTATGCCACACAAACTTTTCTTTGCGCACAAAACATATTGTGGACTCTGCTGGGATGAATTTGTGCAAATGGAGAATTAACTCATGTGAATTGCAACAAAAATGGAACAAAATTATTTATTTATTTCATCTTTGTTTATAGTGCGCTTTTCATACAAAGTGCGGCTATGTGTGCTGGATCAGGGCCAAGAAGGCAGAGCGCGCTCCAGGAGGAGACGAGCGCGCGCAGCTGCAGCTTCTGCAGTTTTACGCACAGAGAAGGCTGGACGACTGTCTTTTATTTGCGCATCCACGGCTTGACTGTCCCAATTCTCCGCTTGCAAGTTTCCCTCTGGCCTCGGCTGTGGCGTCCCTCTATAGTGACGACGTAATTTATAGCCTACTCTTTAAAAAACGCCACACTTTCTTTACAGATGAGACGAATGGGACGGTCCTCGCACTGAATAAAACAATAATCCACTGCACTGTTCTTTGAACACGCTGCATTCTCTGTCAACTTTTCGTTTGCCATTTTGCTTTCCTTAACACACAGTTCTCTGCACCTGCCTTGTCTGTCACCGCCGCATTACAGGAGATGAAAACTCAGCAAATAAATATAACCGCCCCGTCTGAATTGACACGGCTTTAATACCGTCCAAAATGTGCTTGAAATGAACCGTACTGGCGATTAACGTGAACCTGGCCCCCCATCATACTCAAAATTTTCTAAAATATGTCAGTCGTTTGTGCTACGTTTGTGCTGTTTTGTGCTGTAAAAAATTTTGTTTGTGCTGTTATCGTTTTTGAGATATTATGATTGTTTTATTGGTCAGATCTAAGGTCACCCTGCTCGTTATAAAGCTCCAAATGGGTTAAAATGGTGTCAACCACTTCCTCTACATCTGTGCTGTTTTGTGCTGTAAAGATTTCCGTTTGTGCTGGTTCGGTTTTTAAACTATTACAAACTTTAGAGCCTTCAGGCGTCCATGCTCGTCCTCATCTGAAGCGCGCACACGTGTCGGGAGTGCACGACAACACACACTGCATGCAAAAAACAATCATTAATATCTCGAAAACGATAACAGCACAAACAAAACTTTTTACAGCACAAAACAGCACAAACGTAGCACAAACGATTGACATATTTTTATACAATTTTGAGTACGATGGGGGGCCAGGTTCACGTTAATTGTCATCTCTCTCTCTCTCCCTCCAGCGCGCGCGCTGGGATCAGGAGCGGGACAGACAGCGGAGGTAATGCGAACACACTCACAGACGCACAGGGGAAATAATCGAGCTCCATAAAAGCGTTCTCTGGATCACAAGCTGCAAAACGCTGCTTGTTTTATGAAAGTCCGCCGCATATTTACGTCATAAGCCTGCTCTAAAGATGATGAATAAGTTGTGACTGAATTCAATGAACGCGCGTACGGCGGCAAAGAGCGGCCGCGACAGGCATTTAATGACCCGCTCCAACCCGCCCCGCGATCAAAGGAGAATTCCATGACCCGATCCTCGGGCAGCCCACAGGGACCACGGTGGAACCCACATCCCGCGCATCACTAACAGACATGTTATTTGCCAAATAGCAATTTAAAAAAAAAATAGGCCATGACCACTTTTGGGAATTGCCTCATCGGGCCGGTTCAAGTGGTGGGGGGCGGAGGAGCTGGGGGGCCGGTCAGAGGGGTGTGGCGGGGGCCTTAGTTTGAGGACCCTGGTGTAGGGGAAGGGAGGAGGGAACGGATCTGAAGGACACATGTGCGCAGGCGCACGTCAGCCGCAGATGCAGCTGATGTATAAAAGCCTTTACGTCTTGCACACGCGCTCATTCCGGCTTTCAACACCATAGTTTCTCTCTTCTTTTTTTAGTGCGTGTTAAAAATGGGGGGAAACATTACTTTACTTTGTATTTGTTTCTTATTGGTATGTATGTATATTAAAATTCATGTATGTTTATTTATCTCTTGTGTAGATATTATAGAACATTTTTAATATAGTACGGACGGCTGTTCAGGCTGAAGGGAGCGGGGGGCACGCAGGAGAGAAGCGAGGGAGGGCCACTCAGCAGCATTGTTCGATATCAGAAAAACAAACGACTGACTGACTGTAGACTGGAGCACGCAGGAGGACGCTTTGCAGAAGTTAACCGTGTGGTCCGGTAAGTGCATTTAAAAATGAACCTTAATCTGATCAACATCTGTCTGCCTAAAACGTGAACATGAGCGCACATATTGATTGGTGAGGATGGGCGCGGACTCCAGGATATTTAGGCTTAACCACTAAACCTCCAGCTGAACCGAGGGGGGGGGCGCGATGTAAACAGGGATACAAAAAAGCAACACAAGAACGAAAAGGCAAAAGGGGTGATGAAACAGTGACAAAAACGTCACATTTGTGAGTGTATCTAAACTCTACATTTTTGAATACTTTATTAAATAAGCAATCAGGAAAACACTGTTTCCATTTACTCTGATATGTAAAAAAGTAATATCAGTATCGGATTGGCGCGTTAGATACGTCCATATCAAACATATGTGAAGGCAAAATAGCCGGGGAGTTGCGGAACCATCTGACGGCATAGACACTTCGAAAAGTAAATGAAACCGTGTGGTATTTTTCATAGAGTTAACGTAGTGATGAGCAGAACTCCCCAAAGTGAAATGCTTTTATTGTTAGACTACATGCATTATAGTGGGGAGGATTTGATGAAAAGGAATAGATAAAGGATTTTATTGCAACTGTTAAAAACATTGCTGTAGAACGGGACATCTGTTTGTGCAAATACACTTTTTAGATTCATAATCAAGCACTTTTTTCAGTGTAATAAATAAATAAATGTCCTGTAGGCTTGTGAGGAAGCCAAAATATGTTTCATATTGCAAATGAAACAAGAGTCAAAATGATATAGAAAGTGCTCTTGGTTAAGGCGGGGGTTAAGAGGTTTGTTTCTAGAAAAGGCAAGTTTATTTGTAGAGCATAATTGATATAATGTAATCCATAGTGCTGGAGGTATGGAAAAGTACTTACAATTACACTTTAAACAAAGAAAGCATGAATAATCATTTCAATCAAACTGAAGAGAACAATACATTCATTTTCTGTTCCAGGTCCGCTTTACCCAAATCTCAAAGCTTCTTGAAAAAAGTGTCAAAATAGAAACAAAAATGACATGAAAACGCAACAAATGAGCAGCAAAATAAATCAATGTATTTGTACAGCCCAAGATCACAACAGGAGTGGCCTCACAGGGCTGCACTTAACATTAAGGCAATACAATTTTGATTGTGATTGTAAACATCTAAAAAGCCAATGTAGAGACGTTAGCACAGGCGTCTTTCCACATGCAGGGGCGTATCAGCCCAATGTCTGCTCAACCCGTTTTGGCGAGCTTTTCCATAACAAAGGCCAGTGCCAGACCGGTCTGGGTCGCGCTATGTGGAACGAAGGCTTTTGTCTGCGTTAACAATCTTGCAGCTGCATTTTGAACTCACTGAAAACGTAAAATACTCTTTGAATGAAGGTAAACAATCATGGAAAGTATTTCCACATGATTAAATGGCTTTCTTTCAGCATGAAGCAATTGTGTTCGTCCAATGTGATGCACTTGACTAGGTTCAACGCCATATATTAGGGTTGATTGAACTGATTTACCTATTGTTGTTTCAACTGTTGTTATGACAATATGGTCAAATAATGCTGCACACTGCTTCCCCTTATTTTTCAAAGTGCAGAGAAAAAAATGTGAGAGAGAGAGAGAGACTGGTGCACCAGTGAAGTGGCTGATGCAGACACGCACAGCCGGACTTTGGGTTGATTGCTATCTAACGTGAATAGTGCCCCAAACAAAGCGTAAATAATAAACTACAGTCGTTTTACTGAAAGGAACAGTAATAATAATGTAGATTCATACTGCACATACCTGATAAATTGAAGAGATCACTGCAGTTTCCAGATCTGCATCGGGAACATGATTTCAACGTCTAAGGTCGTTTTCCAAGCAGAATCTCCTCACGGATATTTCTGAGCAACCATTGCTCCATAGCAATATAAAGCATGACTGATCTCTGCATGTGTTGCCCCATCTTTAAAAGTCTCCAAATTAAATGTGTATAAGGCTGGAGGGAAGCCATCACAATCTCATTAAACTGCTGAACAATTGTCGGAGTGGCTCTGGGCTGTGGTCTCTTCTCTCTTCCGGTGTCGGAATAATAATAAAACAAAATAATAGAAATGCCATCATTCTTTTGGGAATTTAAAACAACTAGAGCCAACACATTGACATTGAAGCATAAAAGATTTATTTTTTTATTCAAGTTTAGAAAAGGAAAAAACAAAACAAAAACATTTTATTTGGAAAAGGAATACCTAATGAACGAAGGGTACACAGATTCAGTATGTCGTCAATTATCTTTTATTCGTCTGCAACAATGGAAGATCTCTGTACGGGCCATATTATTGTCCGGCTGCAACACTGACGGCATCGATGAAACTGTTGATGTTTTATCGATTTGATCTGCTTTCTTGTAATTGTTTGCAACTGTGAAGCACTTTGAATGACCTTGTGTATGAATTGTGCTCTACAAACAAACTTGCCTTGCGTTTAGAGGTTACTTGTCATTTTACGCTGCTAAACACAGTTGAGAGTTCTACAATGACAGCTATTATAAATGTGCGGTCGGCTTCACAAGCCAAGTCTACTCTGGTCGCTCTGGGGGAAATTCTATGCACAAGTTTGCATAAATGGTCAAAGAAATGGTTAAGTAAAGACTTGATGGATGTAAAGTAAGAATATAAACTGTGTGTGTTTCAGGCCTGAGAAACGCACCCTGGTGCTGGTCGGTCATCCAGCCTCTGCTCTGCGCTGTGTACATGCCCAAATGTGAGAACGGGCGAGTGGAGCTGCCGGGGCAGAGCCTGTGTGCAGCCACCAGGGACCCCTGCAGCCTCGTGGACCGGGAGAGAGGCTGGCCAAACTTCCTCACATGTGACAAGTTCTAGGTACGCAGTTTGACACCCAAGTACACATGTACCAAATGTTGCTCTGGAAGCACGCAAAAGATGTGTGTATATATATATATATATATATATATATATATATATATATATATATATATATATATATATATATAATGTGTGAGAGAGAGAGATTTTTGTTTAGAGACATCACTCATGTTTTTTGGTGTTTTAACAGCACTTAGCTTGCTATATCGTATTAACTATGACAATGCAGAGATATGGTGTGTGGCGTGTAAATAAACTATGCACGGGCTGAGTTCACGAAGAGCTGTTACGCCACATATATGCCATTTTCCCGTGGCTGCAGCCACAGGAGCCTCTAGCTCCAGGCTGTGTGTGCCCAGCACTTACTCTTCACCTGGGCTGAGGAACAGCAGCCCGCATCCACCGGCGATGAGCTCGTCTATTCGCTAACTTCTGTATATGAAGACGTGAACTTTTACTGCTTTACGTAGTAGCTAGCGGCAGCCTAACCCTCTGTTTAAACTTAGTAAAAACAGACTTTCTTTGGAGACCTGTGAATTTATGCTGGAGTTTCTTTATTTTTAGGAGCGACTGTTTATTTCAGATCATTTGAATAAACTGTTGCCCCAGTCAGGTCAGTGCAGCCTGTCTACACTGCTGCTGCATTCAAGTGCGCTACGACATTTCGACGCAATGAATAATTCAAAGAAAACAAATAAATATCGGCCTACTTATAGCTATAACTTGAAGCAAAGCTATAATTAGGGATGGGAATTGATAAGATTTTATTGATATCAATGCCATCAATAATTTTACCTATCGATTCGATTCTTTATCGATTCTCTTATCGATACCTGACTTGTCTGTGTGTTGGGGAAAAGCAAGGAATAAATGTGCTTTTGATAAACTCATTGTTAGTTTTCCAAGAAAAAATGTTCATTAAATTAAGCAAGTTTCCAAATATACTGTGGCTCCTGCTGGCACTCAGCCTGCCTGGCATCCTCTAAAACAGGGGTCACCAACCTTTTTTCAGCCGAGGGCTACTTCAAGAGCATTAAGTTGTTCGAGAGCTACCAGTTAAAAACAAATCCTAAGACTTGAACGTACACTGTTTACTTATAGGTTATTGACCCCATATTGCATCAAAATAGCTTTATTTTAAACTCGTACTGAGTCACAAGGACAGAAATAACTGTATTTTTAAGAATCAGATTAAAGAAAATTAGGTGTTTTACACCTTAGAAAAAGTCTCAAGGGCTACTGGGCATGCCCCAAAGGGCACCTGGGTGCCCGCGGGCACCACGTTGGTGACCCCTGCTCTAAAATATAATGGTAACATTTGTACAACAAGTGTGTGTAACTTGTAACAGACTCATGCTGTTTTGTAACACCTAAACAACAGGACTCGGTCTAAGCCCAAACCCTACAGATTTACTTCTATTTCTGCTTCATCCGGCGCTACATTCTCCTTCCCCCTGTCCGTGTAAAGAACTACTGTTGCAGCCCGTTAGCCAGAGAGATCAGCCGATCCGCTCATATAGCGCACTCGGGGACGAGTAGACCCGCTCTCAGGGCGGGGACAGGCGGCTCTGAGCCCCGGGCCTGAGCAGAGGCTGCCGAGGTGCGCTCAGACCGAGTCAGTCTCGGACCCGGGCTCCGAGCACAGCGGCGCGGGGAGACAGCGGGCACAGCAGGGAGGCACTGAACCCCGTGTGTCATGTCAATAGCGACGTATCGAAAGTTTGGGAAGAAACAGCAATACAGCGCAAATAAACAGAGTGTTCGCAGCAGCAAAGCAAAAATGTAGAACTGACATGTTTATAACAATGGACTGTTTTAATTGACGACACTCTTTAGTGAACACGCAATACGGAGGGGAAAGGCTAAGCGGAGGCTAAGGGGTAGAATTGAGATTGGGCCGATGTTTCCCTGCTTTGAAGCAGCGTAAACAGACCGGAGAGCTATGTCATTACGCACGTGCGTCTAAGCTCCGCAGCGCAAAAAGAGTGTTTTTTTTTTTTTTTACTGCTTTTTATGCACATGTCAAGGAAGAGTACTATTCATGTTACATCGTGTACAATAAACATGTATATTTTTATTTTTCCCCTTTTTCGCCGGTTCCCTCCACCCAACCCACCCCCTACCCCCACCCCCATGCCACAAAACCAAACACAGAAAAACATCTAAATAAATAAATATAGCACGACAACAACAATAGTATATAGACAGGAAGCAGAAAAAATATGATAAATAAATAGTAATAATAGTAGTAAAGTGGATAAATACATATATATAATATATATAAAAGAAAATGGTTAAAAAAAAAATAATAAAATAAAAGGAGAAATAGAAATAGAATTAAAAAAATAAATAAATAAAATAACAGATAAAAATAACACAACCAGCAATAACAAGATCTCAAAGGCCTCGTTTTCAATCTCCTGTATGTAACAAAATGGGTATAGGAAAAAAAAAATCTCAACAAAAACAAACAAAAAAAGTCACGTGAAATCTGGCTGGGGTAAATTTGGGAAGCATTTGAAAAATTTTGGAAGTAAATGGGGCAGATTGCGGCAAAGTTTTAAGGGAAGATAATTTTTTTTAATGTATTTATTTGTTTGTAATTTATTCTTTTTTTTCTGCTTTAAAGGAAGAGGTTTGGAAAAAATTGGGGGGGGGGAAAAATTAAAATTAAAAAAATAAATAAAATAGAAAGGTCACGTTTTAGACGAATTGGGGGGGTATGAAAAAAATGGGTTAAAAAAATTAAATAAATAAATAAATAAATAAAAATAACAGACATAGAACCTTTCAAATGAGGTACATGATCCTCAGATTCCCCGAAGAAGGTCTAAAAAGGGTGTCCATGTGATATTGAAAATGTCCTGTCTTTCTTTGAGTCTATATGTCACCCTTTCGTAGCTTGCGATTTTTGCCATCAAACCTAACCACTTTTCAAAGGAAGAGTTGTGGCTGGATTTCCAATCTTGAGTTATTATGCGACATCCTGTTAGTAGAGCGAGTCTGCACCATAGAGTTTGTTCATAAGATAGTCCATCCTTCTGAAAAATACCCAGCATGCAAAGTCCGGGATTTTTATGCCATGCTAGGTTAAGAAGTTTGTTTAGAAATGCAATTAACTTATCCCAAAAAACAACAACTTTATCACATTCATACAACATGTATGTATGTATGTATGTATCATTGTACCAGTAGTTTGGTTGCACCGCCAGCATTTGGCATCATTTATAAGTTTCAGTCTAGCCATTCTGCTTGGTGTCCAGTAACATCGGTTTAAAATTTTATAGTTGATTAATTGAGATTGAACCTCACGTGATACTTTGAAACAGTTAGAGATAGTTCTTTGCCATTGCTCCAATTCAATGTCTTCTCCTATGTCCTTCTCCCAGGCCATTTTAAGGCCGTGGAGGTTAGGGGCATTGGCTTTCCTTATTAAATTATAAAAGGCTGACGGACCACCTTTTATCAGACATGATGTTTTCAATAGTTTTTGAATATTTGTAGCATTTTGGGGACTGGATTTCAAAGCAGAATAGAGACAATGCCTTAATTGTAAGTATTTCCAGAAGTCTTGTTTCGGTATTTTATAGTGCTCTTTCAAATGCTCAAATTCAACCATGCATCCATCCTTAAACAGATCCCCTATGTGGAGAATTCCTGCCTCAGCCCATTTCAGCCATAGAATTGGTTTCTTGCCTATTTTAATTTAGGAATTCAGCCACATAGAAGAACCTGCCGTTAATGTTGGGTTATTTTTCACAAGGCTGTGAGCCGTGAGCCAGCTTTGTTTAGTAAAATCTAAAATGGGGTTATAAGTGGGTGAGGATCTACCAGATTGTGATACAAACGTATCTGCTCGAAAGGGTTTTAATATTTCTTTTTCAATATTAACCCATGTTGGAAGTTTAGTTACAGGTACATTGCACTTAGATTATTGAGCAAGTGAAAACGAGCAGTGGTACCACTCTAGATTCGGTAATGAGAGTCCTCCTTGTTCTTTGGCAGAATATAACTTGACCCGACCAACTAGAGGTTTTTTCCCTTGCCAGATAAACGATTCTACACTTTGATTATATTCTTTTAACAGAGTCTTGGGTAAAGAAAGAGGAAGCATATACAGCAAATAGTTTATCTTAGGAATAATAATCATTTTAATCAAGTTTATTCTGCCAATTATGGAGATATAGAACTTTTCCCAGTTACTTAAAAGTAATTTAATGCTTTGAATTATAGGCTCTAAGTTAAGATGCATCATTTCGTCTATGTTTCTTGTAAGTTTTATTCCTAAATATATCATGTTATTGGGGGTCCTTTTAAATGGCCATTGAGTAGTGGACATATTTAATGATATTTCTGAGATAGGCATGACCTCTGATTTAGCCCAGTTAATCCTATACCAGAGATTTTGGAAAAGTTATCGATTAGAGATGTTATAAGAGGAATTGTAGTTGTGGGGTTTGATGTAACCAGGAGTAGGTCGTCCGCATATAGGAATATCTTATGTTCCTCCTGACCAGCCCATATCCCCTGGATTTGAGAGTTGCCCCTGATGGCGATTGCCAGTGGTTCTAAGGCAATAGCAAAGGTGAGGGAGAGAGCGGACAGCCCTGTTTTGTGTCTCTAAAAAGGGAGAAGGGAGAAGATATTATGCCATTACATGATACAGATGCTGTGATATTTTGATACAATAAGGTAATCCACGTTAAGAAGGAGGGTTCGAATCCAAACTTTTCAAGGTAAACCGTAGATAGGCCCATTCCACCCTGTCAAACGCCTTCTCCGCATCTAGGGAGAAGGCCATGACAGGGTTGGATTTATTTTTAGCGTTATGTATAATGTGTAGTAGCCTTCTTAGGTTGTCTGCAGAGGACCGTCCTTTCACAAAACCCACTTGATCCGTATGTATAATGGAGGGAAGTACTTTTTCCAACCTATTTGAAAGGATTTTTGTTAATATTTTGCCATCAACGTTACCAAGTGAAATCGGTCTATAGCTACCACATAGTTGAGGGTCTTTCCCTTTTTTGTGTATTATTGTAATCAGGTTTTTATTCATTGAAGGTGGTAATGATTCCTTTTTAGTGGCATAGTGATATACTGTTAGAAGTCTAGGAGCGAGGATTTCTCAAATTTTTTTGTAAAAATCTGGCGAGTATCCATCCTCCCCAGGAGAACGACCTGGTCTTAACCCGTGTATAGCTTTCATAACTTCTTCAATTGTAATGTCCATTTCCATTAGGTCCCTATGTGGCTCTGATATCTGTGGTATGTCTAAGGATGTAAAAAAAATTCATATTGAGATATTTCCACCTCCCCTTGTGATGTATATAGCATTTTATAAAAATCAACAAATACATTGTTAATTTCCTTTTTACCGATAACAAGATTATTCTCAGTATTATAGATAGATGGGATAATGTTCTGTGAGGCAAGCTTTTTCACTCTATTTGCGAGGATCTTGCCGCTCTTTCCCCTTGCTCGTAATGTTGCTGTTTGGAGCGAAAAAGCTCCAGTTCTACTTTTTTTTGTAAAATACAATTTATGTTATATTTGATTGATATGATGTTATTCAATGTAATTAGGTCTTGTTTTTTAGCCTATTGTAAAGTCAAGTCCTTTAGTTGTTTTTCAAGAGTATTTAGTTGTTCCTGTTCCTTCCTTTTAAGAATGGAACCGTGTTGAATAAGTCTCCCCCTTAGAACCACTTTAAATGCCTCCAGGAAATATTAGGGTCCGGATATTCTTCATTATATGTCCAATACTCGTCAATGGCTGATTTTATGAGCTGACAGGATGCATCATCTTGCAATAACAAATTATTGAAGCACCATCGTCTATTTTTAACCTCATAATCATGGGTTGTAAGTATGATATCAACTGGCGCATGATCGGATATTGATATTGTCCCGATAGAGGCTTTTATAATTTGATTCACTATTGTTTTGGATGTTAAAATGTAGTCAATTCGGGAGAATGATTGATGAGGGTGGGAGAAAAACGTAAAATCTTTCTCAGTAGGGTTAAGTAAGCGCCATATATCGACTAAATTAAGTTCTTCAATCACTATATCAATTATATTGCAAGATGATATAATTTTCTTACTATTTGATTTATCCAGGATTGGATCTCTGACCTTGTTGAAATCCCCTCCCAATATGATATTTTCATTACCAATGTCCTTTAATGTTTGACATATATTGTTAAAGAAATCCGATGATAAAATGTTAGGCGCATATATATTCATAATTGTTATTCTTTGCTTATTTATTTGTGCATCAAGAGCAACCCAACGACCTTCTAGATCAGTAAAGTTTCTCAAGACCTTAAATTCAGATTTCTTTTTTATAAGAATGGATACACCTCTACTTCTGGTGTTATACACACTTGAAATACCTGGCCAACCCAGCCTTGTTTCAATTTCTCTGATTCCTTTTTATCAAGATGAGTTTCTTGTAACATTGCAATGTCACATTTATTTTGTTTAAGGTAGTTAAGGATTTTCTTCGCGTAATAGGATGGTTACATCCAGATATATTCCATGAAATTATTTTCATACCCATGATTTATAATAGTGATTTAGGTGCTTTATTAGGTAAAGATCATATAATTTGTGACTGAACAAGGAATGAAAGTTGAACCAAGGCGATTGAACAATTTTTGATGTTGAAATACCATGTAAGAAAAAAAAAAAAGACAATCAATAAAGAGACGTATGGCATGCCCTCCCCCCCTAACCCCCTCCCAAGTGTTCCTGCCACCCAGACAAGACCCCACACCATTTTTGTTTTTACTCCCTCTAGCTACTTCTGCTTCTTTAGTGCTCCCCTTAGAGTGGGAGTCTTGTTCCAATTATTTCAAAGAGATAAAAAAAACTGATAATATTCTGTAACAGTTATGGGGTATAGCGATATTTACATTTATGCACTGACATTATGTTAACCCGTTTTGTTCATGTAACGCTGTGCATAAGGATACTTTAATGTCTCATACCGTTAGATCTTCAGCCATTGGCCACTTGCTGCTCATAGAAAACCATAGCATCGTCACATGAGTGAAACAGATGGCTTTCTTCATTATACTCGATCTTCAGTGTAGCGGGGTACAATAAACGAAATTGCACCCCCTTTTCCTATAGCAAAGCCTTAACAGGTTTAAACTCCGCTCGTTTCTTGGCTAAGGCCACACTCATGTCCGCGTACACTCTCAGTAGATGATCCCCGTACTTCATCTGGTGGTGCCTACTCCATCGTAGCACCGCCTCCCGGTCCTGGTAGCAGAGAAAGCGAACGATGAACGGCCTCGGTGTGGTCCTGGCTGGTCCTGTTCGATGTGCTCTCTCTAGTTCGGGGGGCGAGGGGAGTACATCTGGTCCCACGGCGTCTCGTATCAGCTCCGAAATGAAGGCGATATTCTCTTTCCCGTACTCGCTTTTATCGGGAATGTTGAGTATACGTAGGTTTGCTCTACGTGAGTGGTTCTCCAAGTCCTCGATTCTATTAAACAGCTTCTCACTTTGCTTTTCCAAGGTTTTTATCTTGGCTTCGGCCTCTATTAACTTCTCAAAGTTTTCCCCAACTTGCACCTCTGCGGAGGTTAGACGTGTTGAAAACGCGTTGACACTTCCATGTAGCGCATTTACAGAGTCTTGAAGGGGTTTAATAGAGTCCTGGATCAGAGTAGCCATATTTGCATGGTGTTAGCGAGTTCGGCCATGAGTAGTGACATAGAGAAGCTGTCCTCACCGGTAGCTGGTTGGAGTGTTTGTTCATTGGCTTCTCGAGCCGTGGCTTGGCTAGTTTGAGCGTTAGCTGCTGCCATGGCTGCTCTGGTTACGGTTACGCTCGGGACCCTACTGTAGGCATAATGCTCTTTTCGTAGAATGAGTCAATCCAGCGTTAAATTGTATCTCTCAGTTATTTAAAACGCTTACAGGTAACCACTCTAGCACAGCGTGGTACCTACATCGCGTCCGGAAGCGCAAAAAGAGTGTTATCAGAGCGGGAGCATCGATAAGAGGGATCGATAATGAAGCAGACGTATGGTTCCGATGCTTTGCTCAAACAGAACCGGGTCTACTTGTAGAACCGGTTCTCGATTCCCATCCCTAGCTATAATGTAGTGAACTTTGTAAAAGAGAGCCGCAGTCTCTGTCAGGACAGAGCCTGGACTAAACCAGGACATACACAGGTTGTAAAACCCAGAGCCAAACTAAACCAGTTATCATAAACCAGGACTGAATAAGAAACTTGAGTGTTTACGCAAATTGAAAAACAAGACGTCTTTACCTTTAGCGACAGACCCACAGAGGCTGAGTTTACAACTTTACAAGCAGCTGCAGCGAGGGGAATATCAAAGATGGTTTGTGGAAAAGTGAGCGCTCACTCTGTATTAGACATTTTTGGTACAGTTCTGGTAGATTATTAGTGGCAGAGTGAGCGCTCACACTGTGTAAATATCTTTGACGGGAAAGTGCTTTCACTTCGTCAAAACGCAGTGTTTAGAAAAAGTTCATCTGAAAGAAAACCATGTCATGTCAGCTCAGGAGGTAATAATGTCCTTTCTCTCTTTTTATTGCTGCTTAAGAGGAAATTGAATTAAAATGACATAGGTACCAATAAAAAAGTACAGTTAAGGCAAAAAATGGTACCCATCCCTATGTAGTACTGCACAATTCTACTTTGGTAATCAAAATGGCTGCCGGAACTATGCGTGATGTCATTGGAAACGCATGTATACCAGTTCAATGATACCCACATTTTACCCAGACAGAGGCACCCCCTTTCCATTCTGTTACACTTATAAAATTCACAGGTTTAGTAATACTATAACCAAAAGAGACCGAAAATGCACCAGATTACAAGCAAAGCTTGCTCCTTGCATTCACTGTGAATGTGTCTTACTCAGGGCTCAGACCACTTTCTCTGGGGCACATGCCCCATTATAATTCAGCTGTGCCCCAGTGTAATGAGGTGTATTTAATGTGCAGTAGAATCAGAGATGAGTCTATTCTGGAGCCTTTCTTTTAACAATCCAAACCATTAGGCTTTTGCTGCACCTTTTATACAAGGTTTTTTTCCAGATTCAAGATTTTTTATTTGTCAAACCATTCACATGGTTTGAAATTATATTTCTCTCATCCTTGATTGTGGAGCGGGGGGCGGGGGAAGAGGGGTGGGAGGGAGGGTAGGGAGTTCAGCTTCCCGATGGCCCTGTGCACGAAACTGTTCCTCAGCCGACTGGAGCTGCCCCTTAGATTCCGCAGTCTCCTCCCTGAAGGCATCACCTTGAAGAGCCTGTGTGATGGGTGCGTAGGGTCCCTGGTGACTCCGACGGCTTTGCGGGTGAGACGGGTGGAGTACATGTCCTTAATGGAGGGGAGAGGGGCTCCACAGATCTTCTCCGCTGCTCTCACGATGCGCTGGAGGCTCCTTCGGCAGGAGGCAGTGCTGGAGCCGTGCCACACAGTGATGGAGCTGGTCAGGATGCTCTCTATAGTCCTTCTGTAGTAGAACCACACAGTGATGGAGCTGGTCAGGATGCTCTCCATAGTCCTTCTGTAGTAGAACCACACAGTGATGGAGCTGGTCAGGATGCTCTCTATAGTCCCTCTGCAGAAGTTGCACATAACGAAGGCTGGGACTCTGGCTCTTCTTAACTTGCGAAGAAAGTAGAGACGCTGATTACTTTTCTTGACCAGTGATGTAGTGTGCATGGTCCAGGAGAGTTTCTCTGTGATGTGCACACCCAGGAACTTAGTGCTGGTCACCCTCTCCACTGCAGCACCGTTGATTGTTAGAGGAGCATGCTGGACCCGCGCTCTTCGAAAGTCCACAACAATCTCTTTTGTCTTCTCCACATTTAGAGAGAGATTGTTCTGTGTGCACCACATGGCCAGACTGCTCACCTCACTCCTGTAGTTTAACTCGTCTCTGTTGCTGATGAGACCCACCACTGTTGTGTCGTCTGCAAACTTGATGAAGAGGTTTGAGTCGTACTTTGGAGCGCAGTCATGGGTCAGCAGAGTGAACAGGAGGGGGCTCAGCACACAGCCATGGGGAGCCCCCTGTGTTCAGTTCTGGAGGACTTTCCGCCGACACGTACAGCCTGTGGTCTCCCCGTCAGAAAGTCCAGCAGCCAGTTACACAGTGATGTGTTGATCCCAGGTGGAGCAGTTTGTGTATTAGCTGCTGTGGGATTATAGTGTTGAATGCTGAGCTAAAGTCTAAAAACAGCATTCTAACGTAAGAGTCCTTTGTTTCAAGGTGAGTGAGGGCTGAATGAAGCGCAGTGGAGATGGCATCTTCAGTTGAGCGATTGAACCGATAAGCAAACTGGTATGGGTCCAGGGTGGGAGGGAGAACAGACTTGATGTGTTCCATGACGAGCCGCTCGAAGCACTTCATAAGAATTGGAGTGAGTGCTACTGGGCGGTAGTCATTAAAGCAGGATGGTGGTGACTTCTTTGGCACTGGAATGATGGTGGTCGCTTTGAGGCACGTTGGGACCACAGCCTGCTGCAGAGATGTGTTAAAAATGTCTGTGAAGACTTCAGTGATTCATCAGCGCAACCTTTCAGTACACGACCTGGTATGTTGTCTGGACCCGGTGCTTTGCGTACGTTGATCCTGCTCAGAGATCTTCTCACACTCTCTGGAGATAGCTTCAGCACTTGGTCTTCAGGAGAGGGTGTTGACTTTTGTGCTGGGGTTCTGTTGAGTGCCTCGTAGCGAGCAAAGAATTCATTTTTATTGTATTAATAATACAGTGGGCTCTTTGTCTGTCAGAATGCACCAAATGCAGGAAATATGAGGGAGGACATCCAGACTAGGGCAGGGCGATATGGCCTAAAATCTATATCACGATATAAAAAAGAAATATCACGATAACGATATATTTGACGATATAACTGACAATGGACAAATTACTTCAAAATCCCAGCCTTACGTCTATTGGGAAGATTAATTCATTGATATTTTATTCTTTCTTTTTTTTTTAACAGTATACTAATTCTCGCAAATATGATCTACTCAAGCAGTTTACATCCTTCATTTCATTTCACTGTTTAAGCACCTGCTCCCGTGTTCTACAGTCAGTGTTTATGCTGCTCTGATGGAGCTGAGCGTAACATAAATTATATCGTGTCCACAACGATATCAATAATGACAACGATATCAAAAACGCATATCACGATAACGATATGCGATACGATATGGCCCACCCCTAATCCAGACCCCCCTCCCCTTATTATCTTGTTGCAACTTGTATTTAGATTTTGGATTGTTTTACAGTCTCCCAGCTTTGCTTGGCATTCAGTGCTGAATGATTTGGTAAGTCTCACCTTAGTTAGGCCTTGTTTTCACTATGATCCAATGTGGGGCTAAAAAAACTACACATACATTTTTAACAAGAAACTACTTTGGGCAAAAAATGTCACGAGCGATAAAAAGACGGTGATATGGACGGATGCCCCGCGGTGAAGTACTCAGTTTTTTGTTTTTTTTTACAAAGTTGGCAGGTCTGTTATAAGCTACCCAAGTTTAGCAAGCCACCTGGGGCAAGCAAAAAAAGCATAAAGTGACTGGTTAGTCATAGTAATAGCTCAAGTAATAATTTAATCTCAATATTTGTTACAGTACATTGCAATGTATCAAATTCACACAATCACCAAAGCAATGTATTGTATATGTATATTGTATATGTATATGTAGCATGTATATTGACACAAAAGTGTATTCTATTAATTGTAGCTTCAGCCGGAAATACATATATTTTACATTGCAATTATTTTTTGAATGTGTTTTTAGAAATAAAAAAAGTACATGCTGAATTAATACACAGCCGTGCTCAAAAGTTTACGTACCCTGGTGATCTTGGCCTGATAATATACACAAGTTGACATAAATGGGTTGGAATGGCTACTAAAGGTAAGCATCCTCACCTGTGACCTGTGTTTGTAACATAGAAATATACCAGAGAATGCCGCTGTTCCATTCAGGGAGGGAGGAGAGAGGGCCAGGAGCAGTGAGGAGGAAAAACTGAATGTGCCTGAAGAGAATCACCACGACAGTGGCCAACAGACCAAGAGTGTGTGTATTCTTTCATTGTAGCAGATGAGGAGAGGTTGGTAGATCTCTGAGACAAACGCACAGTACTGGTACACACGACGTACAGATCGTGTGCAGTTCTTGCAACCTTCATACGAAGCCTGCATGGAACCCACGGTCAGTACGTTTATTACAGGTTGGTCTTACAACTTATGTGCTTACCCGTACGAATGAAGCAACAGCTGTACGTCCGAGCAGCCTCTGTGTGACGCACACTCCACTTAAAGGTTGTACGTTGGGTGCGCAGTGATCTTACACCACAACTACGTTCTCCACAGACAAAAAACTAAACGCAGCGATTTGGGAACGCCAAAAGTCGCACGGCCAAAAAGTCGTACGTCCACTTATGACCTAGGCTTTACTCAAAATGTGTACTCTAAATACGTAATGGAGGTACATGTATTTCGTTACTCCCTAGCACGGACTAAAATCACATCATTTCTGTCTTCACTTTGCTCAGAACGAAGTGCAGAAGCTGAAGTTCGACATGTCCGGGCAGTGTGAAGCTCCTCTGGTGAAGACGGACATTCAATCAAGTTGGTACTGCCGTGTTCTTAAATGGATGAAAAGACTACAAAGGCTTGGTTAATTAAAATCAATCAAAAGTTTATTCCCTGAGCGATACAATTCGAACACAATTCATCTGATCCGCTACTCTGTTCCTAAAACACACACACTGGCTTACATCGGGCGGTTCGAACGCAGCCTCCCCCTATGCTCAGAGAACATATATATGACAAAACAATCAATGAATATGCATGAAATAACAAGCCAATCAGAAGGTCCTGGCTCATCCCTCCGCGTCTGTAATCTGACTCCATGATGCTGCTCCCAGGTTTAGCCAAGATCCAGATCAGCTTCTCTGAAGGTCCTTGCTAAAACTCTCCAGCTTCACACCCTGCTCCCAGGGCTTCAAACAGTAGAACAATGGACCATAAAACCCCCTTAGGAATGTCACACCTAGTTGTAAAAAGGCAGAGAGCTTTGAGCCCACCAGTATGAGCACAAAGCACATGAGCAATACACCACACAGCTATATAAAAATCACTAAAGTCTAACATAACAAAATATAGAAATACTTCCACATTATATAAAAATATCTCCACAGTACAAAGACGTAGAGGGCTGTGGGATCCAGTGCGACAACCCTCTGTTCACGGAGGAGGAGCATAGTGACATGCACCGCTACATTGCCTACTTCAGCTCAGTCACTCTCCTCTGCACGTTCTTCACTCTGGTGAGACATGAGTTCTATGTTTACAATTTCTTTGTATTATAATAGAGCATAACAGAACAACAAATCCAAAACTGCTATTTCAATGGATGCAATTATTTAATGTCTTTGACAAATAACAAAATATCTTGTTAGCACAGTCGCCTTGCTCTGACCACTGATGTGCGCACATGCAGGACTGCAAGGGGGGGTAGCATCATAAGAGCAAGGAGGTCTTATGTTGCCTTTTTAGTCCGTCTTTGTGTTTCATTTACACAGCTCTTTGTGCTCGTGTGCAATAATGCACACAAGCAGGGTTTCCGCGGGCTATTAAAATGTATTAAATGAAATGTGTGAAAATGAGGGCCTTAAATGTCATTAAAAAGCATTACATTGGATTCAAACTGGCTTTAAATGTATTGGACAATGATGACATTGCTCCAGTGTTTTTACTGTACAAGTTCATTAAAAATACCAAAAGTATGATCTAAATTAAAACATGTTCAGCTCCCATTTTGTCCAATTCTCTTTCCTCTGTTTGGAGTTACATTGTGTTGTGTTGTTCAAGTGTTACCTTTTATTTTTTGAGCAGCTCAACTCCCCTCTGACCTGGTGTCCTGGCTCCCCCTTGCAAGAGCATTGGTGTTGTACCTCGTCAGTCTCAAGTTTGTGGATGTTGGAACATTGAGCTACTAGTTGTTTTGCCGTGAGTTTGGACTGTGGGTTTCAAAGTAACCATAGCCCCTCTGACTAGGGTTACTGGAGTAGTTGCATTCCATCAGAGCCCTGTTCTCACATCTCGCTCATTTCCGTCTTGTTCCAGTAGGCCATTTTTCATCGAGGTGCTCTAGTTCCCCAGCACCTGATGCAGACCTTGTTTGGCCAGCATGTCATTCATTCCATTGTCTCTCTCATTGTTTGAGGAAGGCAGGGGGTCTCCTGTGTGCAAGTCGGGTGACTTACCACTTGAGCTAGCCAGCGTGTAGTGTAGTGTAGTGTGACCCCCGCCTGGGGGCCTACATGTAGCCTACATAATTCTTAAAAAACAAAGGGAAAAAAACATATGGCTAAAATAATCATCAAATTGCGAACGAATAATGGCACTCTGGTAAAATAGCACACACATGCTATAATAAAATATTATATGCTAATAAATGTAGTGGAGTGGTTTTGGTGGTCGGAGGGGCCGTTGGTGCAGACTGGCTGCCCCGCTTCCGTCAGTCTACCCCAGGGCAGCTGTGGCTACAATAGTAGCTTACTATCACCAAGTATGGAGTGAATGAATAGTGCAATGTAAAGCGTGTTTGCACTAGACGCTTTTTATATTATTAATACAATAATTATGTATTAATAATAATAATTAATTAATAATTAACAATAATAATAATAATAATAATAATAATAATAATACATAATAATACATTATTAAAGCACTTTTCATTCAAGGAATTTCAGAGTGCTACAAGAAAACACACACATTAAAAAGCATGAATTATAAGCCTTCTTAAAAAGGTATGTTTTCAGTTTAGCTTTAAAAGAGTCCAGGTTGTGTATTTCTCTCAGCTCCACAGAGCGGCTGTTCCAAAGCCTTGGTGCAGTAGAGCAGAAGGCTCTGTCCTCCATGGTTCGGCGCTTGGTGGTAGGAACGTGGAGGTGGAGGCTACTGGATGACCTTAGGGTGCGGGTAGAGGGTTGCTGTGATATGACTTCCTGCAGGTGTAATGGAGCGTGACCAGTGATGCATTTGTGAGTGAGTAGCAGGATTTTGTACTCGATTCCTGCAGAAACAGGAAGCCAGTGCAGTAAAAACAGAATGGGTGTGATGTGGTCATAATTTCTGGCTTGCACAAGTATTCTAGCTGCACTGTTCTGGAGATGCTCTTTGGCAGGATGCCCAATAAAAAGTCTGCTACAGTAATCCAGCCTTGAGGAAATGAAGGCATGGACAAGCTTCTCTGCGGCAGGAACGAAGACGATAACGATATCATTTTATTGACATTATTTTAATGACGATGACGAGCTAAAAATGGCTCTTTGGGGACTAAAACCTGACGAGGCGTCTATGAGTTTACGTCAACGAGACTAAAATGGGAGAAAGTGGTTCGTCAGATCGTTGATTTATTATTATTGGTTTATTTGGTAGGGACAGTGCAAGTTAATGAACAAGCCACACCGGATTGTAGCCTTGGGCTAATTTCCATCCGTCGTCCCCCATGCGCACTCTCAAACACACTCACATTCATCCTGACCTATTGTACATGTTTTTAGTGGTAGGGGAAACCGGAGTACCCGGAGGAAACCTACACAGACACGGGGAGAACATGCAAACTCCAAACAGAAAGGCCTGGTCCCTGGTGGGAATCGAACCCTGGACCTTCTAGCTGTGAAGCACGAGCGCTAACCGCTGTACTACCGTGCCGCCCAATAAACAGTTTTTTACGCAGAGCGGGAGAACACACCGGTAAACGTGACACAGCGGCGCCGTCAGCTCTCATGATGCGGCCGGGCAGCGGCGCCTCTTTCTCTCTCTCTCGCCGTGGCGTGCAGTGCACTGCGAGCGTACATCCTCCACAGAGCACGTCTGACATCGATGTCACAGGGACTTCAAACTCAGGACAGTTTTTAATACCGTAGCGCAGTGGTTCTCAAATAGTGGGGACGCGTGTGACCGTGTGTTACTGTGTCTAAAAAGGTGAGCAGTGTAAACAGCCTGAAGCCAAATAAATAAAGGCGTCACTTGAAGACTTTACTCCACAGTCACGCTGATAAGCCGCTTGAGTTTCTTCAGTGAAAACGAGCTGAATATCGCCAACAATCATCCCGCTTTGTGAAAGTGTACGTAAGTGTGCGCACCGGCGTCAGTGCAGCTGCAGCCCGCACCTCAAAGTTGAGGGGATCCCCGGTAATTCAGGGGAAATAATGCACATTAACTGTCCACACTTAACTGTTAAGAGATCCCACAGTGCTGCGCTGCTACTGTGTGTTCTAAATCGGTGTTTATTTGGTGAAGATTGGTCAAATACTCGTGTATGGTCATTAAATGGCACAGCGCGGCAGGATCAATACTTCAGCATCCTGCCCGTTCGACTCGTTCTCCCGGACAGTGGGAGACTCAAAGCTAAACTTTCTGGGCAAACTGTAGCTGTTTAATGACAGTACACATCGAACACCACTGAACAAAGGCTCGAGCAGAGCCCGGAAAGACACACAACGAGCGCGGTAAGACCAATAAATACACTCAAGAGCATATGCGGCATCACGGGTAGGCGCGAAATGTTTTCTTCTTAAGGGGGCGCCACAAAAAATAGAGAAGCACTGCCGTAGCGTATGAACGCAGAAAGCATGTTGAGGTAGGCTACGTATGTGCAGACAGCACTGTTGACAATAAATCCCGAAGTGTTGATCAGAGCACGAGGAGAGCGGGCGCTTTTGGGGAAAGTCCTGTTCACAATGACACTTCTACTAGTGCCTATTGTGGTGTAATCTGTTTGTCAAACCTATAAATCCAATAGATACCTGTTATTTATCCCAATTTTCAATATCAAAATAAATTATAACTTTTTACAATGAAACTGACGAAAACTTGACTAAAACCTTTTAAATGTTCGTCTGACTAAAACTATCACGTTTAGAAATGACTAAAATGTGACTAAAACTAAAAGCATTTTCGTCCATAAGACAAACTAAAAGGGCTGCCAAAAACAACACTGGTCAGGAACGGTTAAAAGAGGACGGAGTTTGGCAAAGAAAGTTGGCTGAGGATGAACCGGGCGCCCAGGTTTGCGACTGATGCAAAGGAGAGATTTATGATCAGATTGTCAAAGATGAGGATGGATGAGGGGTGAGCCTGATGAGACGTGCCGACAAGTATTGCCCATGGGCAAAGTGAGTGAGTGGCAGCCTCACTTCCATTAGTCTACCTCTGAGGCAGCTGTGGTTGCATACATAGCTTACCAATGCACGAAATTGTAAAGCGACTTTGAGCTTCTGGAGTCACCTCCCTCAAAATGGAAGACATCTACAGTGATCCCTGTTAACAAGATTAAAATGCCAAAACAAATGAATGATTTTAGACCAGTGGCATTAACATCTGTGTATGGAAATCTTTGAAAAAATTATAAAAAGGGAAATCATGACTCATGTGGAGGAAACATAGATCCCTTGCAATTTGCCTATCAGGCAGGGAAAGGAGTTGAGGATGCAAAACTCTTCATTTTGAACTCCCTGTACAAACACTTAGAAAAACCACAAGCCCACGCCAGACTTTTATTTGCAGATTTCTCATTGGCTTTTAACACAATGCAGCCTCATCTTTTAATTCAAAGACTTTTAAATGATTTTTATTACACACCACTGGTGCTATGGATTTGTGACTTTTACAGGGAATAGGAAGCAAAGAGTTTTTGTAAATGGCCATTTGTCTGAGGTTGTAACTATATCTACTGGTTCACCACAAGGGTGTGTTCTGTCTCCACTTTTGTTTGTTTTGTACACGGACGAATGCAGAAGCTCCCACGAGCACAGCTACTTGGTAAATTTTCAGATGATACAGCGCTGTCCTCTCTTCTCAGTGGTGAGGAATCAGGTCATGGAGACGATGTCACTGAGTTTATCTCTTGGTGCGACATTCACTTCTTGGACCTGAATGTTGCTAAGACAAAATAAATGGTGGTTGATTTCCAAAAGAAAAAGGTTCCTGTGTCTGAGAGCGTTGTACACAATGAAAATGTGGACATTGTGACATCTTACAAATATCGTGGCACGTTTTTTGATAGGTTAATATTTGATGTGAACATGGCTGCTCTTGTAAAGTGCGGTCAGCAAATAATTTACCTCTTACGCAAACTAAGTTCTTTCTGTCTGTCCCACAATTCTTGTGCGGTTCTATGAAGCATTTATCGAGATCCTTTCATGTGTTTTTTTTATCTGCTGGTTTAAAAACCTTTCACTTGCAGACAAAAATAGTCTGAATCGAGTTGTAAAAACCTGCTCTAAAATCATTGTTCAGTTGAGGGACCTGTCTGCTTTCTGTGACCAACAGATTGCTAGGAAAGCCAAGACAATTCTTGCTTCACCAGAGCAAGTCCTATATGGTGAATTCTCATTGTTCTGGACGTCATTATAGAACATTGTTCTGGACTTCATTATGTCTTGCCACGCGGTAAGGGGAACCACTATATGAAATCTTTTGTCCCAGAGGCCATACGACTCCTGAACTCTCTTTAATTAAGTTTGAGGTTGTCTCCTGCCTGTTATCCACTTGCTTGCTTGTTTGTATGTGGTTTGCGTGGCTGTTTTTATATTGTATGTTTTCTGCTCCTGCCCCATGTGGGATAAATAAAAATTACTGAACTGAAAGTGCTATATAAGACTAATGCACTATTGTTATTTATAATAACGTTGCAGGCCTGAGCTGCTGTAGATGGATCCAAGACAGCAGATACATACCCCGTTTTCACTTCATCACAAACTAAAGTCTGGGCTGTTTTGGATCTGTGCTGCACGTCATAAGAAGTCCGTCTGAATCTGTCCTAGAGGCTGACCAATATGGATTTTTCTAAGGCCGATATATTGGGATGATAATTGGCCGATGCCGATACAGTGTTTCCTCTAGGTTTACTGGTTTGGCAGGGGGGTATGGTTACACGTGCACGCTAAAATATAGTGTTTTAGCAAATGTTACTATTTGTAACAATTGTTTGAATTTCTATATGACACATAATTAATTCAGTTTAAGTAACTGTAAAGCATTTTGATGATGTAGGAAACAATACTAAGTTATAGACAGTTTGAGAATGTAATATACTATTATTAGATGAGCCTAATGTTATACTACCATTATTTAATTTTCCCATGGGTGTTTGGATTTTCCTCATATTCATGTTTAATATTTATCAGTGAGTTCCACAGTTTATGATCTAATTGGACACATGTAATAAGTCTGTGTTCTGCTTAAAACAAGAGGAGACAAAATCAGCATTTAAGGCTAAGTTCAGGACTTTCTACAAAATCCAACAGAGCTAACTTCAGTGACTTCATGTGAAACAGATGCTAACAGCTTCACCTAAACAGTTTAGGCTAAAGTCAACTGTTGCATTTAGCTTGGGTTGGATTGTCTTATTTACAAAATACCAGCAGAATTTAATGTTAATTTTATTATCTAATCGCTATAGTTTAACTTACTCGCTCTGTGGCAGCTCTCTGCCTTGTTTCTCCGATCTTTTCTGGCGCAGCCTCAAATAAACAGTGGCTCAAAACGCGACTGGATCCGTAAAAAACACGGACTCGGACTGGATTGAACAAGCGCAGTAACTCATAAAATAAAAACCGGAATGGATTTACGGAACGGATTTGGTAAAGACGCTGGTTTTATCGATTGGTGATTAGCGCTGCATAATAAAAGACTATCGTCCTGAGAGGGCGGGGGGCGCTGATGACGGGGGGCCCGCCCTGCCTGTATAATGGTATTGGATTTTTCCAAATGTCTGGTCTATAATCCTGTAAAAACAAATATTTGGCCACTCTAGCACTGGCCGATTTATTTGATTACTTTAGGTGATCCAATCATAGTTTCTGTCCCAGCTTTAATTGGTTGTCGTTAGCATTAGCATATTGTTACTATCCGCGGCATTTTGCACGGCGATCAAAAATACAATAGTGGAGGTTTAAACTAACTCAGCGATTGAATTCTCCAGATTCTGGACTTCAAAATGCAGCATGTCCATATTGACGGAGGTTTAGTGAAACTTGTGTTCAACAAATTTGAAGCTAACCAATTTTCATTGCGATGCGTCTTACCTCCCCTGAGGCCTAGGGAGTTGTGGGAGGACTCGTTTTTTAAATCCCTGACTTGGCTCTTTCCAATGCACCAACGGGAAGTCTCTATCATTTTCGGTCCCGGAAATATTGCCTTTTTTCGGCGCTAGATTGGCCGATAGCCGATATTGTGAAATACCCAAATATCGGCCCGATATATCTGCCCTCTCTATAAACACTTATAAACGTGCAGCTGCTATGTACTTAAGAACCAAAACAATGCACACGTGCTGAAACATGTGCTTCTGTGTGCATCATTCAGAAACTACGGCGCAGAGGAGCTGACAGGGATATCCTTCGACCCTTGTTCATAAAAATAGAGGAAATAGGTTTAAAAAATCACTAACAATCTGTTTATGTGTTCGATGTAGCTCCTCCTCTGCGCGTCAGTGTTAACACTGACTGTTGCAAGTTGAATTGGTCAAACAAGTGTTTTAGAGAAACGAGTCTGCCCCTCTGAAATAAATATTTCAGCTTTAAATCCAGTTTATTTAATAACCATTTTACAATAGCTCTTTTAAGATGCCTTGTATGAGGAAGTTTATGTAAAAATAGCTCAATGTATTAGCTCTCATGTTTACATAAAAACTACAAGAAGCAAGCACATATTATATAGCCTATTCTTAAATGAATTGTAATTGATAAGAGAATCGATCGATAAGAGTATTATCAATGGGATTGATATCGATAACAACTTATCAATAGGCTGTGTTCACGATTTAGAATGTGATGTCATAATGTCAGGTGGAGGGCAGGGGCCAATACAACTCTACTGGAGAAATACTGTTTTTGAAAGAAATCTACAAAATGAAAATTGTCAAATGTTTTTCCTCATCAGTATTTGACAGTGATTGGACTCACAAACCTGAAATATCATTTTATGTCTGAAAGTCCTTTCTATTGGCCAACATCACGCTCATATGTTTTCAAATATTGTCACCACTTTTGGACGCCTTTCAGAGAAAATAATTGGACATTAGTTCATATGTGCTGACAGAGGAGACGATGAACTTTGAGACAGTTTTTGTTTCTTGTGGATTCTTCCAGTAATGATTGAGATATTAACCAAAAACGAAGACAAAAAATCAGCAATTCGCCAGTTACCATAGTTACCGTCAGAATTTTCAGTTGCCGTCCACCTCAATTTTAAACTATACTTTTGTTAATTGTGACATCACGACTTCCGCTTCCGGGTCCTAGCAGACGGGCAAATATGCGAGAAAAAAACTCTTAAAAACAACAATCAATATTTCTCAAACTCAACAGAGAGTTACTGAACCTACTTATTTCTCAGACTCATTAGCCAAAAATGCTGCACCTACTGCTAAAAAAGTTATATTTACCAAAGTCGCTACTTCTGGGTTTAGCGGAGCTGCTGCGCCGTTAGCATTTTTCTCCGCTAACCCGGATGTAGCGATTTTGGTCAATATTACTTTTATAGCAGTAGGTACAGCATTTTTGGCTAATGGGCCTGATAAATAATAATATGATCAGTAACTCTCTGTTAAATTTCAGAAATATTGATTGTGGTATTAAAGAGTTTTGTAGTTTCTCGCACATCTGCGGACCCGGAAATAGAGCTGTGACGTCACCACTTAACGTATACAGATAGCATCTCTGGAATCGCCCAGATCTAAACTTTCTCTAATCAAAAACTACTTTAACAAATGCTGAATTATGAATATGGTTTTCTACTAAATAAAGATACAAAGACATGGGGAGGAGCAAAGTGGTTCAAAAGCCCATAAATACATAAATAACGGAGAATGCTAACGCTAGCTATGACTGCTGTTTTTCGCTTCTACTGAACAATCTGCTCTGAATAAACATCCATATGGATCGGATTTAGACTTGACTATATTGGTTTGTGATAAATAAGTTTAGATTTCGCCAGAAAATGGCTAAAAAGAGTGAAAAATTGTGTTTCCCAAAAGATTCAGGCTGTTTCCCAATTGCCAGGATCCTGTGCGTCTCGACCACTTCAGACGTAATTCATCACAGCGCCGCCAAGTGGTGTTCCAATTCACTCAGACCACTCACCTCCTCGCAGCTCGACGCCTCCGTTTGGCTCATTTATGAAGGATACACCTGTGGATCCTCCGCTGCCTCGGAGAGCTGAAATTACCCATGGTGCACTGCAACACTGTTTTTTTCCCTTCACTTTTCTCGCAAATCTTTATTAGTTTGAAGTTTTGTTCCACATTTGTGCAAAAAAAATTATTGTAATAAAAAATTATTGGTAGAAGTGTTGTAAGCGAGTAAAGATGTAAGAAAGAGTTTTATATAAAGTGAATGAAAGGCCTGATAAATAGGCCTATTCATTTATAAATCAGGCCTATGGTTGTTAATGTAAGTCTGCAATTGAAGGCAATTAGTGATAAACTGGACCTGCTAAATATATTTGATATTTTAATTGAATTTCTTACAAATCCTTGCAGAAATGTTGTTGTTTTATTCAGGCCAAAATGTTCAAACAGTAAGACATCCGACCAAAACCAGTTTATAAACAGCTTTTATTCCTAAAACAGTAGTTTTTGTAAGCATGGATTGACATTTTATTATATGATTTGACACGTGACATGACGCAGCCGCTCGCTCCGGAGGCCGTTCCAACTGAGCTCAAATGCAGCGGTGAGAGGACACGCCTCCGTTTGGGAGGAGCCACCACCCAGGACGTCAACAAGGCCACGCCCTCTCCTATGACGTGATGTCTGTATCTATGGGCTCTTTAGAATGTTGTGATGTCACGTGAACGCAATCTATTCCCATCCCTCGTAGTTACAGAGATATTCAATCAAATCAATCAAAACTTTAAAATTAATTTAAAGAGCACTTTTCATACAAGGTTGTAGTGCAGAGTGCTTTACAGATTAAAAACAATTCCCGCCCACCAAACCACCCGCCCATGCAAATAGAGGCAGACAATAACACTCATACTCACCCCACCCCCCTCCCCATATTCACTATCAACAAATACAAAACATCTGAATAGGCCCTTCAATAACATTTTGACACACACATGACCTACTGATGGATTGTCACAGTCTGTTGAGCATGATACACTGTTTTTCCATATTCTTTGGTTTCCTTCAGGTGGATGAAGATTCAGTGAGTGGAATAAGTTTCATCGGCTACAAAAACTACATGTACAGAGCGGGTTTTGTTTTGGTGCCAATCGGAGTGGTCCTGGTGGTTGGTGGATACTTCCTCATTCGGGGTGAGCACTTGGAGGAGGGGGGTATATCGACATTTTTGATATGGTATAAATTACATTTATTTTGTTAAATTATTTTTAGGTGTCATGACATTGTTTTGTATCAAGAGTAACCACCCGGGGCTGTTGAGTGAAAAAGCTGCCAGCAAAATCAATGAGATGATGCTGAGGTTTGCTATACTACATGATACAACACATACTGTAGATTATAGTTACTATATTGAAATATTGTACAGTATATTGCTATATTTTAGCTTTTCCTTATTATTTTATCCATTATGTGTTTTTATGATACAGGTAAGGTCGCTTTTGGCTATGTCCTCATTACATTCGGCTGCCATTTTTATGATTTCTTCAACCAGGCTGAATGGGAGAGGAGCTTCAGAGATTTTGTCTTGTAAGTTCTCTGTCATTCCGTTTATTTATTTATTTTTCTTCAAATTTGCAAATTATTTGATACATTATATACAAAGAAAACACTAAGCTAAGTAAATAAACATAGTGAAGTCTAGATTGGTTTAAATATTAAGCTACGTTTCACTTGTTTTGACCAGGTATGATTTAGTCGTGCCTTGACCTAGATTAGAATTTTTTTTTACGAGATCTGTAGACTTATTCAAATATATTAATATTTATTCCAGAAGTGAGCCTTTTTGCCAATAGGGTAATAAATGTGTTTTTATGACATTTTGTAAACATTAAGCATTAAGGTTTTATCCTAACAGCACCACAGCTTTGCCATTTTCACCCGCTGTCTCGCACATCTCCATTCACAGAAACGTGGCTAACTTGGTGTTGTAACTCTCTCAGCCTCCAACAGGGGCGTGCTGGGACCTAATTTCAGCCCGGGAATTTGGAGAAGACCGGCCCGGAATTATGGCTCCGTAATAGTGCGCTGGTCTCAAGTACAAGAGGTCGCTGGATCAAATACCACACATTGACAATTTTCTAACAATTTCTCTTTTCACATGGGCCGCTGCACACACAGTCTGAGCCTGATACAAACCCACAATCAGCACAAGTTATGTAGATAAAAACATTTATTTGACCACTTTTCTACCTTTCACTGCCCTTTTCTCTCTTTACTCGCGCGGACACTTGTCTCCGCTGGATTGGACTGCACCAACTTGAACTAAAGAGGAGGGGTGTTCCACTTAAACACCCCTCTGAGTTAGTTCAATATGAAATGGTATCTCCCCGCCGCAAGAATGAAAAGTTCGATGCGAATATTTTTCAGATTTTCATTCATCAGTCGTTATTTTGATAGATTTCCATGACAATTACGCTTGTGTTACTTCATTTATATCTGGAACAGCAGCTCATGCTCCTGCTGCAGCCCAGTTAAAGCCTTTAGGCCTGGAATAGTGAGTTATTATTTCATTATTTTATTCTGATGGCCCGGCCCAGAAGCACCGGAACCGAGCGGCCCACCGGGAAACGTCCCGACTCTCCCTATGGCCAGCACGCCTCTGGCCTCCAATGCCACACTATGTAATCCAAATATGGTCTTCCCTTTGTGAAAGGTACCAACCGCCAGGGCTTGTGGGGGATCTTTGGCCAACGGTGCATAGTGGTCCCTCGCTATAAGGCAGCTCACTTTCACGGGCTCGCTGTTTCGGGCATTTTATTTTAGTACAATTGTGCATGTTTTTTGACAGCGTATGAACGCCATACACATGTGTTCTGCGTCCTACATGGCCAGTCGTAGAGTGAGCCATCCTCTTTCGTCAACACATCAGCTGCATCGCAGCCAGTGTCACAAGCAACACAGGCCGGGCCTGAGCGGGTCCGACTCCGCATTTTACAGGACTTTCCCTGGACTCTTCCACGGAAATAAACTCTGCTAGCATGTGGCGCTCGCCTCAGCTAAACACACGCCTCAGTAGCCTGAAACTGCTACGATAAAACTTTGGTCGTAGCTACGATTATCTCTCTCAAGTGAGAAATGTGGGGGGTGAGTGGGTTTTTTATATGATAATTGTAAAAAATAAAGCTGACTACTTCGCGGATTTCACCTATTGCTGGGTTTCAGGTGACATCAGTGTTTTAAAGTCCTATAATATTATATAGAGAAAAAAATATTTTGTTTTTGAGGAATTTGTTGGTCTTATACAGAGAGATCATGGACCCAGTATTAATGATTTTTGTTATTCATAAATGTTCTTTTTAGATACGACTTGTGTTAATGCAGTTAATAGGAAGAACTGGCTCCTGTCCCCCACTGGGTACTGCAGCATCATCACATTCTAGAACCTGAAAACAACCAATTGCGGGTTATTTTTAGAACGCAACCCCCGCAATAAATGAGGGACCACTGTATTAAAGAGCAACTAAAGACCAAACTCCCACATCGGCTCGGTGGACCGTGGGAAAAGCGAGAGGGCGTCGATGGGGGTGCGGTCAGTGCCATGAGAAACCACTGCGGACAGCGTCAAATAAACACAGAGCATTCTCACAGCGTGGGGCCGAGTAGCTGACATCTCCACAGTGCGACAAGTGCTAATGACACACACACCTGATGTGGATGTAATACAGAAAACCTTCACTGGGTGTGATCGGGGAACAATCTGCTTCTCCGTTCACCGTGTGCTCATGACACCGTGTGCACATGATGTGGCGTTCCACTTTTACAAAAAGTGGAGGTTCACAAAATCAAAATTCCATATACCTTTTAGCCCCGAGGGGACTGTTTTAGTGCAAAATATACTTGTTTATACTGAAATCACAAAAAATTAAGTGGAAACAGATAATACTAATGTCATCAGATATACAGTTTATCAACAGAAAAAAGTTGGTCTGGCCTTTACTTGCTCTTTAAAGTATCTGTATTATGCTATTTTAGCCATTCCAAAGTAAAGTATAGGCATTTATATGATATATTGTACCTCTACCACTATGGAGCACTCATTTTTGTGATATATGTATTTTCGGGAGGTATTTTTCCAACTCGGAAGACAAACTCTTGGATTAACACCAGTTAACTCCGCCCCCTCTCTCCGCGCATACAACTTTAGCAGTAGTAGAAATATAAATACCACAGCATAAAGTGAAGTTACTTCACGATGCAGTTATAAGGAGCTGATATGTGCAACACAGCTTCATAAATGGCTAACACGCATTATGATTGACCCTCCCCCCATAATATGCCATAATATGGCTATGTGCACCCGCGGGAAAATGAAAACAATACACTGTTTAGATGACGTGATCATTATGCCCAAAAATCTGTATAAAATACACTAGCTCTTAATTAATAATTTAGTAAAGTAATGCAAAATAAATAACTATATTCATATATGTAAATATTACGAACGATAGATATACTAAAATTATTGTAATTATTTTTAACCCTTATGTTATCCTATGTACATTTTTGTACATTTTGCAAGATTTTTTTTTTTTTTCATTTCCTGACCATTTTGTCTGTGTTGCAGCTTGAGACGTGGGTTTCGGCAGAAATTTTTTCGGCCAAATTTTCAGAATCCAGTGTTTGTTTTTCTCTCATGTCTTTTATATTGGAGATCTACATTTTCTATGTTGTTATCCTAGTGTACAAAAATGTACACGCTTTTCAAACTGCTATAAAAACCACGTACTTTCATCTTTTTCAAACAATTTTCACAAATCTGAAGAATCACTTCTCACCTTCTCAGAACTATCAAACATGTTGTTTATTTGGGGATTTTAACCCTTTGTTTGCCAGTTTCAAAACAAAAACTCTGAAGTTTGTGTTACAAAACAATATAAAAACCTCATTATCTTTAGAGTAATGAATAGTAGAGAATGGTAGTGGATTTTAGGGCCTTGGATGTGTCAAAGTTGAGCCAAAAATGGATTTGATTGCATTTGTACTTTTTCTGTAGTGGACGATTCTTTATTTGAAAATGGCAGCGACTGAAACAGCCCCATTGACTTCCATTATAAACACATGTTTTTCTTTGCTCTTCCAGAGCTGTTTAAAACTTCACTTTTTACAATGTCAGCATTTCATTTGGAAGAAAAAGAATGAATTTGAACATTTTTACTGAATTTCATCAGATTGGACCTCATTCCCATTGTTGGCACATGAATCAAATCACTGTATTTGTTCCTATTGAATATAATCGAAATAAGGCATTTCCAATGGACTTTACCCTGAAAACCTCCATTTTTAAATCTCACTGAAATACGGCATAAAATCACTCAATCTGTGACAGCAGGGTTTCATTTGGAAGACAATTAGTGAAATTTAACATTTTTACTGTATTTCATAAATTTCAAAAATTTTTGACAGTTGGCTATGCCAGTGTTGTTTCATATTCGACAGTTTGTAAACTCTGTGTTTATGTGATAACAGGAGCGGAGTGGCGGAGCCTAAACTCATTTTTGAGTTTTTTTGTGCAAAAATATTAATTAGCAGCTCAAAGTGACCTCAACACACAAAATAACCTGGACAAAGACCTGCAGTCTGGATTTATTCATGTGTTTCCCTCAGGTTTACAAACATGGCCTCATTTTCCAAACAGAGACTTTTCTGCTTCAAAACTAACCACTGATTGTGACGCTCTCCACTGAGCTTTTTTGGTGTCTAAGATTTCTAAATTATTGTTGATAAATCACGTGTTAATTTTAAAATTATTCATATATTTTATAGGAACAACAAAGGCAAACAAATCCTATTGTTTCCCCTCGGCCACAGCTTCAGTATAAGCTGACTGAAGATACATGTATCTGTGTACAATGTTAGAAAAGTGGAACATTCTGAAATGCAGTGGAAATGTCAAATTCAACTCCTTTTCTTCCAAATGAAATTCTGACATCACAGATATGTTACTTTTTTCCTGTATTGCAGTGAGATTTAAAATCTGAAGTTTTATGGCAGAAAAGTCCCAGGTTCTGTCAGGGCCCCATTATATTCTAATGGGAAAATACCACAATTTCATTCACCTGCCAACAATAGGAACAAAGTCCAAACTGAAAAAATACAGTCAAAATGTCAAATCTGACTCTTGTTCTTCAAAATAAAATGCTGACATTATAAAATATATGACTTTTATATGGTGATAAAAGAGCAAAGAAAACTGGAAGTCATGAATTTCTTTATAATGGAAGTCAATGGAGACAAGAACATTTTAACAAAGAATCGTCCACTTCAGAAAAACTACAAATGCAGTCAAATCCATTTTGGTTCTAACATCCAAGGCCCTAAAATCCACCAAAGCCTCAGCTCTCTACTATTCATTATTATAAAATTAATGAGGTTTTTATGTTGTTTTGTAACACACACTTTAAAGTTTTTGTTTTCAAACAGGCAAACAAAGGGTTAAAAACCCAAAATAAATATGTTTGGTAGTTTTGAGAAGGTGAGAAGTGATTCTTCAGATTTGTGAAAAACTTTTGAAAAAAGATGAAAGTATGTGGTTTTTATAGCAGTTTGAAAAGCGTGTACATTTTTGTACACTAGGATAACAAACGTATGGAAATTAAAGGATGACACAAGGGTTAATGCATAGCAATGCATTATTACAAACTATACACTGGGGTATATCTTCTTGACTTGTCTTAAACATATTTATATGCAAGATTGACACTGACAAATGCATTGGGTTATGAGCGCTATGACCAAATACTGTCATGAGATTTGTGATATTATCATATGTATTGCAATGAATTTGTGTGTGATTGAAAAGTACTCATATGCATTGAACTGTTAACCTAAGCATGTTTAAGAAGTTAACTCAAGGTTAACTTCTTAAACCTTGAGTTGATGTTGGAGGCTGAATGTCAAAGGTCTCCTGTTTGTTTGGTTAGGGCACTGAACCTTAATGGCAGAAACCAGATGTCTTATCAGCTGCACCACTTTTACGATTCCCAAAGCTTTCCTTGGTGATGAATGATTACAAGTGCCCCAGGAAGCAGGGGGGCAGGGGGTCTTGGGTTTATGACCCCAACGGAAAAGTACCAGCCCCAACCTGACTGAAGGGAGCGGAAAGTTACGGGAAAATGGGAGTGGCTATATTTTCTATATAGGCTGTAAGATTTCTGTATTCTGTGGGTTTTGAGGGGTAAGCGGCGCTGGAATAAGTTGCACAATCCCGTGACAATGCCCCCTTGCAAGTAAAAATAAGGCTCTGGTGTGATCTGGTGTTTTTAATCGGTTTATTTCTATGACAGAAGATAACAGAGCGTTTGCCAAAAGTTGTGTTGGAAGCAGGTGTTAATTCCCTGACAAATACTCACTTATGCGTATGGGGCTACTGTATTGATCACCCAGACACAAACCGATAGCAAAACATACACAATGACGTGAACTAGGCTTATGTTTGTTTACTTTCCAAACTACTAAGACACTCAACAGCCTCGCCAACACTCTCATTTAGTGTCCTGGGGCAGGCCGAAGCCTCATTGGTCGTTTTACCACAAACCGGCACTTTGGATGTGTACTCAGTGTAAAAGTCCATACGTTCCATTTTCTGCCCCTGCTCCAACTGTGTGATGGACCCTCACAAACCTGTCCTAACCCTTAATTATAATAGATCCATGGTCCTAACCTATACAATATAGGAAAACATAATATTTACAATTTTTTTTTTTCTCTGCTCGAGTTTGCCGTGGTTCCTCCGGTGCCTGCCTCCACTCACTCACGCATATGCAGAGAGGCCATAATCTCCGCTTACTGCACCTGTAAATACAGCTGCTCTTGAACATAGATTAGTCCTCAGAGCGAATGCTCCACTGCTCTCCGCTTACCCAAGCCGCTCACACAATGCAAAATGAAGCTGTGTGGTCTACAACATGGATGTGTGCGGCTGATTAGAAAGTAGTAAAGGGCACGGTGTCTCAAGGAGGCATTTGAGACCATTGGATAGTAAAGTTAATGCCTATTTTTACGGTTTTCACTTGAAGCTTTTTATTTGTTTTTTTATTAATTTTTTTAATTTAAGATTTGATTGGGCACTCACTGCTTACTCTGCTTGTATGGACGGCACGCCACTGCTGTGTGGAAAATGGTGGTCCTAACCACAAGACATTATGTTACACTTCTGCTCTACTTACTGTGTATTGAAATGGTTGGCTGTTCCTGCTCTACTTTGATATGTGAGGAGAGAGACTCGCCTGTCGCTGGAACATGTCGATTGATGGTACAGCACGCTCATGATAGGAAGTATAGGAAAAACCACCTCTCTGAGTGATAAAAAAAACCAAAACAGAAAAAGTCACCAGGGGAGGACCACCAAACCCCCCGCTCAAACCCGGGTCAAACGGGTGCGGCCAGAGAGCGCATGTCACTCACAGTGGTCCAATCGATGCTGCTGTCATTCTACCCCAGGGTAGTTGTGGCTACAGTAGTAGCTTACCATCAGCAAGTTTGAAATAAATTAATGACTACAGTGTAGCGCTTTAGGAGACTTGTCAACACAGGCTTGTAAAGCACAATATTGTTATTTACTTGCCTGCCCTTGTCTTAGAACATTGACGCTTTCTAAGCCGACTACTTCACAGTGAGTGATATTTTGTCCAGGTGTGAGGCCAGTGTGACCATAGCGTCTCAGACCAACAAGCCGCTCCCCGAGTGTACCATAAAGAACCGTCCTAGTCGGATGGTGGAGAAGATTAACCTGTTCTCCATGTTCGGGATGGGCATCGCCATGAGCACCTGGGTTTGGACCAAAGCCACCATCCTCATCCGGAAATGCACCTGGTTCAAGTTAGTGTACACCACCACTACTACAGCTGTAATATTTATCTCATGACATACACTTTACTCTGGAATATTCATTTGTTTCATAATCCAGTTTAAGCCTGGTTCACACGGGAAGATTTTAAAATGGTCGGCAGATTTTCCAGACTCCAAATATAGCGATTTAAAAAAATCACGGGTAAAACAGTTTTAGTCTGGCCTGGCCTTAGCCATTCGTAAACTCCGGTCAATTATCTTTTCCCTACATGTACGTCTGGGTCTGATCTCAGTGGCTGTGTTACATCGGTTGAATTTCAACCTACCAATCAGTGAACGGGGGAGGCGGGTGTTGTAGGTGACGTCAAGCATTTGCACCGCATTTACTGGCTGTAGTTTGGAAATGGCAGTGGATTCGAAAGTAAAGGTAGCTCCTCAATCTGTTCTGGCTCGGCTCCCAAATATCCAGAAATTGAAATTGAAGCCTTGGAATGTGCAAGGAATGCTCCCAAGAGCTATGATAGAGCTATGATAGAGTTATGATAGTTGTGACAGAGTTATGATAGTTATGATAGAGGTATGACAGAGTTATGACAGAGCTATGACAGAGCTATGACAGAGCTATGACAGAGCTATGACGGAGTTATGACGGAGTTATGACAGAGCTATGATAGAGCTATGATAGAGCTATGACAGAGTTATGACAAAGTTATGACAGAGCTGTGATAGAGTTGTGATAGAGTTATGATAGAGTTAAGATGGAGTTATGATGGAGTTATGATGGAGTTATGATAGTTATGATAGAGTTATGATAGAGTTATGATAGTTATGATAGAGTTATGACAGTTATGATAGTTATGACAGAGTTATGACAAAGTTATGACAGAGTTGTGACAGAGCTATGATAGAGCTATGATAGAGCTATGACAGAGTTATGACAAAGTTATGACAGAGTTGTGACAGAGCTGTGATAGAGTTATGATAGAGTTAAGATGAGGTTATGATGGAGTTATGATGGAGTTATGATGGAGTTATGATGGAGCTATGATAGATCTATGATAGAGCTATGATGGAGTTATGATGGAGCTATGATGGAGTTATGATGGAGCTATGATAGAGCTATGATGGAGTTATGATGGAGTTATGATGGAGTTATGATGGAGCTATGATAGATCTATGATAGAGCTATGATGGAGTTATGATGGAGCTATGATGGAGTTATGATGGAGCTATGATGGAGCTATGATGGAGTTATGATGGAGTTATGATGGAGCTATGATGGAGTTATGATGGAGTTATGACAGAGCTATGACAGAGTTATGATAGAGTTATGATAGAGCTATGATAGAGCTATGACAAAGTTATGACAGAGTTGTGACAGAGCTGTGATAGAGTTCTGATAGAGTTATGATAGAGTTAAGATGGGGTTATGATGGAGTTATGATGGAGTTATGATGGAGCTATGATGGAGTTATGATAGAGCTATGATAGATCTATGATAGAGCTATGATGGAGTTATGATGGAGCTATGATAGAGCTATGATAGAGCTATGACAGAGCTATGACAGAGTTATGACAGAGTTATGACAGAGTTATGACAGTTATGATAGAGTTATGACAGTTATGATAGTTATGACAGAGTTATGACAGAGTTATGACAGAGCTATGACAGAGTTATGATAGAGTTATGATGGAGTTATGATAGAGCTATGATAGATCTATGATAGAGCTATGACAGAGTTATGATAGAGTTATGATAGAGCTATGATAGAGCTATGACAAAGTTATGACAGAGTTGTGACAGAGCTGTGATAGAGTTCTGATAGAGTTATGATAGAGTTAAGATGGGGTTATGATGGAGTTATGATGGAGTTATGATGGAGCTATGATGGAGTTATGATAGAGCTATGATAGATCTATGATAGAGCTATGATGGAGTTATGATGGAGCTATGATGGAGTTATGATGGAGCTATGATGGAGCTATGATGGAGCTATGATGGAGTTATGATGGAGTTATGATAGAGTTATGATAGAGTTATGATGGAGTTATGATAGAGCAGAGGTCACTAAACGGCGGACCTCGGTCCGGATCCGGACCCATGCGCCAGCCATTCCGGACCCGAACCTTGTATCCGAACTTTGGACCCGACCGTGAATTCCCTCAGATGAGCGTCTGCGTCTGCGCACTCTCTCTCTCCCTCCCTCCCACTCCCTCTCTGACTGCAGAGCGGTAAACTATAGCCCAGACCAACAGAAAGAGAAAGTCCTACATCTTAGCTTCATGATACTTTTTAAATTTTTAGAAACGGTTTCGGAATGACTGAAATACGGCTCGCTAAAAACAAAAGCGGAGGACGCCCTAATTAAATATGCACGCGCGGTCGTAATGCGCAAATAGCGCGGTTGTTTCCCGAGCAGGTCTGAACCAGGACTAAGCCAGGACTAAACAGGGCTCAGTGTGTTGAACTGAGCAAAGAAACACATCACTGTCATATATTATGTGCATTGTGTATAACAGAGGCTACAGTAGCCTATGCACTCTGCTATTTAGGAGCCAACACTTATTTTTTAGAGCAAAAAAACCATAACAGGATTCAATTGATTGCATTATTTTCAAACCACAGAAATAGATTTTAAAAAGGCTTAAAAATCCTGATTTAACCGTGAATTAACCCCGTATGTTCCGGACCTTTGCTTGACCATTTGTTTTCATTTTGGACCTTGGTGAAATTTAATTCGTGACCCCTGTGATAGAGCTATGATAGAGTTATGATGGAGTTATGATGGAGTTATGATAGAGCTATGATAGAGTTATGATAGAGTTATGATAGAGTTATGATGGAGTTATGATGGAGTTATGATAGAGCTATGATAGAGCTATGATGAGTTATGATAGAGTTATGATAGAGCTATGATAGAGTTATGATAGAGTTATGATAGGGCTATGATAGAGTTATGATGGAGCTATGATGGAGTTATGGTGGAGTTATGATAGAGTTATGATAGAGCTATGATAGAGTTATGATGGAGCTATGATGGAGTTATGGTGGAGTTATGATGGAGTTATGATAGAGCTATGATAGAGTTATGATAGAGTTATGATAGAGCTATGATAGAGTTATGATGGAGCTATGATGGAGTTATGGTGGAGTTATGATAGAGTTATGATAGAGCTATGATAGAGTTATGATAAAGTTATGATGGAGTTATGATGGAGTTATGATGGAGTTATGATAGTTATGATGGAGTTATGATAGTTATGATAGAGCTATGATAGAGCTATGATAGAGTTATGATAGAGTTATGATGGAGTTATGATGGAGTTATGATGGAGTTATGATAGAGCTATGATAGAGCTATGAGATGATGAGTTATGATGGAGTTATGATGGAGTTATGATAGAGCTATGATAGAGCTTTGATAGAGTTATGATGGAGCTATGGTGGAGTTATGATAGAGTTATGATAGAGTTATGATAGAATTATGATAGAGTTATGATGGAGTTATGATAGAGTTATGATGGAGTTATGATGGAGTTATGATAGAGTTATGATAGTTATGGTGGAGTTATGATAGAGTTATGATAGAGTTATGACAGAGTTATGACAAAGTTATGACAGAGTTATGACAGAGCTGTGATAGAGTTAAGATGAGGTTATGATGGAGTTAAGATGGAGTTATGATGGAGTTATGATAGAGTTATGATAGAGCTATGACAGAGTTATGACAGAGTTATGATAGAGTTAAGATGAGGTTATGATGGAGTTATGATGGAGTTATGATGGCGCTATGATAGAGCTATGACAGAGTTATGACAAAGTTATGACAGAGTTGTGACAGAGCTGTGATAGAGTTATGATAGAGTTAAGATGAGGTTATGATGGAGTTATGATGGAGTTATGATGGAGTTATGATGGAGCTATGATAGATCTATGATAGAGCTATGATGGAGTTATGATGGAGCTATGATGGAGTTATGATGGAGCTATGATGGAGCTATGATGGAGTTATGATGGAGTTATGATGGAGTTATGATGGAGTTATGAATGGAGCTATGATAGATCTATGATAGAGCTATGATGGAGTTATGATGGAGCTATGATGGAGTTATGATAGATCTATGATAGAGCTATGATGGAGTTATGATGGAGCTATGATGGAGCTATGATGGAGTTATGATGGAGTTATGATGGAGTTATGATGGAGTTATGATGGAGTTATAATAAGTTTGATGGAGTTATATGAGTATGATGGAGTTATGATGGAGTTATGATGGAGTTATGATGAGTTATGATGGAGTTATGATGGAGTTATGATGATGGAGTTATGATGGAGTTATGATGGAGTATGATGAGTTAATAGATGGAGTTATAAGATGATATGATGGAGCTATGATGGAGTTATGATGGAGTTATGATAGATCTATGATAGAGCTATGATGGAGTTATGATAGAGCTATGATAGATCTATGATAGAGTTATGATGGAGTTATGATGGAGCTATGATGGAGTTATGATGGAGTTATGATAAAGTTATGATGGAGCTATGATGGAGTTATGATGAAGTTATGATGGAGTTATGATAGAGTTATGATAGAGTTATGATGGAGTTATGATGGAGCTATGATGGAGTTATGATAGAGTTATGATAGAGTTATGATAGAGTTATGATAGAGCTATGATAGAGTTATGAAGAGTTATGATGGAGTTATGATGGAGCTATGATGGAGTTATGATGGAGTTATGATAAAGTTATGATGGAGCTAGATGGATTATGATGAAGTTATGATGGAGTTATGATAGAGTATAATAGAGTTATGATGGAGTTATGATAGAGTTATGATAGAGCTATGATGGAGTTATGATAGAGTTATGATAGAGTTATGATAGAGCTATGATAGAGTTATGATAGAGTTATGATGGAGTTATGATGGAGCTATGATGGAGTTATGATAGAGTTATGATAGAGTTATGATAGAGTTATGATAGAGCTATGATAGAGTTATGATAGAGTATGATAGAGTTATGATAGAGTTATGATAGAGTTATGATAGAGTTATGATGGAGCTATGATAGAGTTATGATAGAGCTATGATAGAGTTATGATAGAGTTATGATAGAGCTATGATAGAGTTATGATGGAGCTATGATAGAGTTATGATAGAGCTATGATAGAGTTATGATAGAGCTATGATAGAGTTATGATAGAGTTATGATACAGTTATGATAGAGTTATGATAGAGTTATGATCACTGCTTCACCACTCGGGCGCATTACACATGTCACGACAACACTAGTGAAAATCAGATCCAATCGTTTCAAAGGAGTTCACCCTCTCACCTGATAACGGAGCTCCAGACTCTGTATGAAACAAATGAGTATGAGGGTATGGTAAAACTGGGCTAGATTTGGTCGTACAGTGTGTGCTGTGCAGCCACACGGCAAAATCAACACATCACACAACAATTTCAGACAAGAAATCTCGCCAAACCTCTCGAGATTAAACGTGACTTCAGAGTAAACAAACATGGCGGATGAAGAAGATGCAGTGGCGATGGTTTGTTTTTAACACACACACAAAAATACCCAGTCTCCGACATCCCCCAGACTTCTGGTTCGCCATGACTGCTGTTTTGATTTTGGATTCTGCTCTGTACTTCCTGGTGCCTCCTCACCGCCTCGTCACCTCGCTTTCTGATTGGCCACATGTCACAGTCAACAGGCTCGTTGTACTCGGGGCACCACAACGCAAGATGAGAAATCAGGCCAAAACCATCCAACATGTGGAATATCCAGATTTGAGATCAGAGCGGACCCCAACGTCTTTCCAAGCAGACGAGAACATCGCACACAGCGGTAATATCTGAGATTATTATCTGACGATACAGTGTCCCCCCCCCCCGACTATATTAAAAAAAATGATAATAATAATCTCTATCGTATTGGCGCTAGTGATGGGACTTATGGCTCTTTGATGCTTTTTTTTATTTTTTAAAGAAAGTAAATACCCTCTGAATTGACTTAACGAAAATGTCACTATTTCACACAATATAACATCGACATTTCCCTCTATGGAATTTGTTATCACAAAAAAAACAACACACGGCTCGATAAGCTTCTGTTGCTTCATTCATGTAACTTTTCCTCCTCTCCCTCTCTCTCCCTCGCACAAGAGGGAGAAAACAACACAAGTGAAAGAGGTGTTTAGCTTCAACGCGATCTCCTCTGTAACTGTGTTTATTATTTCATTAGGTTTTTATTTCTCAAACGTGTTGCCTTATGCTCACTTTGAGCTCCTCATGGGGGTGGAGATGACGGGGCGGCCTGAGGAGGAAGCAGTGTGCGGTGATGTCGTTGCAGAGCGGAGTGGAGCTGAGTGAACAGGTGGAAGATGTGAGTGACGGGCTCCTGTAGCCGCCTCGTCACTCAGGACCCCGCGCGCCTTTTTCTCTCCTATGGCCCAGGACAGTGCTGGTGCTGGGAGCGTTCGGGCCGTTTCCCCAGAGCCGTGCTCTGAATCCGTTTCCCCGCAGGCCACGCTCACGTCTGCCAATCCTACACTCCTCTCTCCGCCCCACTCCAGCAGTGACTTTTGTTTCACAAAATAAGCACAACTAAAGTGATGCCCCTCCCCCAAAGAGGAATAAAAAATACTTCACCTCCGTGAACCCGTTCATATCGTTCACTGTAAAGACTCGTTCAAAAAGAGCCGGATCGTTCACTGTAAAGACTCGTTCAAAAGAGCCGGATCGTTCACTGTAAAGACTCGTTAAAAGAGCCTGTAAAGATCGTTCAAAAGAGCGATCGTCACTGTAAAAGACTCGTTCAAAAGAGCCGGATCATTCACTGTAAAAGACTCGTTAAAAGAGCCGGATCGTTCACTGTAAAAGACTCGTTCAAAAGAGCCGGATCGTTCACTGTAAAGACTCGTTCAAAAGAGCCGGATCGTTCACTGTAAAGACTCGTTCAAAAGAGCCGGATCGTACACGACCGACACATCACTAATTGGCGCCCCGTCCTTTCGGTTTAAAAAAAATAATAAAATGGGAAACGCAATATGTGGCGGGCGGTGTTCATTCTGTGGTGGTGTGCCACAGAATAGTCTGTGTGGGAAACACTGCGATAATCGGAGCGTCTTTAAGATTGTTGGAAGGGGAGAATTGGGGCTAAAATCTGCCTAATTAACCTGCTGTGTGAACCAGGCTTACAAGACCAAACTTTTACTTTCAATTTACAATTGATTAGATTGCAGTTCATATCCCTGTCCTGTTGCAGAGGAGTGTGACACCCGTATTTATTTCCTGTAGGCTAATGTATACGGTTAAGGTGTTTTATTCACTTTACTGTACAACGAAATTTGTCCTCTGCATTTGACCCGTCCTCAGCTCTATTGTACCTTTTACCCACACAAAAAAAGGTCAGAGCTAATTATGCTTCAAAGACACTTGAGTAAAATGAGACTTTGGGATACAACCTGGAGAATTAGTGGCCAAAATGAAATTGCAAATAAAACCATTGAGTTTTCTACTTTTCTATCCATCCATCCATCCATTTTCTTCCGCTTATCCGGGGCCGGGTCACGGAGGCAGCAGTCTCAGCAGAGATGCCCAGACTTCCCGATCCACGCACACCTCCTCCAGCTGTTCTGGGGGACCCCGAGGCGACACCAGGCCAGCTCGGAGACATAGTCCCACCAGCGTGTCCTGGGCCTTCCACGAGGCCTCCTCCAATAGGACATGCCGGAACACCTCCCGAGGGAGGCGACCAGGAGGCATCCGGAACAGATGCCTAGCCACCTCAGCTGGCTCCTTTCGACGTGGAGGAGTAGCGACTCTACCCCGAGCTCCTCCCGGGTAACTGAGCTCCTCACCCGATCTCGGAGGGTGCGCCAGCCACCCTGCGAAGGAAACTCATTTCGGCCGCTTGTATTCGCGATCTTGTCCTTCGGTCATTACCCAAATCTCATGACCATAGGTGAGGGTGGGAACGTAGATCGATCGGTAAATCGAGAGCTTTGCCCCCTGACTCAGCTCCCTCTTCACCACAACAGTCCGATACAGCGACCGCATCACTGCTGACGCTGCACCGATCCGTCTATCGATCTCACGCTCCATCCGTCCCTCACTCGTGAACAAGACCCCGAGGTACTTGAACTCCTCCACTTGAGGTAAGGACTCCCCACCGACCTGAAGCGGGGAAGCCACCTTTTTCCGGTGGAGAACCATGGCCTCAGATTTGGAGGTGCTGATCCTCATCCCGGCCGCTTCACACTCGGCTGCAAACCGCCCCAGTGCGCGCTGGAGGTCCTGATTTGATGGAGCCAACAGAACAACATCATCTGCAAACAGCAGAGATGAGATCCTGAGGTTCCCAAACCGGACACCCTCCGGCCCCTGGCTGCGCCTAGAAATTCTGTCCATAAAGGTAATGAACAGAACCGGTGACATAGGGCAGCCCTGGCGGAGACCAACACGCACCGGGAACAAGTCTGACTTACTGCCGGCAATGCGAACCAAGCTCCTGCTGCGGTCATACAGGGAACGGACAGCCCTTAGCAGAGGGCCCCGCACCCATACTCCCGGAGCACCCCCCACAGGCACCCCGAGGGACACGGTCGACCGCTTTCTCCAATCCACAAAGCACATGTGGACTGGTTGGGCGAACTCCCACGAACCCTCGAACACCCGATGTAGGGTATAGAGCTGGTCCAGTGTGCCACGACCGGACGAAAACCGCATTGTTCCTCTGAATCCGAGGTTCGACTATCGGCCGGATCCTCCTCTCCAGCACCCTGGAGTAGACCTTACCGGGAGGCTGAGAAGTGTGATCCCTCTGTAATTGGAGCACACCCTCCGATCCCCCTTCTTAAAGAGAGGGACCACCACCCCGGTCTGCCAATCCAGAGGCACTGTCCCAACCGCCACGCGATGTTGCAGAGACGTGTCAGCCAAGACAGCCCTACAACATCCAGAGACTTAAGGTACTCGGGACGAATCTCATCCACCCCCGGGGCCTTGCCATCGAGGAGCTTTCTAACCACCTCAGTGACTTCAGCCTGGGTGATGGACGAACCCCCCTCCGAGTCCCTAGCCTCTGCCTCCTCAATCGGAAGACGTGACAGTGGGATTGAGGAGATCTCGAAGTACTCCTTCCACCGCCCGACCACATCCCCAGTCGAGGTCAACAGCTCCCCGCCCGCACTGTAAACAGTGTTGGTGAAGCACTGCTTCCCCCTCCTGAGGCGCCGGATGGTTTGCCAGAATCTCTTCGAGGCCGACCGATAGTCCTCCTCCATGGCTTCTCCGAACTCCTCCAGACCCGAGTTTTTGCCTCTGTGACAGCACGAGCTGCCAGCACGCTTGGCCTGCCGGTACCTCTCAGCTGCCTCCGGAGTCCACAAGCCAACAAGGCCAGGTAGGACTCTTTCTTCAGCTGACGGCATCTCTTACTTCCGGGCCGCCACACCGGGTTCGGGGATTGCCGCCGCGACAGGCACCAGAGACCTTACGGCCACAACTGCGAGCAGCCGCATCGACAATGGAGGAGGAGAACATGGTCCACTCGGACTCCATGTCTCCAACCTCCCTCGGAATCTGGGTGAAGCTCTTCCGGAGGTGGGAGTTGAAGACCTACTGACAGAAGATCCACCAAACGTTCCCAACAGACCCTCACAACACGTTTGGGCCTGCCAGGTCTGACTGGCTTCCTCCCCCCCTGCCAGCGATCTAGCTCACCACCAGGTGTGATCGGTTGACAGCTCAGCCCCTCTCTTCACCCGAGTGTCCGAGACACGCGGCCGGAGATCAGATGACACAACTACAAAGTCGATCATCGACCTCCTGCCTAGGTATCCTGGTGCCACGTGCACTTATGGACACCCTTGTGCTCGAACATGGTGTTCGTTATGGACAAACTGTAACTAGCACAGAAGTCCAATAACAGAACACCACTCGGGTTCAGATCGGGGAGGCCGTTCTTCCCCATCACCCCGTCCAGGTCTCACTGTCGTTACCCAGTGGGCGTTGAAGTCCCCCAGTAGAACAATGGAGTCCCCAGTCGGAGCACTATCTAGTACCCCTCCAGGGACCCCAAGAAGGCCGGGTACTCTGCACCGATGTTGGGCCCGTAGGCCGAGACAACGGTGAGAGACCTGTCCCCAACCCGAAGGCGTAGGGACGCGACCCTCTCGTTCACCGGGGTGAACTCCAACACGTGACGGCTGAGCTGGGGGGCTATGAGCAAACCCACCCTAGCCCGGCGTCTCTCCCCGCGGGCAACTCCAGAAAAATGGAGAGTCCAGCCTCTCTCCAGGAGTTGGGATCCGGAACCCAGGCTGTGCGTGGAGGTGAGCCCGACTATATCTAGCCGGTACTCTCAACCTCCCGCACAAGCTCAGGCTCCTTCCCCCCAGCGAAGTGACGTTCCATGTCCCGAACGCCAGAAGCTGCGCACGCGGACCAGGTCGTCGAGGCACCCGCCTTTGACTGCCACCTAGTCCTCTCTGCACCCGACCCCTACGGATCCCTCTGCGGGTGGTGAGTCCACAGGAGGGCGGGCCCACGTCATCCCTTCGGGCTGTGCCCGGCCGGGCCCCGTGGGCAGAGGCCCGACCACCAGACGCTCGCATTCGAGCCCCAACCCAGGCCTGGCTCCAGGGTGGGGCCCGGCTGCGCCATACCGGGCGACGTCACGGTCCTTGAGTGTTGTACGTCCATATGGGTCTTCTGAACTGCTCTTAGTCTGACCCGTCACCTAAGACCTGTTTGCCATGGGAGACCCTACCAGGGGCATGAAGCCCCAGACAACATAGCTCCAAGGATCATTCGGGCACTCAAACAACCCACCACGTTAAGGTAGCAGTTCACGGGGTTGTTTTCTACTTTTCTACATTTACCCAAATGTTTGCAAATTGTGTTCAGCATGTTCAGAACAAAAATACAATGCATTTAAAATGTCAGTCAACGATCGTATGTTGAAATGTTGATAGTCTTGGCGAGCTACTTAGAAAGGGCTGGAGCTATTGGTTGGACACCACTGGGAAACATGTGATATACAGTACATGTAACATTAGAAAATGTGTTTAAAATAAGTGTGTTTTTAACTGACTCACCTCATCTGCCCCAGAATAATTGGCCGAAGCGATGATGAGCCTAACGGATAATGAAGAGTAAGATGATCGCCAAAGCGTTTGCCATGAGAAAGAGCTTCACCAAAACCCAGAGAAGGAGCTGTCCTTCAGCATGCATACTATGTCGCATGACGGTCCTGTTGGTGAGTGTCTCCAAACAGAAATTACCACCTTTTCAGACAAGAGTGTCGCTATTTCAGAAATAGTATTTCATTATAGGAGAAAGAAGACCTATGTGCTACTCGAGTAAATGTTACTGTGATATTGTTTTTCCACCTTTTCACTTAATTGAAGTATATCACACCAAAAAATATTATAAAATCTAGTTCTGTCAGAGGGTAAAGCTCTCGATTTACCGATCGATCTACGTTCCCACCCTCACCTATGGTCATGAGATCTGGGTAATGACCGAAAGGACAAGATCGCGGATATAAGCGGCCGAAATGAGCTTTCTTCGCAGGGTGGCAGAGCGCACCCTCCGAGATCGGGTGAGGAGCTCAGTTATCCGGGAGAAGCTCAGAGTAGAGTCGCTGCTCCTTCATGTCGAAAGGAGCAGAACAGCTGGAGGATGTGTGCGTGGATCGGGAAGTCTGGGCAGCTCTGCTTAGACTGCTGCCTCTGTGACCCGGCCCCGGATAAAGCAGAAGAAAATGGATGGATATAGTTCTGTTGTCATGAATGATGGCAGTGTAATGTCCTATAACCTGTATGCAGTGTAATTATTACTGTCATTGTCTTTTAGCTGGAATCAATTTTGAGATCAACGAGTCCTCGGACGACATGTCTTCAGACTGGGCTGTGACCAAGATGGTGGCCAGAAGAGGCGCTATTCTGCCCCCAGATGTCTCTGTTACCCCCACCGGGACACCAGGTAAGAGTAACATTGCTTTTTAGAGCTTTTTACCATGTTGCAAAATTGTTCTGATCAAAAACATACCTGGAGTGGTATTTCAACCCTTCGTGCATCTTTGAGTTCATTTTGAATCTTCTTCAGTGGCTATTCTTAGCATTGCAGTGGCATTTCCTGAACAGCTTCTCCTGTTGCCAAAATTCTCCTCCTGAGGTCCTATGTATCCAGGAAATGCTTTATCACCGCTCAGTCTCTTGCTAAGCTTAATCCTTTCATGGCAAAGTAAACCAGTCTGCATAGTTTACTACAGCCACACGAGCCGCACAGACTTTTATCTTTCTTTTTTATTTTAAGAGGCTGGGAGGTGTCTACTGTGTGACCATGTGAACGTCAGGAAGTGAAACTAATGGATATTTCTTTCAGCTGTTTTTGATCAATATTGCGTTTCTAACCAACAGTGTTTCATTTTTATTTATTTTTTCAGTCATGTTATTTTCTCACGATTGAATAGGAGCACAATGAAGACAACGCTTATATCAAGTGCCCCTTTCTTTAAACACAAAAAGCAAAAAAATATACAAAATGGTCTGATGCGCAGGTATTAACTTCGAACCACATATAAACGCAGGTACTGTAACAGAAATCAATGATACATCCTCATATTTACAGTAATTTATAGGATTTAATATTTGTTTGAACTGTCTTTTAAATATATGCACAGTGGAGGTTTTCTATGACTGGATAAAAACATCTTTTGTATAGTTGAGGCAACTTGCTTTATACATTATGATTAATGTTTTATGAGGTCATTTTATTAGTTTTGATTTCATAAATAGTTGATTTGTATGTTCTCTTCTATGCCTTTTTATTTATTATTCTCATTGCTTTCAGTGGTTGGATTGTAGTCGTCTATGTGTTTCCCTGAACTTCTGAGCAATAAATGAAATGAGGTGGTATTAAAGTGCAGTATAAAACCCTTGAAGATTCACAATTTAAAAATATTTTTTACTTTGTGAAGAACAGTAATATTTTTACATAATTTCTTTCTTATAACTGTGTAGATTTCCAATTTAATTTTTCATCTACACCCAAAGACTTAAATTCAGATACTCTTTCAATATTTGTAGCATTTAAGGACAGCTGGATATCCACATTTAACTCACAATTTGAAAACACCATGAATTTTGTTTTAGCCACATTTAGTGATAATTTATTTTGGTCAAACCAATCCTTTCATTTCTTTTTGATTAGTTTTTTCATGAATATGTGTTTGGGATCATTACCAACACCTGCAAAAAACATAATAACCCCTTATTATAAGTGTTTATGACTTACACACAGGTAGACTCTATTTAGTCACTGGGTCAGCACGTGATCATTCAGAAATCATCATGCAACTTCTGAATTGGTTGCACCAAAAGGAACTGGGGGCCGGTACTTGGCACATCCTACTTACAGTTTGTATTTATAAGAACAATTCCATATCATGTATGCATTTCATTTCATTTAACGATTGTGTGTCTTTCACATAAAATTTCACTTAAATATATTTATGTTTATGGTCCATAGCGTGGCAAAATGTGGAAAAGTTACAGGGGGGCCGATACTTATGCAACCCACTGTAACTTCACCCCCGTTTGGCCCCATAGAGGAGAGGAGGAGAGGCTAAATATCTCCGTATGCAAAAACAGTGGCGTATTCCTTTAAGTACCGGACTCCTGTTGATGAAATATACAAAGATCTCTAAATCCACTATCTTTAAAAAAGTTGAATATAATGTATGTTTTTGTTTTTCACAGTGCCTTCTCCAGAAAAGAGGAACAGACTGTGGTTGGTGGAGGCTGAGATCTCCCCGGAGATGATCAAGAGGGAGAAGAAGAATCAGAAGAATCAGAATCAGAAGAAGAATCCCATGGAGGAGCAGCAGACGTACCCACAGAGAGAGTTTGGTCGCAGCTCTGTGCCTCGGCTGCCCAAACCTTGCCTGGCCTGCCAAACGACATGCCTTTTCATAGATATTTCAAAGACATATAGTCTGGGAGCGAGCGTGATCTCAACAATTTCCCGGTGGGCGTGATTGACAGACGGCATCAACCAATTAGAGCAACGCTAGATACGTTGCAGTAACAAGCGGCAGAAAGCCTTTCCAAAAACGTCCTTTTTTATGAGGAACGCTTCGAACGCTGTTTCTTGCTCCGGTTTTAGGGATTTCATATTTTCCAAATGATTTAAAACAGACGAAAGAGCCGAAGAAAACAGTGTATCGGCTGCCATCTTTAATGTTTTGGAAGAGTGCGTGGTGGTGACAGGTGACGGCTTCCGTCTCTTGGTGCGTGATTGGACCGATGTGGGTCAAATCGTGAAATGATTGGCTGCGAGCAGCTGCCCAGACGGTTCTTCTTTTGAACAGAAAGGAGGAGTGTCTGGCAGGCCAGGCAAGCCCAAACCACCCAAGCACCCCAGCCTCGTGGCCAACCCGAGGCAACAACACATTCACGACCAAAGTGTCCTGCATGGGTCCGGTCAGGACGTCCCGCTGTCTCACCCCTGGCCTGTGACGAGGAGCCGTGCACTTACCCTTCTGCCACAACAGCCCCCACGCCTACTGTTACAGCCTGATGGCCGAGCCCAAACTGGCTAAACGAGCGGACAGAAGATCTGGAGCTCGGGCCCCGGTTGCCAGGTTCGACTAGTCAACACGGCAGGGAGAGGGGTGAGAGGTTTTCCCCAGGGGACCGTTGGGCTGGTCCCATCAACTCCAGGACTAATCTGATGGAGGAAGAGCTTATGGATGCAGACTCAGACTTTTGAAGATATATATTGATCTTGATTTGAGCTGAGACTAGTTTCAGACAGTTCATGTCATTTAACTAAGGGAGATTCCTATTTGAAACCATTAAAACTCAAAGTTATCATTGGTCTAATTAAGGGGCTGAAACTGACATTTTTTGTTAAAAGTTTTGTCAAATTCTCTTTCCTCAGTTTGATGAAATGTTTGCAAATCTTAAATTATGGGCTATTTTTTCTGCGCTTGTGGCATTAGCATTTGTGGCATATAGCATCTGGGCATTAAAAAGCATTAAATATGACTTGCTTCTGCCACCCTGAAACGGGTCCCATTTCGGGGCGTCTGTGATTACACCGCAGTGAGGGTGATTTTAACTAAACCCATCATGACTTTTTACAGAAATTTCCCCAAATATTTAGTTAAATGACCTGCAGTTCTTAGCTAAATGTTTCAGAACATTTCAAATCAATATATACATGTGTGTATATATATATATATATATATATATATATATATATATATATATATATATATATGTAATGAGAACCGTGAGAAAGCATCACATATTGCTGGATACTATCTTGGCTTACTTAAGTGCGTCCTAGTTTTCTAGAGCCCTGAGGTGGATTATAGATTTTAAGAAAGATGGTAAAGGGAAAAGAGTGTAAAGTTTTGTACATTTAAGAATTGTTATCATGTGTTTATTTTGTGTGTCTAAACTTAAAGTGGATATGACAGGTTGGACGTTTCACTGCAACAGGATGATGCCAAAGTCTAGTGTTCCCTAGTGTTATGATGCTTATAAAGTTTGGGATAAAATGTTTTAAATTGAATGTTATAATCCCACAATACCGGACACTTTTGGACAGAATGGGTCATGGCGTATTGTGGCCATACCGCCTTTGCTCTGCCCAATCCCGTCAGATCTTGGAAGCTAAGCAGGGAAGGGCCTGGTTAGTACTTGGATGAGAGACCGTTTGGTAACACCAGGAAGCCTAGCGAATGTAGTGAGTGAGTGAGTGGTTAGTGGTGGTCGGAGGGGCCGATGGCGCAAACTGGTAGCCTCGCTTCTGTCAGTCTACCCCAGGGCAGCTGTGGCTACAATAGTACCTTACCACCACCAAGTATGGAGTGAATGAATAGTGCAATGTAAAGCGTCTTTGAGTGTCCAGAAAAGCGCTATATAAACCGATGCATTATTATTATTATTATTATTATTATTATTATTATTATAAGTAAGTTCCAGGTAAGTTCTTTCAATTAGGAAAAACCTGTCATACTCACTTTTAGGACTGTCCACAATGAAAAGAGGCAGCTATACTGTACATGGCTTGAAACATTACTGAAATAACTGAAACCTTGTTTGCTTTTGTGCGATTATAACATTTCATTTGTGTAAGATAAATGTTACAAGTCTTTTAGGGAAACGGAGGAAAAACAATCTTCAGTGCATCATTCCCTCCACTGAAATCAAATTGACAGCCAATGTAAATAACTACAAGTGTTGTTCAATACAAATCCAAAGGGGAATTAAACAAAAGTCATACATATTTGAAAATGCCTGACATCAATTAAATTCAATATCCAACAAACAAATCTTTTTTGAGACAGTTTTTTTTTTTTTACCAAAAGATGTTTCTTTTATTTAACATGTGCATTTTTAATGATATCAGACTAAGGCAAGGTCTTCGGGAAACAGCTTTGAGAGTGGGCTCCGTTCATGGTAGCGCTGGGCAGTTTGACATAAAGCACACAAATATTTTCCCCCTCATATGTATAGATGCATCATTTGATACCAATTTGTATTAGTTATTAAGTGGTACATAAAGTATGCCGACTCTAAAGCTTAGACATCTTGAACAACCCATGAATGCTTTCCGTTTGGCAAAAAGATGTTTTCCAACTCTTCAAGATCCACACTTCAGACAGTAAGCTGTAGACTAGACCTGTCCATTAAAAAGAACCATGCCTATAATTGAGAGAACATGGATTTACTTTTTCACCTTCAGTCTCCTGGGAATGCTGTATATTTTTGTGTTTGTAAAAATTCTAAAGTTGCCTCAGTCTGGCATTGATTTGTGATTTCTCTCAAATTCGCACCTTCCCAGGAAACACTGTATTTTTCTGAACTGTACATAGACTGTGTATAGAGATTTCTGGGTAATTATTATTTTTTGTAAATAGGAAATGCTTTAGGGAAATCCTTAAAATGGAACTATTTAGTGTCTCTTTTGCATGCTATTAAAGCCATGGGTAGAATAGCCATAAACATAATGGCTATTGTAGCCATACATCGTAGAGCCAAACACTCTACAATTCTTGAATTGTATGACGATGAGACAGGGACGGGTTTTAGAATATTTTTCCAAACTGAATTTCCATCATTTGTGGTTTGGCTCCACAAACTTGCCATATTATATTATGGCTTGAAATAATTTCTGCTAAAAACAATTGTATCTGAGTGACTATGAAGACAACAATTGTACGAATTACAGGCTATATCTTTTTTCCCCACCTTGAGTTGATGACGGGGCAGTTTGTGCCAGTTTTTTGTGTTGTACATTGGCCCAGTAATAACTTCTCATAACAGGTCAAAACATAATCTTCAAATACAGTGTTTTTAGTTTTTGTTTGTTTTTGATTATTATACTTTTCTGCCACGTTTCAGGCAAAGAGTCGACAAAGCCTAGAATACTAAGCTTACACTTTGTTGCTTATAAAGAAAAACATTAACAGTGCCTAGCCCTCGTTGTAAAGTTGTCCGATTCCTCAAAATATTACGGACCTGGCAACCCTGCCTGTATCTTTGATAACAGTGTGTAGTATTTTGGTGGACAGTGTTTAGTGTTGCCAAGTCCTTCTCTGGTTAAACGTTATTGTGTTGTTCTGATCCAAGAGTATATATTGTGATTTTCGATGTTGTGTAACATTTGTCTTTGGTCTATGGCAGGGGCAGACAAGTTTGCTCAGTCGAGGGACAGTTATTGGGCGAGCTTGATCAAAACCACGCTCATTTAGCTGTTATAAAAGTTACTCGTGTTTGTAAGTCTGTAGCAGCATACCTCATGTTTTAGTATCATAAAAGCGCTTGTTGCTGTTGATGTAAAACCCTCCCACTCATGGCTATGCCACCACGGGATTGGTCTGAAACACCTGGATATACAGTTGTGAGAAAAAGTAAGTACATCGTCTGGAATTTCTGCCTAAATTGGTCACTAAATGTGGTCTGATCTTCATCTAAATCACAGGAATGATTAAAGAGTGTCTGCCTGAACTAATACCACCCAAACATTTACATTTGATCATGTTTTATTGGCAATAACATGTAAACATTCACAAGATGGCGTGGAATAAGTAAGAACAGCGTTAGATTTAGTAGCTGGTTGATAACTTCAACCAGACGGTTCCTGTAGTTGCCAATTAGACGTGCACAACCATCAGGATGAATCTTGTACCATTCCTCTTTACAAAACTGTTGTAGTTCAGCAGATTCCTCAGATGTCTGCTGTGAATGGTTTTCTTGAGGTCATGCATCTCAATCGGGTTTAGGTCAGGACTTTGACTGGGCCATTCCGGAACACGTATTTTATTCTTCAGACCAATTTATGCAGAAATGTGAGAAAGACAGTGTACTTACTTTTTCTCACCACTGTATGCTAGAGGGCCATATTTTTAATATTTTGGTGGACAGTGTTAAGCCTGAACAGAGAGTGTTACCATTGCAGTCTGTGTTTACACTGCTAGTAGTATTGCCTCAGTGTTTAAAAGCTGATGTGCAGTGTTGTTGTAATAGGGCTTGAAAATTGTGTCAAAGGTGTCGTGTCAAAGGCAATAGAAACAAACTATGAAACAGAATTCAAATATGTCCTTCAACTCAGTGTTCTTCAGAATGTTGTAATTTGTTAAGTTGTTGTGAATATTTGTCCAGATTGCTTGATATGTGTTTTCTTTAAGAGCAAAAATATTGAAGGTGTTGAATAATGTTACTGTAATTGTATTGTATACAGTCAGTCAGTCACAGATCATTTTCCAGTAGATCACAGCCTGATCCGTGAGATCAGTGATTGATAAAAACACCGCAAATCAGACTCAATGATATCATTTAAAAAACCCTATACACCAAATAACAATATTGTATCTTTAACATTTATAATAATGTTATTATTAAATAATAATATAAATGTACAATATTTTGACACACTACAAAGAAGTGAGATTCAGAAAAGCTCAGTATTTTTCCATTGTTATTGATAAACTAAGAATTATAGTATTCTAGGTCAATCCAGGCTCATTGGTTTATCAGATTTTAGTGATGAGTGATTGGCCTCAAATATCTGTCCTGATTGGTGCACCTCTAATATGTTTGTAATGTATTGTAAAAACGTACTTGTGCAACTGAAGAATTTGTTGGATATTGATAAAATAAACGTTGTTGAATCATTCATGTGGCTGTCTAATCTCTTCACCCCTAAGAGAGAATGGAAGTGATGTCACGCGTTTCATCCTGTGGAGAAGGCTAGGTCTGCTCAGGAGGGGAATAATAATAATAATAATAATAAGTGGTACAGCAGTCAGCGCTCGTGCTTCACAGCTAGAAGGTCCCGGGTTCGATTCCCACCTGGATGTGTTCTCCCTGTGTCTGCGTAGTTACTCCGGTTTTCCCCACTAAAAACATGTACAATGGGCCAGGATGAATGAGAGTGTGTTTGAAAGGCTACAATCCGGTGTGGCGTGTTTACATGCATGAGACTCATGTATGTTCAATAACATGCACTGTCCCGACCAAATAAACCCATAAATAAAAAAAGAGTGACTAAAAAGGTGATAAAATGTGATGAAAAGGAGACCAAAAACACGACAAAAAAACTACAAAAACATTTAAGAAAGTGACAACAAAGCAGCGACACAACGTGACAAAAAGTTCACATCAGTTTTGTAGGCCTTAGCTTTCAAATGAGGTGTTACTCTGGCCTGTAGGCTGTAAATTCCGGTCGAAGTTTTTAGATTAGGGTAAAAAGTGGAGGAAATGTGTAACCCCCGTTACAAATAAACACTGGTGTAACTGGACAAAACCCGACAATAAATATTCATAAATAACCTAATTAAATATTTGCAAAAAAAAGTTAAAAACTACGTGACAATAAATATATAATTAGTGGGATTTACAATCGACTCTCCATTTTTCTGGAGTTGCTCGCGGGGAGAGACGGCGGGCTGGGGTGGGTTTGCTCATAGCCCCCCAGCTCAGCCGCCACGTGTTGGAGTTCACCCCGGTGAACGAGAGGGTCGCGTCCCTACGCCTTCGGGTTGGGGACAGGTCTCTCACCGTTGTCTCGGCCTACGGGCCCAACATCGGTGCAGAGTACCCGGCCTTCTTGGAGTCCCTGGGAGGGGTACTAGATAGTGCTCCGACTGGGGACTCCATTGTTCTACTGGGGACTTCAACGCCCACGTGGGTAACGACAGTGAGACCTGGACGGGGGTGATGGGGAAGAACGGCCTCCCCGATCTGAACCCGAGTGGTGTTCTGTTATTGGACTTCTGTGCTAGTTACAGTTTGTCCATAACGAACACCATGTTCGAGCACAAGGGTGTCCATAAGTACACGTGGCACCAGGATACCCTAGGCAGGAGGTCGATGATCGACTTTGTAGTTGTGTCATCTGATCTCCGGCCGTGTGTCTTGGACACTCGGGTGAAGAGAGGGGCTGAGCTGTCAACCGATCACCACCTGGTGGTGAGCTGGATCCGCTGGCAGGGGAGGAAGCCGGTCAGACCTGGCAGGCCCAAACGTGTTGTGAGGGTCTGTTGGGAACGTTTGGTGGATCCCTCTGTCAGTAGGGTCTTCAACTCCCACCTCCGGAAGAGCTTCACCCAGATTCCGAGGGAGGTTGGAGAAATGGAGTCCGAGTGGACCATGTTCTCCTCCTCCATTGTCGATGCGGCTGCTCGCAGTTGTGGCCGTAAGGTCTCTGGTGCCTGTCGCGGCGGCAATCCCCGAACCCGGTGGTGGCACCCGGAAGTAAGGGATGCCGTCAAGCTGAAGAAGGAGTCCTACCTGGCCTTGTTGAATTGTGGGACTCCGGAGGCAGCTGAGAGGTACCGGCAGGCCAAGCGTGCTGCAGCTCGTGCGGTCACAGAGGCAAAAACTCGGGTCTGGGAGGAGTTCGGAGAAGCCATGGAGGAGGACTATCGGTCGGCCTCGAAGAGATTCTGGCAAACCATCCGGCGCCTCAGGAGGGGAAGCAGTGCTTCACCAACACTGTTTACAGTGCGGGCGGGGAGCTGTTGACCTCGACTGGGGATGTGGTCGGGCGGTGAAAGGAGTACTTCGAGGATCTCCTCAATCCCACTGTCACGTCTTCCGATGAGGAGGCAGAGGCTGGGACTCGGAGGGGGTTCGTCCATCACCCAGGCTGAAGTCACTGAGGTGGTTAGAAAGCTCCTCGGTGGCAAGGCCCGGGGGTGGATGAGATTCATCCCGAGTACCTTAAGTCTCTGGATATTGTAGGGCTGTCTTGGCTGACACGTCTCTGCAACATCGCGTGGCGGTCGGGGACAGTGCCTCTGGATTGGCAGACCGGGGTGGTGGTCCCTCTCTTTAAGAAGGGGGATCGGAGGGTGTGCTCCAATTACAGAGGGATCACACTTCTCAGCCTCCCCGGTAAGGTCTACTCCAGGGTGCTGGAGAGGAGGATCCGGCCGATAGTCGAACCTCGGATCCAGGAGGAACAATGCGGTTTTCGTCCCGGTCGTGGCACACTGGACCAGCTCTATACCCTTCATCGGGTGCTCGAGGGTTTGTGGGAGTTCGCCCAACCAGTCCACATGTGCTTTGTGGATCTGGAGAAAGCGTTCGACCGTGTCCCTCGTGGTGCCATGTGGGGGTGCTTCGGGAGTATGGGGTCCGGGGCCCTCTGCTAAGGGCTGTCCGTTCCCTGTATGACCGTAGCAGGAGCTTGGTTCGCATTGCCGGCAGTAAGTCAGACTTGTTTCCGGTGCGTGTTGGTCTCCACCAGGGCTGCCCTATGCAGTGGCGCCACCAGGGGTGGCCAGGGGTGGCCGTGGCCACCCCTGGCCGACTCCTGGCCACCCCATTGGCCACCCCACTGGCCAGTGTTAATAGTACTGTAGTATCAGTTATGAATGTTATTGGATCATTAGTAACATTAAATATAAAAAACAAAACAAAACAAAGTATAGCAGTAGACGTTTCCTTAAGTCTTTCTGATACTTTTCTACAGGTCAGTTTACTACAACAGTAAATACAATTGTGAAATTATGGCTGATAGTTTTGGTTTGCCACCCCAAGATTTTAAGTGGCCCCATCTGGCCACCCCTATGAACAATTTCTGGAGGCGCCACTGGCCCTATGTCACCGGTTCTGTTCATTACCTTTATGGACAGAATTTCTAGGCGCAGCCAGGGGCCGGAGGGTGTCCGGTTTGGGAACCTCAGGATCTCATCTCTGCTGTTTGCAGATGATGTTGTTCTGTTGGCTTCATCAAATCAGGACCTTCAGCGCGCACTGGGGCGGTTTGCAGCCGAGTGTGAAGCGGCCGGGATGAGGATCAGCACCTCCAAATCTGAGGCCATGGTTCTCCACCGGAAAAAGGTGGTTTCCCCGCTTCAGGTCGGTGGGGAGTCCTTGCCTCAAGTGGAGGAGTTCAAGTATCTCGGGGTCGTGTTCACGAGTGAGGGACGGATGGAGCGTGAGATCGATAGACGGATCGGTGCAGCGTCAGCAGTGATGCGGTCGCTGTATCGGACTGTTGTGGTGAAGAGGGAGCTGAGTCAGGGGCAAAGCTCTCGATTTACCGATCAATCTACGTTCCCACCCTCACCTATGGTCATGAGATCTGGGTAATGACCGAAAGGACAAGATCGCGAATACAAGCGGCCGAAATGAGTTTCCTTCGCAGGGTGGCTGGGCGCACCCTCCGAGATCGGGTGAGGAGCTCAGTTACCCGGGAGGAGCTCGGGGTAGAGTCGCTGCTCCTTCACGTCGAAAGGAGCCAGCTGAGGTGGCTAGGGCATCTGTTCCGGATGCCTCCTGGTCGCCTCCCTCGGGAGGTGCTCCAGGCATGTCCTATTGGGAGGAGGCCTCGTGGAAGGCCCAGGACACGCTGGTGGGACTATGTCTCCGAGCTGGCCTGGTGTCGCCTCGGGGTCCCCCAGAACAGCTGGAGGAGGTGTGCGCGGATCGGGAAGTCTGGGCATCTCTGCTGAGACTGCTGCCTCCGCGACCCGGCCCCGGATAAAGCGGAAGAAATGGATGGATGGATGGATGGGATTTACAATGTTATTATAAAAGTTACATTGTAAACCGTTATCAATAAAAGTGATTCAAGACGCTCTCAGCGTATGCCCCTCCCCACCTGGCCGAGGCTCAGTCAGCGGCAGGAGTCTGAAAAGAGCGCACGGGCTAGAAGAGCAGTGCAGCCGTTACGAACAAAACTGACCCAAACTACACCGAAAAGTGATCTTACACACCGTTTGCCTTGCCGGGTTGAGGGAGGAGTGTGTCTACGAGACGTGAAACCTTTGGGAGTAGTCTCGTGTTTGTCGCTGCGGTTAAACGGCGGCACGGTAGCGCAGCGGTTAGTGCTCTCGCTTCACAGCTAGAAGGTCCCGGGTTCAATTCCCACCTGGACGGGCCTTTCTGTGTGGAGTTTGCATGTTCTCCCCGTGCCTGCGTAGGTTTCCTCCAGGTACTCCGGTTTCCCCTACCACCAAAAACATGTACAATAGGCCAGGATGAATGATGTGTGTGTGTGAATGCATGGAGGTGGTCAGAGGGACCGTTGGTGCAGATGTGTGCAGTCGCGACAGCGCTTCTGTCAGTCTCCCCAGGGGAAACTGAAGCTACTAACAACAGCTTACCACCACTGAGTATGGAGTGAATGTAAAATGCTCTCATGTAAAGCGCTTTGTGACCATGTCTGTGAAAGGCACTATATAAATAAAGATCTTCTTCTTCTTAAACGAGGCCGATGCTTTTGCTTGAGATGGCAGAGAGCAAAGAAACGCGTTTGTCACTGCGGTTAAACGAGGCAGTTGCGCTTTTGCCCGAGACGGCAGGGACCAGATAACGGCCAGGTTTTATCCCCACCCCGAGAACACCTCAGTTCTTGGACTTGGATCGAGTTCTTGGACCCAGGATCGAGTCGAGACCAAGGCGAGCCACCCAACGGAACATTCTCAGGATCAACGGCAGCATCTCACGAGGCGCGCGTGGTCCGCATTCCACCAAGAACCTCACTGACTCCCAGACCAAGGTTTGAGGAGCGTTTGTGGAGTTTTTCCAACGGATTTGAGCGCACGTTAAAGGGCGCCTACGTTGAACTCAGAACATATTCACAATTTAAGTTTTGCTAAGTTTTTGGACAATTAGAAGCCATTTTCTTTTGTTATTGCTTTGCAAGCCAAATTGTTCACTGGATCCTTTGATAATTGTTTTATTTATGTATTTAAAGGGTACCTATGGTGTCATTTTTAAAGTGACAACGTGTTTGAAAATTGAAAAGAGTGAATAATATAAACCTGAAACCAAGATTAAACTTAAATTAAAGTAATTTAAGAATAGGTTTAAATTCAAAACACTCAAAAGTAACTAAATGACCGGTCATAAAATTAAACTTGTTGAAATAAGGAAATAAGTGAAACAAGTGAAACATACCTTTTTTATTGAACTCATCTCAAAAGTTAAAACAATATAAAGGTGTAACGGGTAACTAACAGAAGTGCCAGTATTAATGTTTGATGTTTGTCTGTCCTTTTATTGTCTATGTTAAGTAAATTGCCGGCTTTTCCATTTAAACTTATTGACTTTGGCTCTCATTTTGAATTACACACCACTCCTTTCGAATCTAGAATTGGTCCATACCCTACAGTCCTTTGCCTAACAGCGTAGGTGTTACAAATGCGCTGGGTTAAGGCGGGGGTTAAGAGGTTAAAAAAAAACAACTCAATGAGCCCACTGCATGGCATTTGCAATGTAACGATAAAGTGTCAGAAATGGGGATAAAAAATCCATCGTTGTCTTTTTCTATTTGCATTTTAAATGTGTTTTTGTGCATGATGATTGGAGGCATAAAGCACAGGGAGCAGCGCTTCAACAGCCGGAGTGAGCTCAGCCCTGCTCTTCATCTCTATTGGAGGTACGCCACATGGAAAACCCAACACAATCCATTTCAGTCATTATATCACCGTGTTCGTCCATTCAGGCGTATTTGCTCCGACGCTGTTCTCAAAGACGTTTGGAAATGTAGTTTGTGAAAGTTGTATACCAGGAAACACCAGCGTCCCCTTCATCTGCAAAGACTGTCACTACGACTGTAAGGTCACTTTGAGCTTTGGGAAATCCTATCCACTAAATAAATCCTACAGAGTCAAACAGATCCACAGCTGATTCTGTCCCACACATTGTATCGTATGTACTGTAAATAAGAAGGACACCAGCTGGATTTGACCAAGCTAATAGGTAGTAGCCTCTCATTGGATAATTCCTACACATTCAGCAGTTCTGGGCCCACTAACTGAAGTTTACTGGCTTCCTCAATGACCATTTTCCCCCTGATGGCACAGGCATGTTATCTAAAATCCATCTGATCAGGTCAGTGGCTGTGTACTGCATGTAACAGAAGTTACTTTACATTACTTTACTTTTAAACAATTTTAGAGAATAACATTTCTTTATGTGCTCCTGTTTGAGATGCTTTCAGAAAGTTAGAGCAACAGCCAGTCCTCCCCAGGACATTTTTTAATAAATCAGATTCAATTGAGTACAATCTGGTGTATTTTAGGCAACAATATGCTGCTTAAATAAGCCTTATGCAGAACTGTCTACATTATGATTACTTTCCTGATTTTATACAGCTGCAATTTGACTACTTTATTATTTATTCTATTTATGTATTGCTTTTATGTACTGTCAAACCCTGTGTAAGTGTTTTCCAGTGGGCCCCCTCAGCTTCTCCCCATGGGGCCCCCGTCCCTCTGCTGGCCGTGTCAGCTCTGCCCTGTTCTTCCTCCGTCTGTAGCTGCACTTCAGTGAGGAGGAGACACAGGCTGCAGACAACTCTAAAGACTAAACTTTATCCAGGAATCATGACTTTTTTGTTGCTTTTAAACCGGGCACATTCAGAGGATCAGATCAGAGGAAAGATTGTGCCGTAACCTGCACTGTTTTGTCACCTTTTCTATTCATTATGCATCCTAAATGACTCTCTACAATCGGAAATATGAGGCAGATTGTTATGAAATAAAAAGCAGGGAAGAGTAGACTCCGTTTATGGATCAGTTTATGTCCGTAAAGTTGATGATTTCATGATAAAGGCTGTTAGATTGAGGTGCATTAAACCTGTGCACACGGGGAGTTGACTGAGTGATTATTTCTCCAGTTTCTCTCTGAAGAGTGGACTTCTGTCCAGCGCAGCTTCAGCAAATTCACAATAATCCCTATACGCTCTTTTTTTGGTGTTGATTGTCTGTCAGACATCCCGAGGTGTCGGAACTCAGTACCGGAGGGTTCCGGTACTTTAGCCCCTGGTCAGGTTCCAGCTAGTTAATTTGCATATGCACAACTTACTGCGAGCCTGGGAAGTATTGGTACTGTTATACAATACCAATCTGCCCAATCAAAATGCCCATGCCATCAAGGGAATCAAGATCATTTAAAAAAGCCTCCTTTATGGAATAACCTGGTCGTTTAACGTGGCTTAACAAGTGCATTTTCTTCAGTTCGGCTTTACCCAAATCTCAAAGCTTCTGGGCTGGAGCTTACAGCCTATAGGCCTAAGTAACGCCTCATTTGAAAGCTAAGACCCACAAAACTGATGTAAATGGATATTTTTCCCTGCATTGTTGTCGTCACTTTTTCACATTCTTTTTCATCTCATTTTTGCCACTTTCTTGTTGAGTTTTTGTCACTGTTTTATGGCTTTTTTATTGCATTTGATTGCGTTGATTGTGGCTCTATTTTGTCACTTTGAAGCTTTTTATGCTCTTTATCTTCTTGTTTGTGTCGCTTTTTGACACTTTTTTCAAAAGCTTTTAGATTTGGGTAATGCCAAACTAGAGAAATGTGCTCAGTTGAGTTTTTATTGAAAATGCATGGGGCTTTTCTTGCTAATTAAACATCCTGGTAGTGTCCTTTTTGTGCCTGACATTTTTGAAGTGAATCGTAGGCATCACTAACCTTGTGTAATGTGGCAGACCTCTTGTGTACACTATCGCTGGGCTGCTGCCGGCGGCGTACCTCATCAGGCTGATCTTCACCCTCAAGACCCACTCTCACATCTACCACATCCACATCCACATCCGGGATGTTTTCCAGGACCGAACATTATTTTTCTAATATTATCTATAGCAGTACCCCGCCTGGAACCTCCACCTTACCGTGGTGGAGGGGTTTGACCTGAATGATCCTGGAGCTCTGTTGTCGGGGGCTTCGTGCCCCTGGTAGGGTCTCCCATGGCAAACAGGTCCTAGGTGACGGGTCAGACAAAGAGCGGTTCAGAAGCCCCTTATGAGAGACGAACAGGCCTGAGGGGGAGGGAGAGAGAGATGGGCAGAGGGGGAGGAGAGGAGGGAGAGAGGGGGAGAGAGAGAGGAGGGAGAGAGGGGAGGGAGAGAGGAGGGAGAGAGAGGGGAGGGAGAGAGGAGGGAGAGAGGGGGAGAGAGAGAGGAGGGAGAGAGGGGAGGGAGAGAGGAGGGAGAGAGGGAGAGCGGGAGAGAGGAGCGAGAGAGAGCGGAGGAGAGAGGAGGGAGAGAGGGGAGAGGGAGGAGGGAGAGAGGGGGAGGGAGGAGAGGGGGGGAGGAGGGAGAGAGGGAAGAGAGAAAGGAGGGAGAGAGGGCCGGGAGAGAGGAGAGAGAGGGGGAGAGAGAGGAGAGAAAGGGAGGGAGAGAGGGTGGAGAGAGGAGGGAGAGAGGGGGGAGAGGGGGAGAGAGGGGGGAGAGAGGGTTAGAACCATGAGGCCGTCCTTCTGTGGACCCATCACCTGCAGGGGGAGCCATAGGGGCTGGTGTAGCTCCAACAGCTGCCTCCACGACCCGGAAAGGACAAGTGGAAGAAAGTGGATGGATGGCTCTATAGCAGTAGTTCTTTAAAAAAAAACTACTGCGTTACTGCGTAACATGTTGGAGCGTAAAAGTCTGATTTATGTTTTTAGTGGTGATAAATAGATGAAAGAGGAAAATCGAAATAAAGTGAAAATTCTGTCTTTAAAATTAGATGAACTAAATAACTGACAAGATATGATTCAAGAAAAGGATCTGAATACATGTGTAATTGCAGGAAACTACCAATAAGGAAGAACAGTAGAAAATGATAATTTGTGAATAGCAAATGAATAAAACAATAAAAAGTGAGACTGACAGAGAGTATGAGTCAGTTCCATTAGGTGAAGTTGAGCTGCAGGAAAGGTAGACATACTGATGTCATGTGTGCTTAAGTTTAGAAGAGAGAGACTCAGACTGAAGCAGGCGGCGTCTCAGTGTGTGTTGGAGGCCTTGAAGTTTCTAGTTCCATTGGACCCGAAGAAGAGTGATGATATCACTTAACAAGCCTATACAAACTGTGTTATAGTACTGAGTACATTACTGTAACTAAAGGCACGCACTATACCTGATTGTATTTCTAGTACCAAACAACATTTGTTTTGTCCTTCTTTAGTATATTGTAAACTCAAACATTGGTGTGGGGAAAACCACTGTACATCTAATTATAAAACATTTCATGAACTTTCAGGAGACTTTTCTAGCATTTCTGTGAATGTGAGCCTGACGTTAACCTCCAAGTTGTGACGAATTTGAATGCTACAAATATGTTAGGAAATAGTATTGAGTTTGGACCACCACTAATATTTTTATTTATTACAACGTGACCCTGCTTCCATCCATTGTCTTCCACTTTTCCATTGCTGGGTCAAGATTCAGATTCCTCTGAAGTGGGCGAATGAAAATGGTGGCATGACCAATCTGAGTTTGTGGATTCTTTAGATATCTGGCATTGTAGCCATCATTGGGACAGGGGATAATGGTCAGCTTGTGACTTCTTGTTGTTCCAGTAATCTTTAGTAATTCAAATCCACCCCCTTGCCTGAGTTTTGGAAATTCATTTAAAAGAAATTCATTTGCATTTGTCTGACTACCTGAAAAGAGAAGACAGAACACAGGAGCCAAATTAAAATCTCCTTTCTAGTACATTCAGTGCAGTGCCCATTTAAAATGTGCCTATTTGGATAAAACATGTGGAATCTATGAGAACTATTAAAGTTTAAACAAATATTACCCAGCTGTAACATGCATGTGATAGCAACACTTTCAATGAACACATACAGTAAATAGATAGATGACAGATATTAAATTGAAATTCAGGTTATGGCTAAATAGAGGCATACCATATATAACCTAGTTTATTTAGATGCCTGTTAAATATTTTCACATATTTAGGCTGAATACACGGTAAATATTAATGGATTAACCCTTATGTTATCCTATGTACATTTTTGTACATTTTGCAAGATTTTTTTTTTTCATTTCCTGACCATTTTGTCTGTGTTGCAGCTTGAGACGTGGATTTCGGCAGAAAATGTTCTATCGAGCCAAATTTTCAGAATCCAGTGTTTGTTTTTCTCTCATGTCTTTTATATTGGAGATCTACATTTTCTATACGTTCGTTACCCTAGTATACAAAATGTACACGCTTTTCAAACTGCTATAAAAAACACATACTTTCATCTTTTTTCCAAAATGTTCACAAATCTGAAGAATCACTTCTCACCTTCTCAGAACTATCAAACATGTTGTTTATTTTGGGTTTTTAACCCTTATATGCCAGTTTCAAAACAAAAACTTTGAATTTTGTGTTCCAAAACAACATAAAAACCTCATTATCTTTAAAATAATGAATAGTACAGAGCTGAGGCTTTGATGGATTTTAGGGCCTTGGATGTGTCAAAGATGAGCCAAACATTGATTTGAAGCATTTGTAGTTTTTCTGTAGTGAGAGATTTACTACTTTCCATACGTTCGTTACCCTAGTGTACAAAAATGTACACGCTTTTCAAACTGCTATAAAAACCACATACTTTCATCTTTTTTCCAAAAATGTTCACAAATCTGAAGAATCACCACTTCTCACCTTCTCAGAACTATCAAACATGTTGTTTATTTGGGGATTTTAACCCTTTGTTTGCCAGTTTCAAAACAAAAACTTTGAAGTTTGTGTTACAAAACAACATAAAAACCTCATTATCTTTAGAGTAATGAATAGTAGAGAATGGTAGTGGATTTTAGGGCCTTGGATGTGTCAAAGATGAGCCAAAATGGATTTGGTGCATTTGTACTTTTTCTGTAGTGGACGATTCTTTATTTGAAAATGGCAGCGACTGAAACAGCCCCATTGACTTCCATTATAAACACATGTTTTCTTTGCTCTTCCAGAGCCGTTTAAAACTTCACTTTTTACAATGTCAGCATTTCATTTGGAAGAAAAAGAATGAATTTGAACATTTTTACTGAATTTCATCAGATTGGACCTCATTCCCATTGTTGGCACATGAATAAAATCACTGTATTTTTTCCTATTGAATATAATGGAAATAAGGCATTTCCAATGGACTTTACCCGGAAAACTTCCATTTTTAAATCTCACTGAAATACGGCATAAAATCACTCAATGACATCAGGGTTTCATTTGGAAGAAAATTAGTGAAATTTGACATTTTTACTGTATTTTATAAATTTAAACATTTTTTTGACAGTTGGCCAGTTGACAGTTGACAGTTTGTAAACTCTGTGTTTATGTGATAACAGGAGCGGAGTGGGTGGAGCCTAAACTCATTTTTGAGTTTTTTTGTGCAAAAATATTAATTAGCAGCTCAAAGTGACCTCAACACACAAAATAACCTGGACAAAGACCTGCAGTCTGGATTTATTCATGTGTTTCCCTCAGGTTTACAAACATGGCCTCATTTTCCAAACAGAGACTTTTCTGCTTCAAAACTAACCACTGATTGTGACGCTCTCCACTGAGCTTTTTTGGTGTCTAACATTTCTAAACTGTAAAAATCTTCACACTAAACATTATTGTTGATAAATCACTTGTTATTTTTAAAATTATTCATATATTTTATAGGAAACACAAAGGCAAACAAATCCTATTGTTTCCCCCTCGGCCACAGCTTCAGTATAAGCTGACTGAAGATATATGCATATGTTCAGTCGCTTTTTATTCATGAGTTTTCAGAGTTTTTATCGATTATACACAACTCCTATGAGCGAATAATTTTAGATGCATGTAGATAATATTTTAGATCCTCTTTCAAATGAATTTTTAAACATTCTTAATTATATGGCTTTTACTCAGCATGTCACACAGCCGACTCACGACAGAGGACACACCCTGGACCTGGTCATCACGTATGGCCTGTCCACTGGTGTGTCCTCTGTCGTTGACTTGGCTGTCTCTGACCACTACTGCGTGTTTGTTAAAATCACCACTTCCATCCAGCGTGAGACCTCCTTGAGAACTGTAGGGAAGCGCCACATAACCCTTGAAGTGGCTGCAAGTTTTATTGATGTTTTAGACAAACACCCTCCCTTGGTTTTACCTGCACCCTGTGATTTTATTGTTGATGATTTTAACAGTAGGCTTCAATCCGCCCTTGACCTGGTTGCGCCTATAAAACTAAAACATGTACAAGATAAACCCACGCCTCCATGGAGTAATGAGGAACTCAAAAAACAAAAAGAAATTGCAGGGTGCTGGAAAGAAAATGGAGGAAAAATAGAATTACAATAAATTACCAAATCTACGCCGAACAGTTAAAAACATACAATAGAGCCGTTAGAAACTCAAGAAATTCATACTTCACCAAAATCATATCGGACAATAAAAATAATACAAAAGTTCTTTTTTCAACCATTGACAACCTTCTTCATCATAATCCCAAAGCTTTCCGTGAAACTCCCTCAGATTCCCTTTGCGAAGAGTTTGCAGACCACTTCAGGGGGAAGATAGACACGATCAGATGTAATATTTTATCTACCCAAAGTAACACGGTTTTAAATGCATCTGGTTGTCTATTTGTTCCAGAGGAAACACTGCACAGTTTTGTCCTGGTTAATGCTGAGATGCTTGATAAAGTTTTCTCCTCAGTGAGGCCCACCACATGTCTTTTAGACCCGGTCCCAACACCGTTTTTTAAAACATTTTATGGATCTTTTAGAGACGAGCTTTTAAACATGATGAATTGCTCTCTTCAGACGGGGGTCTTCCCTGCTGCCTTTAAGGGGGCGGTGGTGGGGCCCCTGTTGAAGAAGAGCAATTTAGATTTTAATGATTTTAACAATTTTAGATCGGTATCCAACTTACCATTTTTAAGCCAAATTTTAGAAAAACTTGTTTTTATCCAACTTAGTGATTTTATAAATGCACATAACGTCCTTGAGAAATTCCAGTCTGGCTTTAGGGTTAACCACAGCACCGAGGCGGCCCTTTTAAAGATTTTAAACAATTTTAGATTAAATTATGATTCTAAAAGTTGACAGTGTTGGTTCTACTGGATCTGAGCGCCGCCTTCGATACAGTCGACCACACTATTCTTTTAACTCGTTTAAAACACATCGGCCTCTCTGGTGCTGTCCACAAATGGTTTACATCCTACCTCACAGACAGGACATTCATGGTGAGTGTGGATACCTGCTCCTCTAAGGTCCATAACATTACATGTGGTGTGCCCAGGGTTCGATTTTAGGCCCAGTGCTATTAAACCTGTATATGCTCCCTCTTGGTGATGTCATCAGGAGACATGGAGTCAACTTTCATAGTTACGCTGATGATACACAGTTGTACATCTCCATGTCTCCTGATGACACCAGGCCAATAGATGCACTTTTTAACTGCATTTTAGATATCAAATCCTGGATGGCAGAAAACTTTCTCCAGCTTAACCAGGACAAAACTGAAGTTTTAGTCATCGGTCCTGAGGCCCAGAGAGAGAAACTTTTACCCAAACTACAGTCATTGTCTTTTAATCCTTCCTCTCAGGTGAAGAACCTGGGTGTGATTTTTGACTCTGAGCTGACTTTTATTCCACACATTAAGAATATCACAAAGATAGGTTTTTACCATCTAAAGAACATAGTCAGAGTCCGCCCCATTCTCTCTCGGGCCAACACGGAGACGCTGATGCATGCTTTTATCACCAGTCGTATCGACTACTGTAATGCCCTGCTTTCTGGTCTTCCCAGAAAGAGTATCTCAGGTTTACAACTTTTACAAAATTCAGCAGCTCGTGTCCTGACGAAGACCAGGAGGCGGGACCACATTACACCAGTTTTAGAGTCGCTGCATTGGCTCCCCGTGTGTTTCAGGATCGATTTTAGTTCTTTTAATGGTTTTTAAATGTCTTAATGGTCTTGGTCCTTCTTATCTTTCAGAATTGCTTTTACCTTATGAACCTTCACGGCCCCTTCGCTCCACCGGCAGGCGTCTCCTAGTTATTCCTAAAGTCAACAAAAAGACTCACGGTGATGCGTCTTTCCAATATTATGGCCCTTGCCTCTGGAACGACCTGAGGAGGAGCTCAGGACCGCAGAGAACGTTCATGTTTTTAAAGCAGGCTTAAGACCCACCTTTTTAGTTTAGCTTTTAAGTGATATTTATTCTTGCTAGGCCTATTTATTTAATTGTTATTAATAGTTATTTATTTATTTATGTTTTCTTTATTTATTTTACCTCTCGGTCTTATTTTAGTGGTCCATATATTCTTATTTTTACTTTTACTTTTTACTTATTTTAACCATTTTTATGGTCTCCCAGTTTCCTCTGGAGGAGTCCTCTGCCTCGGGAGCAGTCATTGGCTGTGGCTGTTGGGGTGCTGTCCTGTGGTGTCTGGATGGAGGTGTGGTGTTTCTACCGCGCCTCCTCCGGGCGTCCTGTGTTGGTGCCCTGTAGCTGCAGCCGAGATGCTGCTCCCGATGCAGACGGCTCCTTGGATGGTGTTTCCTTTCCATGGTTTATCTGTACCCAGCCTTACCTCAGCCTTATGTCCATTGCGTCCATTGTTTTACCTTGAGTGTGTGTGTTCTGCTTGTGTGGTGTGTCTCTGGGAAGGTGGGTGGGGAGAGTGTGAGTGCGACAATGTGTTTGTATTTGTGGGAGTAGGTGGTTGTGAGAGAATGTTTTTACATCTGTAAAGCACTTTGTGTTACATGAACTGTATGAAAAGCGCTATATAAATAAAGATTGATTGATTGATTGATGTGTACAATGTTAGAAAAGTGGAACATTCTGAAATGCAGTGGAAATGTCAAATTCAACGCTTTTTCTTCAAAATGAAATGCTGACATCACAGATATGTTAGTTTTTTCCTGTATTGCAGTGAGATTTAAAATCTGAAGTTTTATGGCAGAAAAGTCCCAGGTTCTGCCAGGGCCCCATTATATTCTAATGGGAAAATACCACAATTTCATTCATCTGCCAACAATAGGAACAAAGTCCAAACTGAAAAAATACAGTCAAAATGTCAAATCTGACTCTTGTTCTTCAAAATAAAATGCTGACATTATAAAATATATGACTTTTATATGGTGATAGGAGAGCAAAGAAAATGAGAAGTCATGAATTTCTTTATAATGGAAGTCAATGGAGACAAGAACATTTTGACATAAAGAATCGTCCACTACAGAAAAACTACAAATGCAGTCAAATCCATTTTTGGCTCATCTTTGACACATCCAAGGCCCTAAAATCCACCAAAGCCCCAGCTCTGTACTATTCATTATTCTAAAGATAATGAGGTTTTTATGTTGTTCTGTAACACACACTTCAAAGTTTTTGTTTTCAAACAGGCAAACAAAGGGTTAAAAACCCAAAATAAACAACATGTTTGATAGTTTGAGAAGGTGAGAAGTGAATCTTCAAATTGGTGAAAAAATTTTGAAAAAAGGAAAAAGAAAAGAAAGAAAGAAGCAACACTGATTTTGATAGCTTCAAATAGACTTTTATTATTGTATCTATTTATTTATTGTTTTAATTTACTGTCAAAATCCTGTGTAAATGTTTCCCTGTGGGGCCCCTCTGCCGTGTGCCGTAACTGAGCGCCGTAACGCTGCACTGTTTATCGGCTTTTCTCTTCATTATGCTTCCTAAATTAATTTGTAAAACCAAAAATATGAGGCTGATTGACGCGAAATAAAAAGCGGCCTAAAGCTTGGGAAGAGTAGACTCCGTTTATGGATTAGTTTATGTCCATAAAGTTCATTATTTTGTGATAAATGCTGTTATATTGAGGCGCATTAAACCTGCACGCATGAGGAGCGGACTGACCTGCTGCTGATCTTATGATTATTTCTCCAGATTCTGAAGAGTGGACTTTTGTCCAGCGCAGCTTCAGCAAATTAATAATAAAACTACCCAACCTAGTGTTTATTGCATTGATTTATCTCACCGGCAGACTTTCGCAAGTGGCAATCATTAATTAATTTATTTTTTGGTCACACGAAGGTGCGGGAACGCCGTTCCTGCCCACTTTAACCCCTGCATACACCGCACACATGAAGTCATCATCATCATCCTCGTCATTATTGTTGTTGTAATTATAATATTTAATAATGATATTATTTTATAATAATAACTATAATCAATATAGCCGCAAGCGGCGATTATCGGCCCTCGCCGACCGCCCTGCCTAAAGCAAGGGGGCGCTTCGCGCCCTTTTGTCTCCCTCAATCTAAAAATATGGCTATATTTAAATATTGCTACTGCCTTTATGTTTCTTTTTAACTTTTTTCCCAAGGGTCTTAGTTTTATTGAACGTGGAGTGCTAACGCGCACTCCGCGCTCAATTTTGACATTATACAGAGAAAAATTAGTATGAATTTGTATCACACTATATCTGCAAACTGAAGCATATTTTTACATTTTACTTAGAGCTGCGGCTGAGCCGCAGAACATCCACAAAGGTTATCCAAGTACTTTGGATAACCTTTGGTTCCTCACTTCTCACTGAATTATGGAGTTTAACATTTTTCCATCAGAATAAAATGGGACGTTCTGGTCATCGCTACGGCAACATCGTGAAAAATCTGGCATGGGTGTGATTGACTTTTCTGATCGGAACGACCAACTAGAATTTTGTGCCAAATTATTTTAATTTTCGTAAAACTAAAATTTGTACTCTCCATATAATTCCTATAGGGGGGCGCTAACACGCCCAATTTTAATTTTGCCAAATGAAAGTGTTTAGGACTGTGACTTTAAAAACTGATAACAAAATGAGCGAAATCGGGCTTTATATGTGCGAATGGGAGCCATTTTTTATTTGCGAAAAATCTCAAAATACTTCGTACAGTTTGCGGCTTCGCCGCATAACAACTGTAAAACTTAGAAAAGTAATTTGGATAACTTTTAAAGTTCTACTTCTCAAGATTATTTTCCACCCAAAATTACGTCGTTCCGATAAACGCTCTAGGAGGAGATAGATTTTGTACAAAATGAAAAATAAAGGCGGATTCCCACTTCGCGGGCTTTCATCCAAAATGGCCGACACCCAATATGGCGGACGGCGTTGCCGTAATAATATTTTTTGCTCAACTTGTCATGATGCACGTCTGTACCGATTTTTATGATTATACGACAAACTTCATTTTTGGCCAAGTCTATCTCGCAATGTTAAAAAAAAACTGAGGTGGCGCTATCGCGCCACTATTTTGAAATTCAAAATTTGGAAATAGTCAAAAGTTGCGTCGGATTGGGTTTGAATTTTGGGCCAAAATCTGTGACTTTTCGTCGATGTTCACTGGGTGCAAATTGCGACGGTGCGAAAGAAAGAAAGAAAGAAAGAAAGAAAGTAAGAAAGAAAGAAAGAAAGAATAATATTCCCATACGAAAACAATGTTCCTACTTACGCCGGTACCATAAACTATATATTTTTGGAAAGCGCTCGCGCATTCCTACCTCATGGTAGAGGTCCTGGGTCACTGACGGGTACGAAGTGCCCGTCAGTGACCCAGGGCTCTCAGTCGCCCATTGACTTTTATGGGCTCTGTACAATTACAATGTTGATTTTTGCATTATATATGTATGTGCACGGGACGTGCACGACAAGAGGAGTGTGTTAGTGAGTGTTTGAGAGGAGGGGAGCGCTTCGCGCTCGTTTTGTGCATTTTGTTCGCACTTTGTTCATTTGCTCGTTTTCTGATGCATGTGCACGGAACGTGCACGAGGAGAGGAGTGCGTTATTGTATGTTTGAGAGGAGCAAACAAAAGCGCACTTTGGGGTAATCTTGTAATCTATACGATTACAAGAGCCCCTTCGCCAGCCCTGATGGCGCTCGGGCCTAATAATAATCTTTAACTTTTAGACACTCATAAATAATGATACAATGCAGGACAATCGTTTATTTCTTTAGTAATGTTTTTTAAAGTAACATGTGCAATAACCCCCCTTTACAAAACTACGTGCAATAATCTCTGTACCAGCGTCACTTTAATGACAACCTGCACTAGGACTGTAAACTTTGCACCTCGATATTCTACTTTTTATACTCTGTTCTAATTTTTTTTATTCTATTTTTATTTATTCTTATTTCCTTATTGTTATAATTCTGCCCCTTGAGATTTTAGATTTTACTTATTGTACATAAGATACCTCTTTTTTTACTATTTGCATATTTCCTGTCTATTTTGCACACCCTGAGTGATCTTATTGAGAGCCGAATGTAACAAGTGTATTTCTCCGTTGTGAGGTCAATAAAGGATTATCTTCTCTTCTCTTCATACATTTTCAGACAGAAATGGCAGATGAGAAAAATGCGCTTAAGCGTATGAGTTCAGGAGCGGATATGGCTGTGGGCTGAGGCGCTCAGCTGCGGGCTGCCTCGGCCTCAGTGTGCACACACGAGAACATGCTCATCTGATAAACAGGGAGCCAACTGAAGCGAGCCTTGCAAATGCACGTGGAGAGGGACTCGAAGACAAATTCGGCTAGAAAAACGTGTGCAGTGGATTACTGAGGAGCGGTCCAGATGAGAAAGATATATATATGTATATACAGTGGGGGGGAAAAGTATTTAGTTAACCAACAATTGTGCAAGTTCTCCCACTTAAAAAGATGAGAGAGGCCTGTAATGTTCATCATAGGTATTCCTCAACTATGAGAGACTATGAATTTATTTGCAAATTATGGTGGAAAATAAGTATTTGGTCAATAACAAACAAGCAAGATTTGTGTCTCTCACAGACCTGTAACTTCTTCTTTAAGAGGCTCCTCTGTCCTCCACTCGTTACCTGTATTAATGGCCCCTGTTTGAACTTGTTATCAGTATAAAAGACACCTGTCCACAACCTCAAACAGTCACACTCCAAACTCCACTATGGTCAAGACCAAAGAGCTGTCCAAAGACACCAGAAACTAAACTGTAGACCTGCACCAGGCTGGGAGGACTGAATCTGCAATTGGTCAGCAGCTTGGTGTGAAGAAATCAACTGTGGAAGCAATTATTAGAAAATGGAAGACAAACAAGACCACTGATAATCTCCCTCGATCTGGGGCTCCACGCAAGATCTCACCCCTTATACAGGCGAAAGAGTCTTATAATTCAGACGTGGATGAGCTTGTCCTGGACCTAAATGTGTCCACTCCAGAACTGAACCTCTAGAGCCGCTTTGGACCCGAGTGCGTACTGTAAAACTCCGCGAGGAGCGAGGGGACAAGGACAAGCGTCTGTGTCCCCTCCTCTGCCACTAAACCTGTGGCTTTGTCACAGGTTTAGTGGCTCAAACTACTGCTTATTCCTTCTATTTGAATGCACATGGGCTTTCATTTGTATGCTTCATTCATTCATTTGTAGGACAGTGAGGATGCTGCCCCAAAAAATCTCTTCCTTCCTTAACATGTGATAGACAGTAAAGTTTATTGAAATTAAATGATAAAACTGATAGAGGAACAATGACTCCTGCCCTGGCAACTTATGATTAGATTATTCTTAAAATATAAATGCAGTTGTTAAGAGCTGCATAGACTGACTTTTATTTCTGTATGGACCTTATAAGTGAATGAATGCATTAGTGAGAAAAGGCCTCTCTCCTCTCCTCAAGTCAAGCAAATTGCCTATTCAATTCAATTCAATTTACCGGTAATTGGTGACCACTGCTCTGAATATACCTGACATATTCCATAGATTTTTAACGGGAAGACATGTAATTATGCATGATTAAACTCAATTACGCTCTTTGTACAGAAGGTTTCCTCTCTCAACTGCAATTAGTGCAAAACTCTGCAGCGAGAATTCTGACCCGCACTAACAGGAGGTCCCAGATATATCCTATCTTAAAACAACTTCATTGGCTGCCAGTGTCCTATAGGATCAAGTTTAAAATGTTGGTTGTAGCTTTCAGAGCCTTGCATGGTCAGGCTTCTTCTTACATCAGCGATCTGATCCAGCCTTACACCCCTGCTCGGGCTCTGAGGTCTGTGGATCAGAATCTACTGAAGGTTCCACGCACTTGTTTTCGTACTAGAGGTGACCGATCCTTCCAGGCTGTTGCTCCTAGACTTTGGATCGATCTTCCGCCCTCTTTACGCTCTATTGACTCTGTTGATACTTTTAAAAGCAACCTTAAGACACATTTATTTTGTCAAGCTTTAAATGAGCTACTTTTGGGCTGATATGATTTCTGTGTTGTTTTGACCCTTTATTATATTGTAAGTAATTTCAGATTTTTAACTGTGTTGTGAAGCACTTTGTGGCCTTAGTCTGTGAACGGTGCTATACAAATAAAGATTACTTACTTACATCCTTTATGAACTCCTACGTTCTACCTCATCCCTACATCAACTTTTGGATTTGAAAATATGGGGGATTGTCTAGCCCCCGCTGCGAGCCGTCTCACCAGCCCAACCAAGCTCCAAGACTAGGGCTGAAACAACTCATACATTAATCGACAACTGATCGATTATTGAAATAGCTGAAATCGATTAATCGTTTTCTAGTAAACAGACTCAAACAGAACAAAAATGACATGAGAACGTTTTATTTTTGATGGAAACCTACTTCTTCAAGTTAAGGTATGTAGTGTTTTGTACATTGAACATTTCATAAATATCTGTCCGTGTCTCAACCAATCAGAAAGCAGAACTGGCACTAAGAGCCTCCAAAAACACTCACTTTAACTTTACTCCATCAACATGTCGGCACCACTTTAGTTTTATGTGATCATCACACAGCCAATCCATGAATTGATTAATCGTAAAAATAAGTAGATTAATCGATTACCAAAATAATTGTTAGTTGCAGCCCTGTCCAAGACGGGTCAACATATGGTAGTTTCTCTGGAGCAGAGAGAGAGGAAGAAGAAAGGCGCTGAGATAGACAGAGAGGGGGAAAGAATCATCTCCAGCGATTCTGCGTCTTTGAGTTAAAAATAAGTTCCAACAGCATCAATGGTCACCAACTGGAGTCTCCCCCGCGGCCGCACCGGTCACAAACAGCTCTGTAAGGATGACAAGCCGCGGTCGGGCCACGAGGAACGTGGTTTTTGGAGCAGACCACATGATGCAACACTCTGCACTGACAGTCAGATGTGAGCGATAGGTTCTGCAGACAAAGGTACAGGCCACACAGTTGTCCCTGTCCTGGAGAGGTAGAGGACAATGAAGGATGTGAGCCCCAAGAGGCATCAACAAAGGCAGTGTGAGAAGAGACTCTGCCCACCCTCTCCCCTGCTCTCTCCATGAAAGCGCAGCTATGTTCTACATCAAGTTTTGAACACACAGTAAGATCATCTACCAGGATCACTGTCCACCACGTAATCTTTAAAAATATGATTATTATTCCAGCGGGTCTGAGCTCATCTCCATCGGAAATGAACAAAGACAGGAAGTACTGGCACTCACAACTTAAGGTCAGAGGAACTAGCATAGCCACAACGTGCAACAAGCCGCACTTGCTAATCATTTGTTTGGATTCTAGGTGAAATACTTGGTAATATAGGAATGTTTGTTTTAAGATCTTGCTGTATTTTGTGCAATATACTTGTGTGCAGCTGTGATTGTAATAATACTTCCCATCATTACGCATCCGTAATGGTGGTGTAGTTTGTGTCACGTGATGAAAAGCGATTGTAGCAATATTCAGCAGAAAGTTCCATGTTGTTGCCCTAGTTAGCGCATAGAGCTATGGCAATAGAGCTGAAAAGCCAAAACGTAAACAGGAAGAGTTTGAGGGAAGCCGATATTTAAAGCAAAATGATGTAGCAATAAAAGCAACAATTCCTGAAAGCCATACGGTCCAATGTCCACGTCATATGCTTGTTTGTTTGCATCTCTTGTTGGCTACCATTACTCCACTCTGATGCTGAAATATACAGAATAGGCCTTTGTGAATGGAGCATGGGCCAATACACTGTCTTACGGGGTCGCACTTACTCCAACTCATTTCACATTGACGCTAATGCTGCCTTCATGTGGTCTCGTAATTATGGTAATTATGATGAGATAACCTTATGAAGCTATCACTATGCATTTAGCAACTCAGTTTTAATATAGTGTCTTTATCCACTTATATCGTCAGGTAAAAAAGAAAAGTCAAACGTTCAAATCAAATTCACTTTATTTATCCGTTAGGAACTTCATTTGCAGAGGAAGTGCCAGTACAGGCCCGATAAAAACAGCACATCCACAGACTGAGTAAAAAAATAAAGAATTTGAAGGTCAAAACATGATTTTTATCGATTTACTTTTTTACTCAAGTACATTTAAGAGTATGTGCTTTTTTACTTTTACTTAAGGCAGAGTTGCAGTACTTTTACCAGAGTAGTTTTGTGCACAAGTATTAGTACTTTTACTTAAGTACTGAACACTAGTACTTTTGACATCTAATAGATACTGAGTGAGTCCTGCTCCTGACCCATGATTGTATTGCTGATTGTGATCATTTTATTGAGCATGTTGCGGTGGGTGAGAGTGAGTGAACCAAACCAGCGGTGAGAATGGATTGGTGAACCTGGAGTTTGCGGAGCTTACGGAGAAAAAAGAGGCATTGTTGACATGTTGAAAAAATATGTTCAGCGTCGAGTTTGAATGCGAGTTTATGGTCGACGTGTGGTTTACCGATCAAAGAAGATGCAAAGTAGACGACTCTTGTCTCACATTAATCTATTTGCCTATAGTGTATAGCTGTTGTTTTTTTCTTTCCATGTTTCACTTTGTTACGACACAAAAGCACCTGAACACAATGCACTCGTAATTTCCACTTCACAACTGGAAAGGGTCATCTTTACCAGAGCACACAAGGACAGCATTAGGCAAACCCCAAAATCAGATTACCTGCTGTATGAAGCATTCAAAAATAATCCACATTTTCTTGGCATAGCTTTGACATGGCATAATTAACCTCTTAACCCCCACCTAACCTGAGCACATTTTCTCCATCCCGAAACAGCAACGAAAACCAAAATACAACAAATAAAGTGACAAAAAAGTGACAAAAACACAATTAAAAAGGGATGATAAAGCAAAAATGATATGCACAATTGTTTCTAAAGTAAATGTTCAAAAATAAGGATGAAAAAGAATACGGATGCTCGTTCTATTAAAATCAAAATCATTGTTTTATTCCCTAATTTTACAATCTAAAACAGAAGTTATGCAGCTGTCCCCAGGGACACATGTTGATCGAACCAGCAGCGAGGAGAGAGAGAGAGTCCTCCCCCTAACCACAAACAAAAGTACATGATGCAGTAGGCGTGTCCTTGTCGAACCAATGAGTACTCTAGGATGTTTCTTCAGCGCGATCTGACTCCTCATTCTAACACACTGCCCCCCAGTGGATCCAAGAGTAAAGACAACAATTCAAATCACCCAAAAGCACAGTTTCATATAATCATTAAAGCCTATTATAACAAAAACAGATATAGAAATAGCCAACAATCCTCCTTTCGATGTCTCCTAAGACATCGCAATCAGACTGAATATTTATCATGAAATTACAGTTACAGATGAAATGTTCTTGAGCTAGTCGTTGGTTGTTGTTGCCTCTGTCCGTGCAGCTTCGGCGTCTGGGCTATAGAATCATATACTCACCACTGGGGTGTTTTTGTTTGGTGTGTTTTGTTTTGCACCTTTAATCATATTTAATCATTTGGGTCAACTATTCTCATAATTACAACCACTTACGTGCACCCACAGAGGCAAGGAACCAAAACAGAATTCTGTAACAGAAACACAAAGAACAGACATTAAAAATTACACAAAAAAATTCTCATCAAGATCGCTCACCGTGAGCCGGAGGACGACCATGCCAGCTAATTTTGTAAAATATGGCTGTACTCAAATTTAACTATTCAACTTGATTTATCTATTGGAATGTTGTCAATTTTATCTGGAAAATTCAAGGATATAAGCACATAGGTTTCATTAATCCTAAATTTGTAGAGAATAAACTCCTTTTAGCCTCTTGTCCTCCACACTTGCACAATTCTGTGTGCGCATCACAGAACTGCAACAAATGCCGAAAACAGAGCCTTATAAAATGTATCTATATCTGAAACGTATGTCTTATATCGTAGTTTGCCATAAAATTTATCAATTTGTCACTTTTTGTTTGTATTTTAGATATATTTGCATTTGTTCTTTCCCGTGCCCAAAATAAGCCAAATTATAATCGTCCCATAATTAACACCTCCTTTTTGGACTGAGGAAAACTCAGTCCAATAAATTGTCATGTAAACGTGTAAAAACAACCTTCCATAGATGAAACCTCTATCCTTGAACAGGAAACACAGCAAACCAGCTCAAAAGTTCACTGGAGATTAATACTTCCGGCATCTGCAAAAACTAACACAATACACATCAACACAAAAGAAAAAAATGAATAAAAACTAATAAATGTCAGGGCAAGTCCATGGAGATTCTATTTGGTTTTACTGAGTCAATGTGGTTCAACAGGGCGAGTGATAGGTGTGAAACCACTCGTCTGGTTTCTCTGGGACCTTGGCAACAGTGTATGAGATCAGTCCATAACTCCAAAAACGACCAGACCAACTCTGTTCAGTCCAATTGCGGCCCAGAATCAGGCAAGGTTGGCAAGGAGCATTCTCAGCAGCTCCCGGGAATGACAGCAGAGACTTCAGATTCTGGGTGAATAAACTTAAAAAACTAAATCAGTAAACATAGTTCCAATATAACATACAATCCTAAGATCAGGGTCCTCTTTAGTCCCATGAGCAAAGAGGAGCCGGATCCAGGCATCAATCGGCCAGTAAAAGCTCATAAGAGTAACCTGTTGGTCTGCTCACGGACTGAGCACCGAGAGCAGAGCAAGAGGAAGGGCCACAGCCCAATTCTTCTCAGTCTAAGACCATTTAGGCAATTTATAATTGTAGAGTTCTATGACTCCAACATAACAATGCCCTCTAAGGCTTCACATTTAAATTTTGTATTGAGGTATTCTAATCTTTGAATTTAGTTGTAATTTTAAAGATAATTGATTAATTATTAGTAAATAAGCCAGCATCATCAGGTCTTAAGGACCACTATATATTTGGTGCATTTTAAAGATATTTTTCAGCTAGTGAAAATGATTCTCCACCATTGTGTCGTGGAATGAATTGGAATGTTTAAAAATGGATACAAGTCTAGCATTAACATTTAAAAAAAATAAGACACAGATTAAGAGTACAGGACATTTGAAAAATTCAAAAAATGTTACAAAACGTTTGTTTTGTTTCACTCAGCACTTTGATCATGGGCCTAATTTTAGCCTGTTGTCCAGGAGAGAGAGCAAATGAGAATCAAAACAAGACATTTCATATTATTGTGCCAATACAGGTGTAAACAATTTGCAGTCACACCGTGTTTACCTTTTACAATTTTGTTGGTTTAAGGCAGAGGTCACTAAACGGCGGACCTCGGTCCGGATCCGGACCCATGCGCCAGCCATTCCGGACCCGAACCTTGGATACGAACTTTGGACCCGACCGTGAATTCCCTCAGACTAGCAGCTCCGTCTGCGCGCTCTCTCTCTCTCTCTCTCCCTCCCTCCCTTCCTCTCCCTCTCTGACTGCAGCAGAGCGGTAAACTACAGCCCAGACGAACAGACAGAGAAAGTCCTACATCTTAGCTTCATGATACTTTTTACATTTTTAGAAACGGTTTCGGAATGACTGAAATATGGCTTGCTAAAAACAAAAGCGGAGGACGCCCTAATTAAATATGCACGCGCGATCGTAATGCGCAAATAGCGCAGGTCTGAACCAGGACTAAACCTGGACTAAGCCAGGACTATGCCAGGACTAAACCTGGACTAAACAGGGCTCAGTGTGTTGAACTGAGCAAAGAAACACATCACTGTCATATATTATGTGCACATTGTGTATAATAGGCTACAGTAGCCTATGCATTCTGCTGAGCCAAAACTTATTTTAGAGAAGAAAAAAACAATAAGAGCATTCAATTGATTGCATTATTTCAAATCACAGAAATAGATTTAAAAAAGGCTTAAAAATCCTGATATAACCGTGAATTAACCCCGTATGTTCCGGACCTTTGCTTGACCATTTTTTTTCATTTCGGACCTTGGTGAAATTTAATTTGTGACCCTGGTTTAAGGGAACCTTTATGTCCCTTAAAGTTAGCCTTAAAAGCTTCTCTATATACCAAATCTTAATTTGTCATAATAAAATTTCTTGTGTAGCAATTTATGCGTGTTTAGGCGGTATGCAGAGATGATTTGTGGAGGGTCCAGTTCAAGCGTCAGCAACCATTGTCCTGCGAGACCTATAGGCTCTGGGGTGGTGGCAGCTCACAGACCCTGTGGTTCTTCCAAGAAGCCCACTAATGTGGTGTAGGTAACAATCTTATAGTTCAGATGTGTTTCACCTGTCTGCACCAACATGCCAAGAGTCTGTCTGTTCACTGGTAACAGTTCTGCCATGGCTGTACACCCACCGCCAGCAGCGTTGTTGCAACCGCCTCGTTCTCGAACGTTGCTGGTCCAATTTTGGTTCTGGATCTCGTCTGAAAACACCTTAACCACAATTATCATCAAAACCACCACAACCATAAATCGCTCCACATTTAGGTAAACTTTTTAAATTTTTCTTTATTAAATTTTGTTGCTTACTTCTTTAAGCTGCATCTTTAAAAGTTGCACTTAATTTTCTTTATATTTTAGTTCAGCTTGCTCTCACTTCTGGTCAATGGCGTACACCATATTATGTACCATAAATATATTCATTAATTTATTAAATCTGTTTATTTGGTCTCCTAAAAATAATAATTCAAAATTTTGCATATTGCTTCTTCATAACTTTCAGTAATGCATCCAAGATGGTGCATAAACAAACATAAACTTTAAATGGCTAACAGTCTGTACTCCAAATTAATGCATCCAAAGTTATAACCTATAAACACTTTTGTTCTCATTCCATGTCACCACAGTGGAGAGAGAGATTCTAATCTTTTAGAAACATCTCTTTCAGGGGCCTAAAATGTTCTATTCACCACAGACACACAAAAAATAAAAAATAGCATCTATCACACATTAGTTAATTTTTGATATTTCAAAATAGCAATTTTATGCTATTGAGACATAGCACTGCCTTCAGCAGAAATGTCTAAAAATATATATATATATAATAACTTCGTTATTATACAGTTAGGATTTTTTTTTTTTTTAGTAGGGGGAGCTATTTCCTCCACACCTCCTTTACTCAGTTTTCTTTCTTTGCTCCATCCACACTAATGCAGACAGAGCAAATACAGCCTCTTTTTTTCTTTTCATACCCGTGTAACATCTCTAAACTTTAACATGCACAGATTTCTTCTGAGCAAGGAACTCCCTTATTTATAACTTTCCGTCACTTGCAAACTGCTTTCCGTTACACAAATTTTCATTCAACCTCATTTGTTCACACAAACTCCACACTCGTCACACACTCGTCACTCCACAATAAACACATATGGCAACAAAACAAGACAACAAGACACCAGAATTTCACAATAATCCCATCACCACATGTACAAATATCTAACCTGGCCATACAAGAGCTCATTTGCATTTGGCCAGTAGAATATTCACAAATATCATAACATAATAACATAACCTGGCCAGTACTTTATCTCTTATTCTCTCAATTTCTTTTTATTATTCTCTCTATTTTTTGTCTTTGTTATTTCACTGGTTTTTGAGGTCCGCAACGTCCACAACGGATACCGGATAAACGTTACTACGCTTCGCCCCGTCGAGCTAGGCACCTGTCTAAGGCGCGGAAAAATTTAGGTCCGTTCTATTTCTTTATTCTCTCTATTTTTTGTCTTTATTATTTTATTCTCTCTTTACGTGACCAAGGCTAAACGTGTCCACCTTTATTCTCTCTATTTTTTGTCTTTATTATTTCACCTTTTTTTAGGACCACCACGTCCTCAGCGAATACCGGATAAACGCTACAACTAAGTAAGAGTCATAGAGCTTGGAAATTCCACAGTTAGCATGGGGATGCGCCTTCTCTGCAGCTAGTAGCATGCATCTCCATTGACTAACACACTCCATTAGCGACTCGGTGCGATCGCGTCCACCTCTCTCTATTTTTGGATTTAATCATTTTATAAATTTTTATATATATTTTTTTATATCACCAACAATCTAGGGCTGAGCAATGTGACATCAGACCGTCGTACGATCTCCAAAGCCATCTGCTCCGATTAACCTTTTACACAATAAAAGACACAGTATGTTATATTCTATTTTGTCACATCGCTCATCCCTACAACAACACACACACCACAAGACAAAAACAAGACACAAACAAGACACAAACAAGACACAAACAAGACACAAACAAGACACAAACAAGACAAAAACAAGGCACCTCTCACCCTCCCTGCTGGCCGCCAAGATGACTTCAATTATACTTTAGTTGCTTTAACAAAATTATGCGTGTTCAGACAAAAAATGTTCCAAAAGCCTCAGATATAGATTGAAAATACATTAAGAAATAAGAAAAAATTATGTTGTTGCAATGTTAGGCTATTATTATTTAGTTTTTCCATGGGTGTTTGGATTTTCCTTATATTTATGTTTAATATTTAACAGCGAGTTCCACAGTTTATGAATCTGTGTTATGGTCAAAACAAAAGGAGCCAAAATCAAAAAACGGACTGGATCTGTAAAAAAAAACACGGACTCGGACTGGATTTAACAGGCACGCTATGGTGGTAACTCAAAACCCGAAATGGATTTGCGGAACGGATTTGGTTTAGCGGCCGTATATAGTTACTACAACAATGGCGCCCATAATGGCGGCCTCCGGTACTACTGTGTAGATAAACCAATCAGCACAGCAGCAACAGAGAAAAAAACAGTGTTTGTTTAATTCTCCTGGCTCATCCTTCCTGTCTATAATCTGACTCCATGATGTACTCAGAGCGTCTTGCTCAACCTCTCCACCTTTGAACCCTGCCCCAGGGCTTCAATCAGTAGAGACAAAGGGCCGTAACCCCTCTAAGGAATGTCACATGTATATGTAAAACAGGCAGAGAGCTTCACTATCAGCTGCAACAGAACACAATCATTACCCCACATAGCTATATATAGAAGTCACTACATCTAACAAAATAAAATATATATAGAGATGCTTCCACATTATTTAAAAATATCTCCACCTCAAACAATCGTCAAATAAAGCCTTCAACTACACAAAGCAGCCATCACCATGGTCACACCGGTTCTTAAATGCTTTTTATCAACTATGAGATGCTAGCGATCGCCAAGCTACGCGGCTAACAGCTAACCACAAGGCCTGACTAAGCCTGCACAACATTTGAACAGGAAATAGACTTAAATACTAGGAAATATCCTACAGAGACAATGAGAAGCTAACAATTTATGGGACATGTAAATAGTAAAGTGGAAAACTAGATAACTCAAACACCGGATATTTTTCGAAACAAAGAGATTCAAGCATGTGTGCACTGCGGCCTGTTTTTCTGAGGCACAGCTAAAATGATGTAACTTCGATAAAACGTAACTAGACAGGTCTTATAGGCACATTTTTTGACGCTGTAAGGCGTACAGTCTGAACACGTCACAAAAATTAGTTAAGTTGCATTTTCTTAAGTTTTGTTTTTTATTTCTTATTTTTAAATTTAGCGTGGTCTCAAAATCGCAAACACCATAAAACAGACGCACAAGCGTTTTTCTTTTTCTTTTTTATCATAGCCAATATGAACAAATTAAGGTATTTTCTTACCTTGTAAGTCTGTTTCTGGCAAGCAACCACATGTTTCTTTGTTCTGCAAAAACTCGGAGCCATCTCGTTTCTTTTTCAACCGAATCACATCAGGGTCACCAATTAAAGTAAATGTTCAAAAATAAGGATGAAAAAGAATACGGATGCTCGTTCTATTAAAATCAAAATCATTGTTTTATTCCCTAATTTTACAATCTAAAACAGAAGTTATGCAGCTGTCCCAGGGACACATGTTGATCGAACCAGCAGCGAGGAGAGAGAGAGAGAGTCCTCCCCTAACCACAAACAAAAGTACATGATGCAGTAGGCGTGTCCTTGTCGAACCAATGAGTACTCTAGGATGTTTCTTCAGCGCGATCTGACTCCTCATTCTAACACACTGCCCCCCAGTGGATCCAAGAGTAAAGACAACAATTCAAATCACCCAAAAGCACAGTTTCATATAATCATTAAAGCCTATTATAACAAAAACAGATATAGAAATAGCCAACATTTCCAAGCAAGGGGCTACACTGAAAGCAACCTGGATCAGGCCCTGGTCAGAGTCAAAACCACTGACAGAAAGGACCTCCTCACCAATAAACTATCCGACAGATCACAGACCACAAAACATTTTTCCTTCTTTTTGCAATTCAGAGTGCCTTGGCTCATCCTTTTTCCTTAAGTATGCTTTTCCCCACGAGTTTGAAGAGCACCTGATTTGTAAGTTTGTTTGCTATTTTCCTTTAGCTTGTCTGTCTCCATGGCCTTATGATGATGACGTACCTTTATGTAAAACGAACAAGCCACTGTTTTAGACGAGTTGATACGTATGTCACAGGTAGCCTATGTTTGAGAGGTGGATGCAACCAATAAAAACAAGAAATAAGAACTATAATATAAAAAGGTGGTATTTATTAAAACCGTGCAAATAATGGGCCCATAAAAAGAACTAAAACCTTTTAAAACTAGACTAAAAGTTAATACAATGGCCCGTCCACGTCCCGATATCAGTTCCCGCGCCTCCTCCACGCGTCTCACCTCCCGGCTGAGGCACGATCCCCTCCACCAGCTGGGTCGCGGGGTGTCTCCGGCTCCTTCCACGTGGGGAGTCTCTCTGTTGGCTGGGTTGCGGGGCCTCTCGCCGCTGCCTCCATCGCGGGGTGTCTCGCCGCAAGCTCCAGTGGGGTCGTCTCACCACGGGTCAGCGGGGCATCGCACCGGTACCAGCTGGTCGCAGGGGTAGTTCTCAGCGTGGGGGTGGTGCTCTGCCGTCACTGCGTGTACCGCGTTCACCTCTTGTGCTACATAGCCTGCTGCCCCAGGCACACGAGCTGTGCTGCGACCCGCAGCCATGCGGCCTGAACCAGGGTGTCGCCATAGCCATAGCTCTGAGGCCCTCACAGAACAGCTGGAATTATACTGAGAGTAGATCACACACAGGTGGCCTCTATTTAATGGTTAGGGCAAGGTGTGAACTTTCTGCAGTCATTAGGAATGTTATAAAGGCAAGTTCATGCACTCATGCTGTATGAATACTTATGCACGCCCCACTTTTCACTTTTCTATTTTGTGAAAAATAACAATCATGTATCATTTTGCTTTCACTTCACAGTTGTCTGTTACTTGTGTGTGAACTTTCAGTAAAACATTCAAAGTAAAATCTTTATGTATATGGTTGTAAACTTGACAAAATGTCCAAAAGTTAAAGGTGTATTAGTACTTTTGAGAGGCACTGTATAGCTTCAAGCACTTTTTTGTGTAGACGCTTTTTTTTTTTTTTTTTCAATGGGGCAAAAATTCAAATGACATACATTTTAGATCACCAAAAGATACACTTAATGGGAACATTTCCCTCAATAAAAGGTATGTGGGAGTTATGCATAAAATAAGACTCCAAAAGCACAAGAATGTGCTTGGGTGTGATAGAGGGTTAAAGGCTTACATTTGTTCCCATGATACTACGAACACCTAGATCAGGAACATGTAGAGTGGGGAAAACCAAAACTTTCTTCCATTACTCCACCATTGTTTTAAATATAGTTATAACATTTTCATAGCTTATTTTTATCTAAATTCTGTGTTATACCTTTTATGTTGCCGAGAAAATTTCCCAATTTGTGACTCTGTTCCAAACAATGGCAAAAAATACAATTCTGATTCTGAAACCAAGGGACAACAGACTGATTTGGTGTTTCCGGAATACAATGCAAAACATCACATGGCTGTCCAGGCTACGAAACAAAAGAGGAAGTGTAAAGGAGATTTTTAACATCACTAACCTCTTTAGAGGAAAACAGCAGGCTGATCGGGGCAGCAGGATGGGGGTGAGGGGCTGCTCCGTGTGCCCCTCCACGGTGCTGATGGACGGACTGGGGAAGTGGCTGCCCTGGGTCCATGCCCGTGTTGTTGGCGTTGATGTTGGACCCGGATGAGGAGTATGACGAGGGGGTGAAGGTGGTTGAGTCCATGAGCTTCTCGTGGGACGGGCTCTCCTTCTGGCTGATGTGCAGGGGCCGCTGGGTGGTGAAGGTCTGGGGGAAGGAGCCGTGGCCATCGCTCTGATTGTAGTAGTTCACGTGGTTCCCAAACAGGCCCCAGAACACTGTGAGACAGAGGATAGGGTTAGATGGGGGTCAAATACAGATTTTACAGAGAAGTTAAGTGTCTTGCCCAAGGACACAACTGCAGTATGCAATGATGGATTTGAATGAACAACTTTAGGCGAGTGAACAAGCAGCTCAAGCAAATAAACTCTGGCTGAGTCGTATTCTGCTTACCGTAAATTCCAGACTATCATAAGTCGCACCAACAAAATGTATTTATTTATATATATATATATATATATATATATATATATATATAGCCAGTTTTGGGAGAATACTTTAGTAACGTATTCCACTGCTTAGTCCAAACAGAGTACTGTATTCTGAATACTTTCACATTGATTTCATAATGTTAATGCATAAATGCGGCATATGATTAAGAAGATGTTTAGGCTACTGTTACATGCCTGTTACCAACTTACAGTATTTACCACTAATGTGGAATGAAAAAAAGCATTTTGCAAATGCCCACAGCCCAAAAGGACAGAGCTAAACTTTCCCCCGGCCAGTTTGACCTGTAGTGATATAGATATTTAAATTAGTGGTGGAATAGTCTACTTTCATTGGGCCAATTGAAATTGCTCGTTTAGATAGAACTTAATGATTATTAGCATACCACATTGAACAGGAAGACTGCACCAGGGATATGGGATATTTGTGCTGGGAATTACAAATGTGTTACTTTAAAATAGGCATTAAAATGGTAAATGGTAAATGGACTCAACTTATATAGCGCTTTTCCACCTACATTAGGCACTCAAAGCGCTTTACAGCAAGGATCCACTCACCCATTCAGACTCTCATTCATGCACCAATGTACGCAGACACTGGAGGCAAGTAGGGTGAAGTGTCTTGCCCAAGGACACAACGACAGTGTGCATTTGCGGGAGCTGGGATTCGATCCCATGACCTTCCGATCACGAGACGACCCGCTCTACCGCCTGCGCCACCCCCCCGGTGGCGCATATATATATATATATATATATATATATATATATAAAGAGTTCATTTGCAAAAACAGATAAGTGCCATTGAAAAAACTCAACGTATGCTTCAACAGTTCTCTTTACACAGCAGTGTTTTTCTTTACCAGACTTGTTTCAGTGCTATAAAAATATAAACTCACTTGATTAAATTCACTCAACTTTAGCTTCATAGGTGGCATCCGTCGCGTACAGTAACAAATATCCAAAACGATTTTGAAAAAAATTCAAAACGGAGATATCTGCTTTTGCAAATGAACTCAAGTTGCATTTAAGGTCCACTACAATAGGCCAGTGTTAAATAAAAGCACATAAGAGCGTGGCAAGATTAATATTTCTCTTTCCTAGCTTAGTGTCATTGCATTGCAGAGCCCACCTCATCAAAGTCACTGTTGAGTTGAGCTGTGGTCAACACCGGTGTGTGGGCTGAACCATTTGGCACGTTTTAAAGGGGTGTCAGGGCCCTAAGATTCATCCATCATTATTGTTTGTGCAAAATTCTTTCTAGCAACCACTCTATTTCAGCCCTGTTGTGTTCAATTCTTATATCAATTATGAGGAAATGTAGAAAGTACAACACAGAATGCTTTTTGCAGCACTTTTGATGGCCCCTACCCTGCTCTGGGCCCTGGGTACTCAGTACCCTTTACCCCGCCAGTCCGACGCCCATGAATACATGTATTCAGTTACTACCAACACAGCAGTGTTTTCATAAGGAGATCTGTTTCAATGGTATAAACATATGCATTTGTTCTTAATTAAATTCCCACAACTTTACTTTCACACGTGTCATCTTTGGACTAGTAACAAATATCCAAAACCATTTTGAAAGAAAATCAAAATGGAGATAGGGGAGTATTTGCATCTATCTTTAGATCCTCGTGTATGTCATGCCTTTCACAACAAAGGCATTTGCTTTTATGTTGTAAGGCCAACAGAAAGAGCTCAGTTCTTATTATGCTGCTTGACAAACAGGGAACTTTAGAAATATTTCCCGTTGTTTTGGTAAAGGATTTAACATTTCCAAGACATGGATATACAGGACATTTGTGACGCGTTCCACAACTGCAGAGAGATTCGAGAGGGAGAGGCGGCGGACCCAGCGTGGATTTGTTCGCTCCTCCTTTTTTCGCAGGAAAACAGAGTCTACACGCTGTGAAAATGTCCCGCGAAGGAAAACCAGAAAAGCCAAAAGAGCCCGTATAAGGGGACTCTCATTCTAATGCGACAGCTTTAGGTGGAGGAGAGCATGTGAGCCATGGTGCTGATGGCTCTGTTCTGTGATGCATAATGACGCACGGGGGGGCGTTACCGTGTGTGCAGAAAGTTCAGGACAGAGCAGATGAGATCCAGTCTGCTGAGTCTCTATATTGGATTTAAGTGGCAAGTAACACATCAATCCATCAATGGTTTTGTATAGCCCGATATCACAAGAGGAGCAGCCTCACAGGGCTGCACCAAACATGGGCGGATAGGCTAGAGACCCACGGCCCATGAAGTCCCTCAGCAGGCCAAGATCGCAGAATGCCCAGTCCTTGTTGGAAGGCAACACATTAAACCACATGAGGCAGCGCTGATTCAGTCTGTAATCAATCCAGATGCACTCGAGTACAAAGGATTTCTATGGCGACTTTATATGGACAAGCTTATTGGCGTGTTAAGAGGGACACGCCTGATCATGATCAGATTTTTGGTACACTGTAAACCCTGACTAGCTATGATAACTCAAATTAAATGGGGAAACCCGCTGCACCATATGGTTGTGGTACATAAGCCTAAACCAATTGAGTTCACTTGGACTCAAATCATTTAGTCAACGGTAGCTCAAATCATTTAGTCAGTGATAGCTCAAATCATTTAGTCAACGGTAGCTCAAATCATTTAGTCAGTGATAGCTCAAATCATTTAGTCAACTGTAGCTCAAATCATTTAGTCAACAATAGCATTAAAAGTATAGGTTAATGAACTCAAATGATTCAAGCTTATTATACTCAAACTATTTAAATGCTACATTAACTTAAACCCATTTTAAAAAGGTTTATTCCCTCAATTAAATTGAGGAAACATACAACACTAAACCATGTGAGAAATGATAACACATACAGGAAGAACATTTTCTATGACAACTTTATTTATGACAACTTTCCACCAACAAAAGGGAACTGTAAAAGATGCAGACAGCAAAACATTGTTTGTATAGTGGTCAAAACAATGTACATGTTTGTGTCCAAGATCTTGTTTCCTGGTCAAACAGACTTGGAGTCATTATATCCACCTTGGTTGTTAAGTTTTCTACTGTTGGAGCTCCATCTGTATCTGGTTATATTGCATCAGGGAAAACAAAACAAAAACTCTCCTCCATATTTTTAAAGCCCATAATCCAACATCCGATTGAAGCGTAGGACAGCTCGGTACCAAAGTTTGTTGAAACAGTAATTCACTCTGTTGTCTGTAGAGGGAGCTTCAGACAGTAATTTAAAACCCTTGTGCTTGAGTTTCAAAATGATAAAATGTAATATATATATAGTCCTGATCAAGTCCCGACCAGTTGAAAGATGGCAAAAAGGAAATCACATTTTTGCATGGTTGGATCTTAACGAGGTTCCAAGTAGAACTTTATTATGCAACAAGAAGAAATGGGAGCGAGACAAAACATTAGTAAAGCTTTTAATGAAAACAATTAAACTGGCGGTTTTGCAGCTAATCAAAAGTTTAAGACCACATGCCTTTAACCTCTTGACCCTCACCTGAACCGAGCACATTTTCTCCAGTTCATCGTTACCCAAATCCAAGAAAGTTTCATGAAAAAAAGGGTCAAAATAGCAAACACAAGACAAAGACGATGAAATTTAAAAAAAGCAAGGGCAAATAAGTGATAAAAAAAGCGATGGAAAAAAAAAGGTTAAAGTGACGGCAACAACGCAAGCAAAAAGATCAGTTTAGATCAGTTTTGTTAGTCTTAGCTTTCAAATCAGATGTTACACTGGCCTACAGTTCTCCAGTTAAGAAGCTTTTAGATTTGGGTAAGGTCGGCCGAACTAGAGAAAATGAGCTTGGTTCAGGTGGAGGTTAAGAGGTTAAAAGGCCAAATCTGTGCAAAAAATGTGTATTCATTGTCATTGAGGTGGGACGCAATAACAGTAATTTTGAATTTCCTTAAAGACCCTGAGAGTTATGGAACATGACGGTGTGAAAACCTGACAGAAAATGACACTGAATCCACACTTGTGCTCAGATTTGACCTGTTAAAAGCATGTGGCCCTAAACCTTCGATCATCTGCAAAAACATTTCAGTTTAATAGCTGTTTTCAATAAAAGGTTTATTAATATTTTTGTTTTTGTCTCACTTTCATTGTTGTAGCATATTGTTAAGTAAGTTCTACTTGAAACTTTGTTAAGATCCAACCACACCAAACTTTTGATCGGGACTGTATCATTACTGTGGTACCAAAAATATTGTAGTTCTGTTTCAAAGTCCATGTGCATGATATGTCAACCTTAAACCAGTGAGTCAGTCCATTTGTTGAGGGACATCACAACCTGGTCCTTAAGTGCCATGAACACTTGCTGGGATGAGAAAGGATCCTTATCTTGGACACCAGAGCAACAGTTCCCTCCTCAAACGCCATTTCTTCCTGAAATTGACACACACAAAAATACATATGTATTTAGTTTTTTCATCCTGCTATAAATATTGTAAACTCTGAAGAAAAAAAACAACAACAACAACAGTGCATCGTTTAGTTATGACTACCAGCTTAGATGTTTTAGGCTACAATAATGCAAATTACACAAATTTAAGTGTGTTAGAGAACAGTGATCTGATCAGAATTACAGCAGGATTGAGACTAAACCTTGACAAAACAAAAGAAAGATACTAAATCAAACCAGGACTAAAGCTGGTAGCCATACCAGGGTAGGAGTAAAATGTGTCTAAACCTGGATCAGGAATTAAGGACTAACCAAGGACTTAACCAGGCCAAAGCAAAGGCATGGCTAAGTCAGTATCAGGATGAAACTATGACTGAACAGAATTATTTTTCTTATTGAGTAAGAACAAGTCAAAACAACACTGGAGGAATTCCTAAAGACGTACACCATGTCACATACAACTGTCCTCTGCATTTGAACATTCTTCAATGCCACCGGAGTAACCCAGGTTAAGGTTTGTGACTCACTTTCGGGTCCCGAGTCTTGACCCACCAGTTGAGAACCACCTACATAGTGTGGAATGATAAAGACATTTACCTGCAATCCTGCACGTGGAGAGTCCAGCCTCGCTGTAGTTTTCTGCAGAGGGATCTTGTGCTTCTACCTGGAGAAATATAGTTAGAAATAATTAAAAGAAATAACATTTTATGAAACTATCACTAAAACTATCACGTTTAGAAATGTCAAAATGTGACTAAAACTAAAAGCGTTTTGTCCAAAAGACTAAGACTAAAAGGGCTTCCAAAAACAACACTGAGTTACAGCATCGAGACCCACCAACACGCTGATGACAAGCCAAGATCCAAAGAAGTACATGTTTATGATACTCGTATCTCCCACAAAACATTTTGACAAAAAGAAAAAAATATATATTGTGATAATAACACTGAATAAAGTTGAAATAATGATCAAGGCAGCTCTCAAAAAGTTATATTAATAAAAGGTAAAGGTTTACGACTCACTTTTGGGTCCTGAGTGTCGATCCACCAGTTGAGAACCACTGATCTAGTGCAGAGGCTTCAATCTCGCTGTAGGGAGCCTCACGTCCTTCTTGCGGAGGGACCTTTTGTTAACAAACAAAACAAGTAATTTTTAAGTCAAAAGCATAACATTTTTTTGAAGAATTAAAAAGATCTAATCCTAAGGGCATGGCTATATGACATACAAATGATATCACAACATAAATAAGAAATGGTATGATACCGGTATAAATTACGATATCATTTACACAATTAAAATGCACAACTGCAGCATTTCAGACAAGCAAACACATGGTGAAAACAGTTTGCAGGGCCTCAGGGGGTTGTACAGAATATTGCACATGCATTTTCCTGAACTCAAGCAAGCCACTTTTTGAACATCAGACACTTCTGAAACGCGCGTATCTGTGCGCGCCCAAACCAGGAGCCGGAGCCCGCTCTCCTCAACACTCCCCACACCTGGAGGAGCCCTCTCCCCATTACTCCCCACTCGCTCACCGCGGGGCGTTTTCAGAGGAGAACAGAGCGCACTGAGCCACGGTTCATTTCAGCCACAGTAAATCAGTCTGGCTGTCTGTTAGCTTATAGCTTAGCTTATAGATGCTCTCACTTGTTTCACGCGGTATTGTCCAACATGAAGGCTTCAATCATCGCCTTATAACCCGGCCTGACTTTGTTGTGATTCGTTAGCGCATGGTTGACTTTATGAATCTTAGCAGCTAAAGTGTTGTAATGTAGGACAAGGCCTTACCTCACTGATGTGGCTGCCCTCTCGGCGGTGTCTGGAGCGGATCACCGGTGTACAGCGCAGGCCGAGAGCGAGTGCGGGACACAGCCTGGAGCAGAGACGGACAAGTCAGCATAGAAATAAAAAGAATGGCGCTGCGGCTGCAACTCAACTTAAAATGCCGCCGACAGCGGTTTTTCTCCACTGTGTTTGAAAAATTAAAAGTTCAAGGCGCAATTGTTTTCTTGCTAAGTCTCATTTAACAACCATTACATGTACAGTAGCCTACTGTATAAATAAAATATGAAAAGCTGAGCGCAAACCGGTGGTAAACTAATTAGCATACAGGAGCAGTGCTTCAACCTCGTTTAATCTTAAAGTTAGCTAAAAAAAAATTCTTAAAGTTAGCTTTATGGAATTTTGAACATGCACTATCGGTACATAATAATGATAATATTTTTACCGTCCAGTCGTATCCAATGAAGTCTTAGCAAAGGAGCGAGTCTGTGAGATGGTAGAAGCATCATGGCTGCAGCTCCAGCTCAAACCGAAATTTTCAAAAAGTCCAGGGGCGGGGCGTGGGAGGAGCTCCGGTGAACTCGGCCTTGATTGGACTTCCAGTGGTGCAGTCTGCATACGTTTTTGCGCAATACAATTCCATTTACTACTTTATTCATTTGTTTAATCATAACTATCGAACAAATCATGCCACAATAATGCATATATATCATTGAACAGACATCGACGTCCGAACAAACTTGGGATAAACATCGTTATATACTAGAATTTATCATAATACTCCACATGAAGTGGTAGTTGAGTGGTTATGGGTGTGGGCTATAACCAGTGGTACGAAGGTAGCAGGATCGATTCCCACTCGGGAATTTTTTCTCTCTCAACAACGTTGGACCAAAATGTGACGCTTGTTATATTACTCATGTTTTTTTATTATGTATTTCAAGAAGGCTATAATTATGAACTAAAAATAATTCACTACTATAAATCATATTGAACTAGATTGAATTTTATAATTTTATAAACTGACTGCAGGACTGGGAATTATTTATGCCTCTGAAAACGTATCTGCGTCCTGATTTTCTGTCATAATAATCACTAAAAGGATGATGCTTTGCAAGATAAGATTGTGGTTGAGTGGATAGACACTCAGACTGGAGTGCAGTAGATGGTGGGTTCAAGACTGATCAGAGTAGTTTTATTTTTTTTTCATCTATTCCTTTTTATTCTACTCACTTTGGACAATGGAGAATTAAAGTGATATTATCAATAATAAAATGATAAATGTTGTCTATTTTGAGTATTTTCCCTAATGTTGCCCATAAATAATACTGACAATAATAGGCTACTTGACAATAATACTAATATCATGATATCTAACAAAACAAGTTTTATGTTTTCTTTAAAAAAAAGAACAAAAAATTCAAAAAACAATAACATTTTCTGATTGGTTAATAATGCGATTTTAAGAAAAAAGTAAGCATAGCTTAAACGGTTTCGGTCAGTATAACTTGAAGTGTAACAAGATGCATCAGAACTCAAAGCAATTGAGCTATCACGCCACATTTTTAGATTTGGGTCTCCATGACCTAGTTAAAAAGGGTTACTATAACTCTGGAGCACATTTGAGCCAAGATAGCTTAGTAGGTTTGAAAAGATGGGTGGTTGGGATTTACAGTGTATGTAAACGTAGCCACTGGAGTGTCCAAACACTTTAATGTGAATTAAAGCACCAGTATTTTACATTTTAAAGTGAGGGTGGGGCGATGGGGGCGATGGGGGCGGGCATATGGCGCGGTGGCTTATGGGATGGCAGATGGCTCCTAATCGCCAGTGAGGTAGCATCAGAAGCTCCTATGCTAAAGTGGCTATGATAGTTAGCATTGAGGCTCCTTTCCCTAACTCCTTCCTAACTGACAGCCCAATTTGGAGGCTTCTTGTCATGGCGGACGCTGACGCACATCCGGTTTGGCGTTAGACCTCTTACCAATTTCACGGTTTCGGAATCGAAACAAACAACTCTTTAACAAACTATTTTATGTTAAAGAGTATATACATTTTTTTATATACTCTTTAACATGTGATCTTTAACCAGTCTTATATACCAGTATTTCAATATTCTATATACCAATATTTCAATGTTTAATGTTATTTACTTTGTAGTCTCATGAGAGGTCATAATTTTTGGGTTCATTATAAGGTTTATCATAATAAATGACTGAGAATATATTTGCTTTTGATTGTTATTCTAAAAAATATAAATGATGAATAAAGTTCTAGATCAGGGGTCCTCAAACTTTTTTCTCTGGGGCCACATTATCGTTCCTGACTGTGATGGGGGGCCGGGCCGGGTTGGCTATAACATAGAATTGTATGACCCAGACCAAAATGCAGCAGGCCTCATTGTGAAGTAGAGATTCCTTGCCTGGCACAGTCATCCACACATCCACAAGATCAACACTTGATTCAGGCACATATTTGTTTAGCTGTAGTGGTTTGAAACATAGTAATTGAGTGTTCACACTTTGTTTTAATTTGAAATACCACAAGTATTACATTTATTTTTATTTTCAAATAAAACATCATTGCGTTATGTGACTAGTTTCCTTTGGCGCATCCCCCAGCCTATAGAAGGTTTCTGTGTGCAGCTACAATACGTCACTATCACGTCACAGAAATTACAATCAACGAGCGCGCATCCAGGAGGAGACGAGCGCGCCCCCGCATCCATGAGACGAGCACGCCCCGTCTCCAGGAGACGAGACGAGCGCGCCCCCGCATCCAGGAGGAGACGAGCGCGCCCCGCATCCAGGAGGAGACGAGTGGCCCCGCATCCAGGAGGAGACGAGCGCGCCCCCGCATCCATGAGACGAGCGCGCCCCCGCATCCAGGAGGAGACGAGCGCGCCCCGCATCCAGGAGGAGACGAGTGGCCCCGCATCCATGAGACGAGCGCGCCCCGTCTCCAGGAGACGAGACGAGCGCGCCCCCGCATCCAGGAGGAGACGAGCGCGCCCCGCATCCAGGAGGAGACGAGCGCGCCCCCGCATCCAGGAGGTTCAGTTCTCTGGACCTGTCTTGTCTGTCACTGCCGCGTGTCAGGGAATGAAAATTCAGCAAATATAAATGATATAACCCGCCCCGCCCCCTTCAATCATTACAAATTAGGCGATACAAATTTGATACGTCTGAATTGACCACGGCTTTTATTCCGTCCAAAATGTGCTTGAAATGAACCGTACTGGCGTGTCCTCCCCTCGCGCTCTCCCTCCCCCTGCAGCGCGCTGGGATCAGGAGAGGGACAGACAGCGGAGGTAACGTGAACACACTCACAAGATTCAGATTCATTTTATTGGCCATTTGCAGTTTAAACAACCACATTGGAAAAAAAATGTGCAAAGAGCTCAAAGTGTGATATGCCAAACACATAAAAAGACACAATATAAAAAACAGAACAAACAATGCCACATTAAAGCTTAAAGGTAAAATACTGTACAATAAAAGTCCATACAAATAAATAAATAGAAGTGCCTTGTTTAAGGTGCCTTGTTTAAAGTGATCACAGCTTGAGGAAAGAAACTGTTAAGATGGCGTTCAGTAGAACATATGACAGAGCGATACCTTCTCCCTGAGGGAAGCATCTCAAACAAGGCCTTAGCAGGATGACCTGAGGCATCATTGGAGAGTTGTAAAGCTCGATTCAAGAGTCCAGCTTTATATGTGGCCTCCAGGAGCGGCAAAGTGCAGCCAATGGTTCTGCTGGCTGAGCGAACCACTCTGTTCAAAGCCTTCTTCTCTTTCAGAGTGAGATTACCAAACCACACGGTAATACAACTGGTTAGGACACTCTCAATTACACAATGATAAAAGTTCAAAAGAATCCTAGTATTTTTAGTAAACTCTTGAAGCCTTCGTAAAAGAAGAGGCGCTGTCTCGCTTTCTTAGCAGTGTTCATCGTATTAGAGCTCCAATTCAAGTCATGAGAAAGAGTCACACCCAAGAATTTACATTTATCGACAATCTGCACATCAGAATCATGGATAGTAATAGGCAACTGATTCCTATTGTGACAAAAATCAATGACAAGTTCACATGTTTTTGAAGTGTTCAAAAGCAGGTGGTTTTCTCTACTCCATTGAACAACATTGTCCACCTCCACACGGTAATGAGATTCATCATTTGAACTGATCAGCCCAATGATGGTTGTATCATCAGCATATTTGATTATCACAATTTTATCATGAGATGCGACAAGGTCATGAGTATACAAGGGGGAAATAGGGCTGGAAAGGGGAAGTGCGAGAATTTGGGAGATTTTCGTCCACGGATACAAACGACACACGCTGGTTGTGCTGTACTGATATCGCGGACTTCATAAGCTCTGATGGCTTTTTCAGTGTTATTTTGGACACATTTCGTCACTGGGACGAAAATCTTCGTACACGGCCACGCTAGTCGCTGAGTGGATCGGCAAATGTCCCGCTCAGGTTTGTGGCACGGTCCCATTTAGTGATAATATTCAAGTAAGTTAAACTCATAGTGACATGCGCCTTTTTATAACTGTAGACGCCTTGGTCAAGCAGGGTCGACACGCCCGCCTGCTTTTCCTCTGCCTTTGATTCACTTTTTTTTGTTATTCCCCTGTCACTGGACAGGTGGAGCTCCGTGTGTGAGAGGAACACCTCTACGGACGGACTGTGGTCATTTACGGTGACTGAAGCCACTAAGTACTCAACAACAGAACTGTGAAACAAACCAACAACTAAATATGGTCATAACCTCTTAACCCCCACTTTAACTAAGTACATTTACAGTGCTTTGGCCTTTATAACTTTTTTGTCCCTTTTTTTAATCATGTTTTTATAACTTTGTCATGTTTTTGTCGCTTGTTATGCTTGTTGCTGAACTGGTGAAAATGTGCTCGGTTAAGGTGGGGGTTAAGAGGTTTTAACTAAAAGAAAAAGTAAAATAAACTCAAGTCTTTGGTATAAATTGCCTCTGTAAACCATTTTATCAACAACGGACCTACGTGCCTTAATGTGCTGCTGTTGGCCGTCTCCAGCTGGCGTTGATTGGAATTTTGTGTTGAAATGCTAAGGTGAACCGCCCGCTATGTCATGAAAGCATTTTGCACTATTCAATTCAGCCGCCTCCTCGAACAGCTGGTTGTTTGTATCTGAGCGAAGAACGGGAGTGCTTCTGGTACGAGACTTCCCAGCCCCATTGGAGACATGGAGCTCCATAAAAGCGTTCTCTGGATCACAAGCTGCAAAACGCTGCTTGTTTTATAAAAATCTGCCGCATATTTACGTCAAAAGCCTGCTCTGAACATGATGAAATAAGTTGTGACTGAAGTCATCACTAACAGCTGTCTTATTTTCCAAATAGCAATTTGTTAAAAAATAGGCATGACCACTTTCGGGATTTGCCTCATCGGGCCGGTTCAAGTGGTGGGGGGCAGAGGGCTAGGGATGTAGAGAATGATGCAACATAAGCCTTGCTGTATGTGGACATATTTCAGGTGGAAAACACATCTACTGTCTCAGTCGCTCTTTAAAGAAGACTACCTTTCTAATCAGTAATCCACGTCAAGCCTTTTACCTTTGGTAAGTTTTCTCTACACTTTTCTAAGGGAAGCCTTCTGAGGAAAAAGGCATTTATGGAATGAACATGAGTGGGTCAAAGGACCCCTTGGACCCACTCATGTTCATTTAAAAACACTTTAAAAAGTTCCTATGAATGAGCCAGCAGTGCTCGGTTCGGTTAGGAGGAGGCAGGAGGTGATTACATGCTTTTATGCACAATAGCACTGACTGAATAGAAAGGAACCACGCTGCAACTGAAATGGCCTCTGATTTACTTCTGCCCTGAGACTTTGATACTTAAGAGACCTGCTCCTTGATTGTTGCAATTATTATTCTTTATACAGTCACAGAGTGGAAAAGGTAATGTGACAAAGTGGAGCTCGCATTCACTGGTGGACACAATTGATTTAAAAAGAGACCACAGGAGGTGGCTAATGGAGCCTATAGACCGGGAAAGCATTGTCGCATTCTACCATTAAAGCCGGGGCGCTCTTACGCAATTGTACCATTGAGGCCGGGAAAGCGTCAATTTTCAAGTATAAGGGTGTTTTGCACCGACTGTCGGCCTTTGAGTCAATGAAATGCAACAGAATAGAGGCGCGGAGCGTCAGCATCACAACTCGTTTGTTTCGTCTAATTTGGTGAAATATTTCGTGTTGCAACCCAGCTACAGTCCAAGTCCGTTTATAGAGCTGACACGTAAATGCAATGTTCACAGTTTGATTCAATCGAAAGATTTTATTCAGAAACGATCAGAAAACAGTTGTTCTGCTCTTTCCATCACGTAGTTTATTGAGAAGTCAAGTGCGGGATGAGGAGAGCTGTGTCTTCTCCTCTCGGAGGGGCTTCCTCCTCCTCCTTACTGTGTTGGAGCAGAATACGCTGCCCTTCCCCATCACCAGCTTTTTATTTCTTTATAGCTTAATCATTATTATATTATTTCCCATGTTTTTATACAAAACTAAACTAAATTGTATTTATAGAGTGGATGTTATTTTGGGTTTAGAGAGAAGCTGCTAGACATTTTTGAAGTGACCTCAAAAGACAAAATTACAAAAGGTTTAACATAAACAATATAGGCCTATATTTAGTATATGAGGGCTATATACTTTATTTCCCTTTGCTTTTACATATTTTATTTTTGTGAAGGTGTATCTAAATAAATCTCAGGAATTTCTCAGGAAAGCCACAGGTGTAAGCTCTCAAATACTTTTTGAATTTTGTTCCCATCTGCTACAGAGGCTGAGAAATCAATCATTTAATAGGCGTTGACACAATTGCTGAACACTTCAGGGACTTCAGGTTTTCAGGATCTTTTCTGAAATCGCCCATAGGTTTTCACAGGCATTTTTTCCAGGCGCTTTAGGCCTAAATGAGTTAAAATGCAGGGGTGAAATAGGTTTGACCTATGAAGCTAAGGCCCTGTCCCAATTTAAACCCTAGCCCTAGATTTGAGCCCTTCCCTAGTTGAAAGTCGCCATTGAGGACGTTTGTAAAAATGCTGAGTGCGTCGCAAGAGTCTGACCTCCAATATACACTGACGGCCGGGTGTGTGTCCCTGTGTGACATGGTGTGTGTCCCGGTGTGTCATGGTGTGTGTCCCTGTGTGACATGGTGTGTGTCCCTGTGTGACATGGTGTGTGTCCCGGTGTGTCATGGTGTGTGTCCCGGTGTGTCATGGTGTGTGTCCCGGTGTGTCATGGTGTGTGTCCCGGTGTGTCATGGTGTGTGTCCCGGTGTGTCATGGTGTGTGTCCCGGTGTGTCATGGTGTGTGTCCCGGTGTGTCATGGTGTGTGTCCCGGTGTGACATGGTGTGTGTCCCGGTGTGTCATGGTGTGTGTCCCGGTGTAAAGATTTTAAACTACCCCCATGTCAGGCTACCCCCCGGTAATTTGAAATCGATTTCAAGTTACCCCGGGGGTAGGATGAACGCGATTTCAATATACCCCCTCAGATGACCTCCCTCTCAACTGCTTTCTTACTTTAGCCCTAGTGGAGTTTACAAGCTAACCCTAACCTTACCTTAGCCCTAACTTAAGGATAGTGGATTTATTTATTGATATATATATTATTTGCCAGTTTGGAGCAGAAAAATTCAGTAAGGTGAATGGGGGTAGTTTCAAATCTTTACACCGGTGTACATGCGGATGTTTCGTGCTTATCCAGGTTTTCAATCTACTGACTCTGATTCAAGCTTTCAGTAACAAAATGGTGATGCTTGTTTACGTTCTACTTATGTGACATAGATGATTATTGTTTGCTCTATCGAAAACAGTAATGCATCATGTTTAATCGTTTAACAATAGACTGGATGTAAACCATACGATCTGAATGTGTAGGTCGTCTTGTTTTTAGACACAATGGTAGTTGGCAGCTAAGTTGAGCCAAGTGCCAAAATTAAACGAAACAACAAACCTGAAACATCCCGACCGTCACAAACATACGGCGAACGCGTCTGCTGTTTCGTATATTTCCTCTCCGTTGATTTATCAAACGTAGATAAATCAACATGGCACACACAACAGGCAGGAGCTACACCGGAACCAGCATTTTCACACATTAATGAAAATAGTATTTCTTGTTATCGTAGTTTATGTGTATAAACAACTGTGTATTACCGCTATCTACTAGACTGGGGTGAAATCAGACATGTCGATGTTGTGCGTGAAGTAAGGAACACGTTCTCTGCGCCATTTTGCATACTAGTGTTGTCCCATTCCTTAGGGGAAATTCTTCACTTGCACTTCCCTCATTGAGCAGACTCTACTGTGGAGGGAACTCATAGCGAGTGATCTCAGAGCAAGTGAGAGGAATGGGACTGGGCCTAAATCTGCTTTACCCATTTTTGTGATAAAAGGAAAATACTGCAATAGACATGTTGAACAGACTTTACCTCTTTGACTATTCCCTCAAATGTATCTTTCCCGCTTGGCTACAATTCAGACCTGACTTTGTACCCTTCTGATTCTCTGGTACCTTCAGTCTTTATCCTGAGTGCAGTTTGAACCAGAGCAAACAGTGTGGCATTGAACATCACCGTCCGTCGCTGTTCAGGGGCAAGTTCATCGACACCAAGCGCTGAAGAGAGAGACGGATATGTAAATGCATCGTTTAGAAAAAGAAAGGCATGTTCAATTACATTAGCAAGCACAGTTTATTCACACGTATGTAAAAAATTAAATATACATTTTTATTTTTTAATGTAAGCAAAACGATGCAGAATATCAAAACTATTGAATCTGATGATTTATAGCACAGCAATACATAAAATATGACAAGAAAACACACAGATTAATGAAAGAGGAGAACAAAGTTTGTGATTCATAATTTTGTGTGCATCTTGACATTTGCCGTGGATTAAATGTGATTTTCAAATACCTTACAAGCCACTCGATGAGGACACAGTTTCCAAAGCCGAGAGGAGGCTGGATTCTCCGGAGCAAAGTCACTACATCCAGGTGCTTATTCTCCCCTGAAAACATGAACCACACGTTACGACTGCTATAACATGTGGTACGTCAGCCTCCACCTCAGCGTGTTGGCATTAGGGCTGAACGATTTAGGAAAATAATCTCATTTTTTTCTTCAATATTGTGATTAAATATGCGATTATTGTGCTCATGTATTTTTCATCTAACACAAGCAATAAATCAGTCTGTTTCATAATAAACAAGATTAGATTAATTTGAAGTGAAGATTGCAACAATAAAGCAAACTAAATTGTTGCCTGACCTATTCAAAATTTGTGAACATGTGGACTGCACTTCTTAAAAACTGTCTGATTTTAACAGTACAGTCTATAAAAAAAAATAAAAAATAAAAAACTCTTCCTCACCCTCCGCGGGCGGTCTCTTTTTCTCCAAGCTCGGGTCCTCTACCAGAGGCCTGGGAGCTTGAGGGTTCTGCGCAGTATCTTTGCAGTTCCTAGAACTGCACTTTTCTGGATCGAGATGTCTGATGTATTTCCTGGGATCTGCTGGAGCCACTCCTCCAGTTTGGGGGTCACTGCCCCGAGTGCCCCAACGACCACGGGCACCACTGATGCCTTCACTCTCCAAGCCTTCTCTAGCTCTTCTCTGAGCCCCTGGTATTTCTCTAGTTTCTCGTGTCCTTTTTCCTGATGTTGAAGTCGCTTGGTATTGCTATGTCAACCACCACGGCTTTCCTCTGCTCTTTGTCCACCACTACAATGTCCGGTTGGTTCGCCATTACCATTCTGTCCGTCTGTATCTGGAAGTCCACAGGATCTTGGCTCAGTCATTCTCTACCACCTTTGGAGGTGTTTCCCACTTTGACCTTGGGTTTCCAGCCCATACTCTGCACAGATGTTCCTGTACACTATGCCAGCCACTTGGTTATGGCGCTCCATGTAAGCTTTGCCTGCCAGCATCTTACACCCTGCAGTTATGTGCTGGATTGTCTCATTGGCCTCTTTGCACAGTCTACACCTGGGGTCTTGTCTGGTGTGATAGATCTGGGCCTCTATTGCTCTGGTGCTCAAGGCCTGCTCCTGTGCAGCCATGATGAGTGCCTCTGTGCTGTCCTTCAGGCCAGCTCTGTCCAGCCATTGGTAGGATTTCTTGATATCTGCCACTTCAGTTATGTAAATATATACATAACTGAAGTGTATATATATATATACACACATAACTGAAGTATATATATATATATATATATATATATATATATATTAAATATATTATATATATATTTTTTTTAAAGATAAAACTCACTGATCCATTCAGTAACATCACTTTAGGAAATCAAACTCCCAATGAATACAAAATAAACTATTTATTATTTTGGCCAATCAAATCTCTGTCTGAGCTGCGACTCGTAGTTGCTTCAGATGTGCGTTATTGATGGACACGGAGAGGCCAGATGGAGCACACGCCAAAACACAGTGGAATTAGGAGCAGCATTTTGGTTTTGGGATGCAACTTTGGACAATATGAAGAAAGAGAATAACTACTACTAAATTAATATATAGGGAGGATCACTGTTATTGTTTATTTCCGCGATTTTCACCGGATGTTTTGGTGACTGGTGGGCAAACAGCTGATTTTTCCGAGCTTGAAGAGCTGTTTATTTAAATCACAGATCCTTTACAGCGCCGATCTTTTCACAGATGCGATGCTCTGTTTGTGAACGATGTATTGACCCACCATAGAACTATTATTATCTATTTAATACATTTGCGTTGCCTACCAGTGCATCGGACGTGACGACACGGCAATCCCCCTAATAGTTGCAGCCCTAGTGGTCACCTGTGTTACCCATTAAACAATGTCAAATAAAGTTATTGTAATCAAAATGGTCAAAATGGTATTTAACTGCATTTACATAAGTACACAAAATAATTGGAGACATTTGAGTGTTGTTACGCTGTAAATCCTCAAGAGGGCACCAAAGGGCCGCGCAATGCCGACAGAAACTTTATGACTTCGACAGTGGGAATGGCGGATCGAGTGAGGCAACACAATTAAACTTAGCGAAAATTACTAAATATATTGAAATTGCCTCTATAAATGAAACTGCACACACATAACTAGTAGTAACAATTGTACATAAAGTCAGTATTCTATTCTTACAGATGCATTAACACACACAATTTAGAGACAAGACTCCTACCGCTCCCTCTGCGAACTGAGCAACTGAGCACCTGTGGCAGCAGTGACATGAAGAGCTGTTCCTTAAAGACACAGCTCTGAAGCCCTCACAGAACAGCTGGAAATATACTGAGAGTAGATTACACACAGGTGGCTCTATTTAATGGTTAGGGCAAGGTGTGAATATTCTGCAGTCATTAGGAATGTTATAAAGGCAATTTAATGCACTCAGAAAATGCTGTATGAATACTTATGCACGCCCCACTTTTCACTTTTCTATTTTTTTGTAAAATAACAGAATCATGTATCATTTTACTTTCACTTCACAGTTGTCTGTTACTTGTGTGTGAACTTTCAGTAAAATTCAAAATAAAATCTTTATGTTTATGGTTGTAAACATGACAAAATGTGCAAAGTTCAAGGTGTATTAGTACTTTTGAGAGGCCCTGTATGTATTTTTTAAATGTTTGTATTTCTGCAGCCTATATAACCGGGCACCCCAGGGTGCTTGCCACACCCTTGGCTATTTAAGATGGCGTAGAAACACCTGCCTCATTATTTTACCGAGGAAGACCCTGTCGGGTCGAAACGTTGCATATTAAATAAACTGGTTCACAATGTCGGATATAGGGAACATACAAATATACCGTTCTTAAAATCTAACACCATGAAACTTGATGACCTCATAAAATATAATACTTTGTTACAGATATATAAAGCAGCAAACAATCAGCTCCCAAACAATATACAACAAATGTTTGGCAAAGAGAGGGAAGTTACGATCTAAGGGCACTCATGATCTGAAAGTACAATGTATTTATTCTACCCTAAAAAGTCACTGTATCACCTGGAGAGGTGTAAATCTGTGGAATAATCTAGAGGAACCCTTAAAAGGCGCTGATAGTCTACAACAATTCAAAAAACAGTATAAGAGAAGTGTGTTTGAGAAATATGCTAAAGACATGTGACCTTGTACTTAATATATATAGGTAATTTAGATAATTATAAGTATTACTTATACTGTGAATCTGTTTAAACCATATCATTGCTGATAGAACCAATGTCACCAATCTCTAAGTCTAAGTTGTTATGAATTAAAGGAACTGGATAGAAATGAATAAGCAAAAGATAACCATAATGCTGTGACAGCCTGTTTCCACTGGTCACTATTAAACAATATTGAACCCTGTCAACAGGTTCATGAATCTTGTCTTTTTAAATGCACCACCCAGTATAGGGCTCAGAACTGTCTCACAACAATAACTAGTTAGGGCAGCAGGGTGAGGGCTTTGTGATGGGGGCTACTGCCCTCTACCAACTGGCCACATTACACCCTGGCTTTTAAAGGCACCTCACTAAACAAGGCAAAGAACAAAAATAATAAACAATCACAACCAATATTTGTACGGTGGAAATGGGAATGTAAATAATAATGGGTCATGTTGATTATGTAATACTTAATAATAACTAAGTTAATGTTCAATGAATAGAATGGTGACTGGTGTTTATAAGTAAAGATTGGTTATGGTTATTATATTATATATTATATATTGTAAATAAAATTAAAATAAATGCTTATATATATCGGTAAACTGCATACATGTCTATCTTCATGTTGTCTTCTTACTTTGGAAGTCTTGCAATCATAATGTGATTTACTTTTGTTAAATATGAATCTTTTTCTTTAGCAAAGCTGCTGTAGGTAAAGTCAATAGTCCAGTCCAGTCCAAAGAAATAAATCCTGGCTAAACATAGAGCGGAGCTTTATCTGTAACAGACTCTAATAATGTTAAGTAAGATATGGATCTTTGGTTGATCTTAAGCTGCATCCAAAATGAATGTTTTGATGGTAGAAATGTCACCAATGCCACTGACTGAACAGCCACAGTGATGTCTCTAAATGGAGGCTCTTATTTTGAAGACACATACAGGATGTAGACGTGATGTCCTTCTGCTAACTTGCTCATGCGCTGAGGTTGTTCATCTTGAGCTGGGCATATATTGTAAAGAGGCTGACGCACCAACGTGAGAGCATCGTTTATTTTACACTAGCCATCTCTTCAACCCCCAGGCTTTTTGTTTGGACTCGGACTCTCAAAGAGGAAAACAAAATGGTAAGATTTTTTTATTTTTCATTTGGCAACATCTTTAAAGACAAATCCAGCTAATAAATAAGACTCAGAAAAAAAAAGATCACATACATTGACCAAAGACAAAATGTAACACTGACAAATTAGTGTGTGTGTGTGTGTGTGTGTGTGTGTGTGTGTGTGTGTGTGTGTGTGTGAGGTGGTGTTTGCAACCAGAAATCAATGGATATGCATTATGATAATAAAGCTAATGTATTATTGCTAAATCAAAATTCCAAAGGGTACACTGTATTTTTGAGTGTGTTCCTCTGCCCTCCATCTATAGTGTCCATAATTGAATTTAGTGTTTAAAAAAAAAGAGAGAGAAAAAAGAAAAGATAATTACAATCCTGGCCATCCATTTGGTCCTTGAGAAAAGGATAAAACATTTGTGTTGATGTGTGGGAATATTGTGTTGCATTAACATGAAACAGTTAAGTCTCATGCCCTAATGTTTGCATGTAAGTATGCAAAATGTATGTATATCTAGATAATTAGATTTCCAATGTTAAGAAGACAGTATCTTTAAGTTAAACATTTGTTAAATGTATCCATGAGATTGGCGTAATCCTTGCGTGTGCTATCGATAATTGTTCTGTTGCCACATGATTAGTAAGCAAATTTTCCATAAAACTGTATTTTTTGAATTGCGTGATTTCCAGTTAATTGTGATAGTTTTCTTGTATATAAAAATGTATTTTGCATCGGTAATCTGACCCCAGAAATGTTTAACTGGTGTGCACTCCCATATGGCATGCAAGTATGTGTCAATTGTATTTTAAGTACATTGAGAGCAATTTTGTGACGTACTAAGGCCCATTTTGTACAACCTTACAACTGTGTAATGTGTTGTATGAATTATTTATATTGTGTTAACTGTATGTATTTGTTTGATGTTAAACTGAAGATATTTTTGCAAATATTGAATAAATAGGACTTTGCCTGGGTAACTGTCTTTAAGTTGAGGGGCAAATACAGCATCAGCGTGCGCAGTGGATCGAGGGCTCATAAACTATGACAGAGGCTTATGTCCCGTCATACGCCCGGTGTTTGCATTTCAGCGCGCTGTGTTGGGCCCACAGTGCTCTCGCTCTTCCACAGTTTGACCGCTCAGTTCTCTTTTTCATTCAGCACGTTACTTCATCAGAATAAGGCTGACTACTGGATCACAGATATCCTAAAACTGTTATCAAACTACTCATTTATAAAGGGACTGAAAAAGACATGAATATATTTGACCCAATACCAAAAATGAAAAAAGTATATCATATCAAGCTAGTATAATCGGCTAATTAATTATAATAGCTCTTACAATTCTTTATTTAGTATATTATTGTTCAATGAGAACATTGCATAAAAAAGTGATAAATAAATACTATAGACAAAAGGAATAATAATAGGAAGAAGAAGGAATGTTCATGTTTTGTAATCTGATTGGCCAGACTGCTAGCAGAGCAGTGTGATTGGATAGTTTTTCCTGAGGCAATTTGATGTCAAAGGCATATTTGATCAAACACCACCAGAGGTGGTATAGTGGCAAACATATTTACTCAAGTAAGAGTAACATTACTTTGAAATAATTTGAAAATGTAGTGACCCAAACAATTACTCAACTAAAAGTTAAACAAAGTGTATTTACTATGATTCCATAAATATTGCCACAACTGATATGTTCCCTATTAACTCCATTTTTTAAAATGATTTCTTGCCAATTTTTTCCCTTCAAATAATTTTATTTAAATGTTTGAAACATTAAAAATTGTAGTACTAATATTTTCCCAGTTTCTATTTATTCTCAAAAAAAAATTTCTGTATTTTCCTTCACATGAACAGCCCGCCACGCCCCCCTAGCCCCTCTGCCCCCCACCACTTGACCCAGCCCGATGAGGCAATTCCCAAAAGTGGTCATGCCTATTTTTAACAAATTGCTCTTTGGCAAATAAGATGTCTGTTAGTGATGCGCGGATCAGATCGGGTCATTCAAATTCTCCTTTTATCAGTATATTTATAAAACAATCAGCGTTTTGCAGCTTGTGATCCAGAAACGCTTTTATGGAGCTCCATGTCTCCTATTTCCCACTGTGCGTCTGTGAGTGTGTTCGCGTTACCGTTCACGTTTTATTTTAAAATTAAAATAAATGTAATACTTGTGGTATTTCAAATTAAAACAAAGTGTTAAGACTCAAAGACTCAATTACTATTTTTTCAAACCATGGGGGGCCGGGCCAACCCGGCCCGGCCCCCCATCACAGTCAGGAATGGTAATGTGGCCCCCAGAGAAAAAAGTTTGAGGACCCCTGCTCTACACTGTCTCACATCAATAACTCTGTTTCCACAGGAAGTCGCTGACACTGTCCCCAAAGATAAAGACACTTGTGGAAAGAAACGGCACCGCTGTGAGAAGTGTGGGAAATCATTCAAAAACAAACACACGCTAACTCTGCACCAGAGGCTCCACACCGGGAAAAACCTGCTCTACTGCCCCTGTGTGACAAGAAGTGCATTACAAAACAGATCCTCGCTGCCCACATGAGAGTCCACACTGGAGAGAGGCCCTTCACCTGTGACCAGTGTGGGTCATCATTTAAAGATAAGGCTGCACTAAAACAACACTCAGTCGTTCACACAAGGAAACGAGACTTCAGCTGTGACCAGTGTGGGAGAAGTTTTGGACTATTATCAAATTTACGAACTCACCAACTCATTCACACAGGAGAAAAGAAGCATCACTGTGACCAGTGTGGAAAGGCCTTTCTGCATCAATCTAACTTAAAACAACACAAACTCACTCACAGTAAAAGGAGCTTCCCTTGTGATGAGTGTGGGAAACTCCTCTCCAGTAAATCAGGCTTTGAACAACATAAACGGATGCACTCGGGACATGATGTGCACTGTTGTGAAACATGTGGAAAAGCATGTCCCTCACTGAGCCATTTAGAACAACACAAAACCTCTCACTCGACATATCGACGTTACAGCTGTGGCCAGTGTGGGAAGACATTCAAAGGTAAAAGAGCTCTCATAGAACACGATCGAGTCTCCCATGAAAATAAACGGTACAAGTGCGAGCAGTGTGGGAAGTCTTTTACCAGTAAGAAGTATCTGGGAGTTCATCAGAACTGTCACACTGGGACAGTGTTTTCCTGTGACCAGTGTGGGAAAGAGTTTATAATAAGGACCTCCTGAAGCGTCACCAGCGCATCCACACTGGAGAGAGGCCCTTCACCTGTGACCAGTGTGGAACATCTTTATCTCAGTCAGGAAATTTGAAAGCTCACCAACTGGTTCACACACGAGAGAAGAAACACGTCTGTGATGAGTGTGGGAAAAGCTTTGGGCGGCTGGGAAGTTTGAAACAACATAAACAGAGGCATGTGGAGAAGCCTCATGGATGTGGTCAGTGCAGAAGAGCCTTCGCTCGTCCTGAGGAGCTAAAAACTCACCTTCAAACTCACTCTGAAACAGAGGGAAACAAGCGCAAGCCCATCGTGTGTGACCAGTGTGACAGAGTCTGCTACAGACCAGACTCCTTTAAAAAGCATCTTCTTTCCCACGTTAAAGAGAAGCAGCAAGAGGCAACTGAAACACCAGAGCGTCAGAACCAACCGGCCAAACCCTCCTCAGACCAGATCCCACTGAAACCACTGGAAATCCGGCTTCAGCCAGTCCAAATGTGAGGCTCCAAACCACAAACAAAGAGAGAGCAAAGAAAACACGAGCCAACTGAGGGACATGGATAAAACGGATATGGACGTCGAGCTTTGTGCCAGTGTTTGTTTCAGATCCATCCAGGATTAAATATACTAACCAAGTATAAGAACTGTCTTCATTTGAGCTTACACATTTCTGTTCTTTTTCGGACACCTGTATTTTTTGCTACAGACAAAAAGAAAAAAAATGCAAATTTGTAAAACATGTTGATTTTGAGAACATAGTAGATGTGGCTGAAAAAGGTTTACCAGATACTTGTGCCATAAACTGAGGCCCGTTCTTTGCGTGCATGCTTTTTCCCCTCACACTTTAGTATTTTTGGACTTGTTCTGGTGGATTTGCATGTTTTCTGTGTTCTTCCTGATGAAGGTGATGTATTTGATCCTGAATAAGGTTTTAAACATGTGAATAAAACAGTGGTTAGCCTTTGAAGTTATAGCTTCATGATATTTGGTGCACATGGTCAATGTTTGCAAAGCCCTGTTGAAGAAGCCGAGGCCTGTGTGTGTTTTTAAAATGCTTCATATACTCATTATACTCACTAAAGCATCAATGAAGAAAGAGCTTTTGCAGGAGATACATTTCATATCTTCATATGTCACATTTGATGCTTTTCATATTTGTATTCACTCTTTTACATGTGATCTATAACCAGTCTTTATTCAATATTGTATAAATGAATATTTCATGTGATTTGCTTTGTATAGACTCATCAGAGGTCACAGGTGCCATTATAAGGTTTATTGATTTTCTTTTTACTGATCTATACTCTGCTTTTGATTTTGATTCTGCTTTTGATTGATTCACTTTGATTTTAAATGATATTTGATGACTAAAGTTCTAATAAATTTCTCGGTGTTTTACAGAATGATGCATTGTGGGGATTTTCATCTTTGGATATAAAAGCACTAGAGCATTCTGCAAAAACATCCACAGTTCAAATGAGTGTCATAAACATCTGGCTCTGCCACTGTTTTTAAACATATTTAGTCCTTTTATCTCAAAAAGCTAAACAGTTACAAAGGTTGATCAAATTTCAAGTTAACATTAAACTCCATTAAAAACAATTTAGTTTAGTTTATTTATTTGTTTGAGCAGTTAACCTGCGTGACCTCCCCGTCAATAGTGACGGGGAGGTCAGTGACTGTCCTACAATTGAGGACTGGTCCACAGAGGCCTTGAGGACACTCCCTCTGGAGAGACTTACATATTTTCTACATGATCACACTGATGGATTTCTGGTTCTTCATCAAACTAACCTCGCATGAGCTCATAATCACTTACAATGTGCCTGTGTGGATCCTTTTGAAAATGGAACGTAAATACTTCAATGGTGGTGATGACACTTGTGAAACCTATGTGAAACATGACTTTTTATTTTAAATATTTTGTTATGATTATTATTATTATTTATTTTTTGGGGGGGGGTTTGTTTTGTCTTTGTTTTCTCCAGTTTGCATTGTTGCTAATTACTTGTTTTATTGTATTTGTTCTTTGTTAATGTAAGGAAAAAAGGGGTTGAAACATATTGTACTTGAATGTTATATGCTCTATGATCCCAAATAAAATAAATAAATACATTAAAAAAAACAATAGTGACGACCAACCCCACGCCTCACAGAGGATTTGTTGTGTTTGGTGGTTAATAACGCTTAATAACGCTTAATAACTATTCTCTCAATATGACAGAGAAACGAGAGCGAGGTCTTCTTCAGGTCAAATGCAGCTCTAGAAACAAAAGTGTGACAAATATCCCGGCTCTCCCCTAAAGAGTAAAGTGAAGCAGCTTTAGTTTATGAGGAACTCTCTCTCAGCCATGCAGGCTTTTACATAAACAACCTTTTATTATGTTTTGTTTGATTCATCTTCTTCCTGCTGTATTTAAAGCAGAACTAAGTAACTCCTGCCCCTAGAGGCCATAAGCGCCACTGCAGGTGTCGTACATGTTGTGTTTTTTTACTCATTAATTCTCCGTGAGAGTAAATACTACGCTGACAGAAAAGACAAAGGGACAGAGGGATATTGTAAAAACCTGGCTGTTTAAGTGGAGCTAGCCCACAGTTAGCCTGTTAGCTTCTTCTTCGTGATTCCATTAGTGTGTAATCTAATGCTGTTCTTACTTATTCCACGCCATCTTATGAATGTTTACATGTTATTGCCAATAAAAACATGATCAAATGTAAATGTTTGGGTGGTATTAGTTCAGGCAGACTCTGTTTAATCATTCCTGTGATTTAGATGAAGATCAGACCACATTTAGTGACCAATTTAGGCAGAGATTCCAGACGCTGTACTTACTTTTTCTTGCAACTGTATATCCAGGTGTTTCAGACCAATCCCGTGGTGGCATAGCCATGAGTGGGAGGGTTTTACATCAACAGCAACAAGTGCTTTTATGATACTAAAAACATGAGGTATGCTGCTACAGACTTACAAACACGAGTAACTTTTATAACAGCTAAATGAGTGTGGTTTTGATCAAAACATCGAAAATCACAATATAAACTCTTGGATCAGAACAACACAATAACGTTTAACCAGAGAAGGACTTGGCAACACTAAACACTGTCCACCAAAATACTACACACTGTTATCAAAGATACAGGCAGGGTTGCCAGGTCCGTAATATTTTGAGGAATCGGACAACTTTACAACGAGGGCTAGACACTGTTAATGTTTTTCTTTATAAGCAACAAAGTGTAAGCTTAGTATTCTAGGCTTTGTCGACTCTTTGCCTGAAACGTGACAGAAAAGTATAATAATCAAAAACAAAAACTCAAAACACTGTATTTGAAGATTATGTTTTGACCTTTTATGAGAATTTCTGTTATTACTGGGCCAAATGCTATATGCCACAAGCGCAAAAAAATCATTTAAGATTTGCAAACATTTCATCAAACTAAGGAAAGAGAATTTGACAAAACTTTTTAACAAAAAATGTCAGTTTCAGCCCCTTAATTAGACCAATGATCACTTTGGGTTTTAATGGTTTCAAATAGGAATCTCCCTTAGTTAAATGACATGAACTGTCTGAAACTAGTCTCAGCTCAAATCAAGATCAATATATATCTTCAAAAGTCTGAGTAGTCAGATTCCCCAAATCCCTGATCACCCCCCGGCGCCTGAATGCAGAAGGTTCTGTGGCGCGTAGCGCTCGCTCACTTGAAAGTAAGTGCCTTAATACGAGCGGATAATGGGCAGTGTCAGGCTCTGACATTTGGCGTGGGGGCTTTGTGATGGTGCGGCGTGGGGAGGGGGACGGAGACGCTGCAGCTCCCAGAGTCCGCGGGCCTTTATTAGGAGCCAGCCGCGCAGCCCGTATTACAGGCTGTGGAAGGACCCTCGGAGGCCCACCTCCCTCGCCACGGGCATCCAGGCTTTCAAGCCGCCGCTAAACACAGCCCACGGACGACAGCCTTTTTCTCTTTTTTTCCCCCACCGCCGTCGGAGGACAAAATAACCGCACTTTCCGAGCACATGCGGCAACTTGATTCCTCCAGAGCCCAGCTGTAATTTATGCCTTTGGAGAGAGTTGTGTTCACATTCGTGGTTGTTACGTTTTCTTTATGGCCCGTTTTTTACTGTGTGTGTGTGTGTGGTGTGTGCGTGTGTGTGTGTGTGTGTGTGTGTGTGTGTGTGTGTGTGTGTGTGTGTGTGTGTGTGTGTCTGTGTGTGTGTGTGTGTGTGTGTGTGTGTGTGTGTGTGTGTGTGTCTGTGTGTGTGTGTGTGTGTGTGTGTGTGTGTGTGTGTGTGTGTGTGTGTGTGTCTGTGTGTGTGTGTGTGTGTGTGTGTGTGTGTGTGTGTGTGTGTGTGTGTGTGTGTGTGTGTCTGTGTGTGTGTGTTGGTCTTTATTAACTTGTGTGGACCAACACCTGAAATTTCACCCGCGGTGTGGGGACCAAAATTTTTGTGGGGACCAAAAACCCGGTCCCCACAAAGTTAACTATATTTTTGATGTAAGTAGGCTCTAAAGATGGCCCTGGCAAATTTTCAGCTTGGGCTCCATAAGTGACAAAAACCGGTTTTCAAGTGTGTAAGTGTGTATAACAGAATTTACTCAGTATCGGCCTCTAGTGGTCAGTGAGGTACTGCACCCATACACACTTCTTACACACTTTGCTCAATGCGCATGCGCAAACTGTGCCGGTCCTCACAAGTTGATAAAAACAAACTTTATTTTACATTTTTATTTTAATTATGAAGCTTTCAGACAATACAGTAACTATATAGACAGGGGACTCATGGCACGGACAAAAGACATTTTACCACTGGAGGACAGAAGAGGCAAGACATTTATTTGAAGGCTACCACCATAGAAGTAAATATAAGGATGGAGGAGGGGCTATTTGGGATTTGCCATGCAGTGCGAAGAATAGCTCCTGGAGAATTTCAGTCAAAGTAGATACACTTGTGGATCGAAACACGACTCCAGGTATGTTTTTCATGTGGAAACAACTCTGTAACATGGTAACAAGCTAAAAAGATGATATGATAATGCCGCATCTTTAAACAAGTACGAGTTAGCTAACTAGCTGCGCAATTAACTAACTGGCTAGTACTAGCCTAGCTGTTAGCTACAGACAAGCACATGTTTGTGGATAGGGAAAACTCATCTTCAAGGTAGAAGTTATCATATTGTATGTTTTGATTGCTCAAATCTAAAACTAACTTTGAACAGTGTACTACGTTAATTTATCATTGAGATGTGCGTGTGTGTCACGTTTTAGCATCGTTTCTTGTTCATTACAATGCCGGGGGTTCTTGGCTTTTTTGTCATTACATGTTTGATATGGACAGTATCCAGCTGGTTAAGGTCAGGAGTTGAAAAACGCTTAAATTTAGAAACGGGTAAAAACAATTAAGGTTAGCTTTAGGAAAATGTGTTTTGTTTGGTTTATTTGGCATGATATTACTGCATCTTTAAACAAGCACAAGACAAATGTATGTCAAATCAAATGTATGTATGTTTTTTTTTTCCAAGCATTGATGCATCTCGAGAAGACAGAAGCCTTGGTAGACTTGTCAATGATGACCACCTTCATCCAGACTGTAAAATGAAAAGGATGACGTCTGAAATGAAACCACATATATGTCTCTTTGCTTTGAGGGACATACATGCTGGAGAGGAAATACCATACACCTACAGAGGAACTAATTGGCCATGGAGGAAAAAGGTACGTGTGAGTATTCCCCACGACTGAAAGCCTACACAGACATCTAAAGACAATTCTTAGCCATGCCAAAAATAAATGTAAAATAGTATCACTTGTGCATAGAGGTCTTAACTGACCTGTATGGAAGGGGAGATGGTTAACTTGATGCTCAAGAAAATAAAAGAAATGTTTGTGTTTTCACATCACATGCATAATCTCGATTTATTTATTGGTTTATTATTTGCTAAAGAGCTTATGCATGTGATGTCATGACAAGGAAATTGAGTGCCTATGTCTGCAATGTTCTTGGGTTGTTTTTTGAATTACCCCTCAATTTGATGTTGCATCTCATGTTATTAATTAAGTCTGCATAACCGCCATTGCAATACGTTTAATTTAAGTGACGATGTCATCATTCTACTTCCGGGTAAAATAGAGCTTTAGCTGTATTCATTCTAATTAGATTTTACTCATTTTAACCTGCTGTTGAGCCGACTACAAGCTCTTTCTAAGCATCTGATCGCAAAGAAATATTACATTTACACCGGATTTTCTTGAGTAATGGAATGGTAAAGTTAACTCCCATGTGTTATTTCTTTAGGATGGAGCAGAGCCCCAACTTTCCACTGAGTTTCCTGAGACCGCCATGTACACGAACCAAGACAAAGACCCAACGCGCTCCCAAAGCATTTCCCAGGTAACTTAATTTATTTCACAGTGGGTCATATTACTGTCTATTGAAATGCTTGCGTTAGCGTTTTAGCTGCCTGATATTTACAGAGGTAAAAACATGTCACGACCACTGTTCTTGTGGGAACCACAGCATTTACTCTAAACATTAGTCATTGGTATGAACTCTACTGCACACAAACGACAGGTTTTACCCCACTATCGAGGTCCAGTTAACACACGTCAGGACCACTGTACTTGTGGGGACCACAGCATTTACTCTAAACATTAGTCATTGGTATGAACTCTACTGCACACAAACGACAGGTTTTACCCCACTATCAAGGTCCAGTTAACACACGTCAGGACCACTGTACTTGTGGGAACCACAGCATTTACTCTGAACAGTAATCACTGGTATGAACTCGAGTGCACAAGACCACTGTTCTTGTGGGGACCGCAGGGCCTGGTATAAACTGTATGCATGTATCAGTGTAAAGCAAATTCTTGTTTCACTAAAGATCTTCATAGCAAACATCAGGGCCACTGTTTTTATGGGGAATGCAAAAGTTCCTGTGAATTAATTTCTTTGTAGTTCACACTAGAGTGTATACCAATGTTTGTGGGGTCCGTGGTCGACTACAAGAAACGCAAACAGTGCATTTTCTATCTTTCCTTTTCTGAGCATCAAGTTAACCAGGCCATAGGAACAACATGTGCCACTCACTATAGGTGTATCTTAGTTGTACTAGTCACGTCTCCCCTTCCATACAGGTCAGTTAAGACCTCTATGCAGAAGTGATACAATTTAAATTTATTTTTAGCATGGCTAAGAATTGTCTTTAGATGTCTGTGTAGGCTTTCAGTCGTAGAGGAGTTGTCTATCTTAGATGAACGTTCTTGAGTCATCTTCTGTACTCTGTCGCTGTCCTACACTTTAACTACAGTGTACAGAAGATGACCCAAGAACCTTCTGTAGATGGCTTGAGATATACTCGCAACATAAAAATATGCCATTGAGGGTACTGTTATCTTTACATTGGTCACAGGTGTAATTCACAAAAATTCAGAGTAATGGAATGGTAAAGTTAACTACCATGTGTTATTTCTTTAGGATGCAGCAGAGCCCCAACTTTCCACTGAGTTTCCTGAGACCGCCATGTCCACGAACCAAGACAAAGACTCAACGCGCTCCCAAAGCATTTCCCAGGTAACTTAATTTATTTCACAGTGGGTCATATTACTGTCTATTGAAAAGCTTGCGTTAGCGTTTTAGCTGCCCGATTTTACACAGGTAAACACATGTCACGACCACTGTTCTTGTGGGAACCACAGCATTTACTCTGAACATTAGTCATTGGTATGAACTCTACTGCACACAAACGACAGGTTTTACCCCACTATCGAGGTCCAGTTAACACACGTCAGGACCACTGTTCTTGTGGGAACCACAGCATTTACTCTGAACATTAGTCATTGGTATGAACTCTACTGCACACAAACGACAGGTTTTACCCCACTATCGAGGTCCAGTTAACACACGTCAGGACCACTGTACTTGTGGGAACCACAGCATTTACTCTGAACATTAGTCATTGGTATGAACTCTACTGCACACAAACGACAGGTTTTACCCCACTATCGAGGTCCAGTTAACACACGTCAGGACCACTGTTCTTGTGGGGACCACAGCATTTACTCTAAACATTAGTCATTGGTATGAACTCTACTGCCACAAACGACAGGTTTTACCCCACTATCAAGGTCCAGTTAACACACGTCAGGACCACTGTACTTGTGGGGACCACAGCATTTACTCTGAACAGTAATCACTGGTATGAACTCGAGTGCACAAGACCACTGTTCTTGTGGGGACCGCAGGGCCTGGTATAAACTGTATGCATGTATCAGTGTAAAGCAAATTCTTGTTTCACTAAAGATCTTCATAGCAAACATCAGGGCCACTGTTTTTATGGAGAATGCAAACGTTCCTGTGAATTTTCTTTGTAGTTCACACTAGAGTGTTATACCAATGTTGTGGGGTCCGTGGTCGACTACAAGAAACGCAAAAAGTGCATTTTCTATCTTTCCTTTTCTGAGCATCAAGTTAACCAGGCCATAGGAACAACATGTGCCACTCACTATAGGTGTATCTTAGTTGTACTAGTCACATCTCCCCTTCCATACAGGTCAGTTAAGACCTCTATGCAGAAGTGATACTATTAAATTTAGTTTTGGCATGGCTAAGAATTGTCTTTAGATGTCTGTGTAGGCTTTCAGTCGTAGAGGAGTTGTCTATCTTAGATGAACAGTCTTGAGTCATCTTCTGTACTCTGTCGCTGTCCTACACTTTAACTACAGTGTACAGAAGATGACCCAAGAACCTTCTGTAGATGGCTTGAGATATACTCGCAACATAAAAATATGCCATTGAGGTAGGGCTGGGCGATATGGCCTATAATCTCTATCACGATATAAAAAAAGAAATATCACGATAAAGATATATTTGACGATATAACAGACAATGGACAAATTCCAGCCTTACGCCTATTTGGAAGATTAATGCAAAGATATTGCATTCTTTTTTTTAGTGCCATACCAATTTCCTCACAGTTTACATCCTTCATTTCATTTCACTTTTTAAGCACCTGCCCCTGTGTCCTACAGTCAGTGTTTATGCTGCTCTGATGGAGCTGAGTGCAACATAAATTATATCGTGTCCACAACGATATAAAAAATGACAACGATATCAAAATTATATTGCGATAACGATATGTGATACGATATGGCCCACCCCTACATGAGGGTACTGTTATCTTTACATTGGTCACAGGTGTAATTCACAAAAATTCAGAGTAATGGAATGGTAAAGTTAACTACCATGTGTTATTTCTTTAGGATGCAGCAGAGCCCCAACTTTCCACTGAGATTCCTGAGACCGCCATGTCCACGAACCAAGACAAAGACTCAACGCGCTCCCAAAGCATTTCCCAGGTAACTTAATTTATTTCACAGTGGGTCATATTACTGTCTATTGAAAAGCTTGCGTTAGCGTTTTAGCTGCCCGATTTTACACAGGTAAACACATGTCACGACCACTGTTCTTGTGGGAACCACAGCATTTACTCTGAACATTAGTCATTGGTATGAACTCTACTGCACACAAACGACAGGTTTTACCCCACTATCAAGGTCCAGTTAACACACGTCAGGACCACTGTTCTTGTGGGAACCACAGCATTTACTCTGAACAGTAATCACTGGTATGAACTCTACTGCACACAAACGACAGGTTTTACCCCACTATCGAGGTCCAGTTAACACACGTCAGGACCACTGTACTTGTGGGGACCACAGCATTTACTCTAAACATTAGTCATTGGTATGAACTCTACTGCACACAAACGACAGGTTTTACCCCACTATCGAGGTCCAGTTAACACACGTCAGGACCACTGTACTTGTGGGGACCACAGCATTTACTCTAAACATTAGTCATTGGTATGAACTCTACTGCACACAAACGACAGGTTTTACCCCACTATCGAGGTCCAGTTAACACACGTCAGGACCACTGTTCTTGTGGGAACCACAGCATTTACTCTGAACAGTAATCACTGGTATGAACTCGAGTGCACAAGGCCACTGTTCTTGTGGGACCGCAGGGCCTGGTATTAACTGTATGCATGTATCAGTGTAAAGCAAATTCTTGTTTCACTAAAGATCTTCATAGCACACATCAGGGCCACTGTTTTTATGGAGAATGCAAACGTTCCTGTGAATTAATTTCTTTGGTATACACTCTAGTGTGAACTACAATGTTTGTGGGGTCCGTGGTCGACTACAAGAAACGCAAACAGTGCATTTTCTATCTTTCCTTTTCTGAGCATCAAGTTAACCAGGCCATAGGAACAACATGTGCCACTCACTATAGGTGTATCTTAGTTGTACTAGTCACGTCTCCCCTTCCATACAGGTCAGTTAAGACCTCTATGCAGAAGTGATACTATTTTACATTTATTTTTAGCATGGCTAAGAATTGTCTTTAGATGTCTGTGTAGGCTTTCAGTCGTAGAGGAGTTGTCTATCTTAGATGAACGTTCTTGAGTCATCTTCTGTACTCTGTCGCTGTCCTACACTTTAACTACAGTGTACAGAAGATGACCCAAGAACCTTCTGTAGATGGCTTGAGATATACTCGCAACATAAAAATATGCCATTGAGGGTACTGTTATCTTTACATTGGTCACAGGTGTAATTCACAAAAATTCAGAGTAATGGAATGGTAAAGTTAACTACCATGTGTTATTTCTTTAGGATGCAGCAGAGCCCCAACTTTCCACTGAGATTCCTGAGACCGCCATGTCCACGAACCAAGACAAAGACTCAACGCGCTCCCAAAGCATTTCCCAGGTAACTTAATTTATTTCACAGTGGGTCATATTACTGTCTATTGAAAAGCTTGCGTTAGCGTTTTAGCTGCCCGATTTTACACAGGTAAACACATGTCACGACCACTGTTCTTGTGGGAACCACAGCATTTACTCTGAACATTAGTCATTGGTATGAACTCTAGTGCACACAAACGACAGGTTTTACCCCACTATCGAGGTCCAGTTAACACACGTCAGGACCACTGTTCTTGTGGGACCACAGCATTACTCTAAACATTAGTCATTGGTATGAACTCTACTGCACACAAACGACAGGTTTTACCCCACTATCAAGGTCCAGTTAACACACGTCAGGACCACTGTACTTGTGGGAACCACAGCATTTACTCTGAACATTAGTCATTGGTATGAACTCTACTGCACACAAACGACAGGTTTTACCCCACTATCAAGGTCCAGTTAACACACGTCAGGACCACTGTACTTGTGGGACCACAGCATTTACTCTAAACATTAGTCATTGGTATGAACTCTACTGCACACAAACGACAGGTTTTACCCCACTATCAAGGTCCAGTTAACACACGTCAGGACCACTGTACTTGTGGGGACCACAGCATTTACTCTGAACAGTAATCACTGGTATGAACTCGAGTGCACAAGGCCACTGTTCTTGTGGGGACGCAGGGCCTGGTATAAACTGTATGCATGTATCAGTGTAAAGCAAATTCTTGTTTCACTAAAGATCTTCATAGCACACATCAGGGCCACTGTTTTTATGGAGAATGCAAACGTTCCTGTGAATTTTCTTTGTAGTTCACACTAGAGTGTATACCAATGTTTGTGGGGTCCGTGGTCGACTACAAGAAACGCAAAAAGTGCATTTTCTATCTTTCCTTTTCTGAGCATCAAGTTAACCAGGCCATAGGAACAACATGTGCCACTCACTATAGGTGTATCTTAGTTGTACTAGTCACGTCTCCCCTTCCATACAGGTCAGTTAAGACCTCTATGCAGAAGTGATACTATTTAAATTTAGTTTGGCATGGCTAAGAATTGTCTTTAGATGTCTGTGTAGGCTTTCAGTCGTAGAGGAGTTGTCTATCTTAGATGAACGTTCTTGAGTCATCTTCTGTACTCTGTCGCTGTCCTACACTTTAACTACAGTGTACAGAAGATGACCCAAGAACCTTCTGTAGATGGCTTGAGATATACTCGCAACATAAAAATATGCCATTGAGGTAGGGCTGGGCGATATGGCCTATAATCTCTATCACGATATAAAAAAAGAAATATCACGATAAAGATATATTTGACGATATAACAGACAATGGACAAATTCCAGCCTTACGCCTATTTGGAAGATTAATGCAAAGATATTGCATTCTTTTTTTTAGTGCCATACCAATTTCCTCACAGTTTACATCCTTCATTTCATTTCACTTTTTAAGCACCTGCCCCTGTGTCCTACAGTCAGTGTTTATGCTGCTCTGATGGAGCTGAGTGCAACATAAATTATATCGTGTCCACAACGATATAAAAAATGACAACGATATCAAAAATTATATTGCGATAACGATATGTGATACGATATGGCCCACCCCTACATTGAGGGTACTGTTATCTTTACATTGGTCACAGGTGTAATTCACAAAAATTCAGAGTAATGGAATGGTAAAGTTAACTACCATGTGTTATTCTTAGGATGCAGCAGAGCCCCAACTTTCCACTGAGTTTCCTGAGACCGCCATGTCCACGAACCAAGACAAAGACTCAACGCGCTCCCAAAGCATTTCCCAGGTAACTTAATTATTTCACAGTGGGTCATATTACTGTCTATTGAAAAGCTTGCGTTAGCGTTTTAGCTGCCCGATTATACACAGGTAAACACATGTCACGACCACTGTTCTTGTGGGAACCACAGCATTTACTCTGAACATTAGTCATTGGTATGAACTCTACTGCACACAAACGACAGTTTACCCCACTATCGAGGTCCAGTTAACACACGTCAGGACCACTGTACTTGTGGGACCACAGCATTTACTCTGAACATTAGTCATTGGTATGAACTCTACTGCACACAAACGACAGGTTTTACCCACTATCGAGGTCCAGTTAACACACGTCAGGACCACTGTACTTGTGGGGACCACAGCATTTACTCTAAACATTAGTCATTGGTATGAACTCTACTGCACACAAACGACAGGTTTTACCCCACTATCGAGGTCCAGTTAACACACGTCAGGACCACTGTACTTGTGGGGACCACAGCATTTACTCTGAACAGTAATCACTGGTATGAACTCGAGTGCACAAGGCCACTGTTCTTGTGGGACCGCAGGGCCTGGTATAAACTGTATGCATGTATCAGTGTAAAGCAAATTCTTGTTTCACTAAAGATCTTCATAGCAAACATCAGGGCCACTGTTTTTATGGAGAATGCAAACGTTCCTGTGAATTAATTTCTTTGTAGTTCACACTAGAGTGTATACCAATGTTTGTGGGGTCCGTGGTCGACTACAAGAAACGCAAAAAGTGCATTTTCTATCTTTCCTTTTCTGAGCATCAAGTTAACCAGGCCATAGGAACAACATGTGCCACTCACTATAGGTGTATCTTAGTTGTACTAGTCACATCTCCCCTTCCATACAGGTCAGTTAAGACCTCTATGCAGAAGTGATACTATTTAAATTTAGTTTTGGCATGGCTAAGAATTGTCTTTAGATGTCTGTGTAGGCTTTCAGTCGTAGAGGAGTTGTCTATCTTAGATGAACAGTCTTGAGTCATCTTCTGTACTCTGTCGCTGTCCTACACTTTAACTACAGTGTACAGAAGATGACCCAAGAACCTTCTGTAGATGGCTTGAGATATACTCGCAACATAAAAATATGCCATTGAGGTAGGGCTGGGCGATATGGCCTATAATCTCTATCACGATATAAAAAAAGAAATATCACGATAACGATATATTTGACGATATAACAGACAATGGACAAATTCCAGCCTTACGCCTATTTGGAAGATTAATGCAAAGATATTGCATTCTTTTTTTTAGTGCCATACCAATTTCCTCACAGTTTACATCCTTCATTTCATTTCACTTTTTAAGCACCTGCCCCTGTGTCCTACAGTCAGTGTTTATGCTGCTCTGATGGAGCTGAGTGCAACATAAATTATATCGTGTCCACAACGATATAAAAAATGACAACGATATCAAAAATTATATTGCGATAACGATATGTGATACGATATGGCCCACCCCTACATTGAGGGTACTGTTATCTTTACATTGGTCACAGGTGTAATTCACAAAAATTCAGAGTAATGGAATGGTAAAGTTAACTACCATGTGTTATTTCTTTAGGATGCAGCAGAGCCCCAACTTTCCACTGAGATTCCTGAGACCGCCATGTCCACGAACCAAGACAAAGACTCAACGCGCTCCCAAAGCATTTCCCAGGTAACTTAATTTATTTCACAGTGGGTCATATTACTGTCTATTGAAAAGCTTGCGTTAGCGTTTTAGCTGCCCGATTTTACACAGGTAAACACATGTCACGACCACTGTTCTTGTGGGAACCACAGCATTTACTCTGAACATTAGTCATTGGTATGAACTCTAGTGCACACAAACGACAGGTTTACCCCACTATCAAGGTCCAGTTAAACACACGTCAGACCACTGTACTTGTGGGACCACAGCATTTACTCTGAACATTAGTCATTGGTATGAACTCTAGTGCACACAAACGACAGGTTTTACCCCACTATCAAGGTCCAGTTAACACACGTCAGGACCACTGTACTTGTGGAACCACAGCATTTACTCTAAACATTAGTCATTGTATGAACTCTACTGCACACAAACGACAGGTTTTACCCCACTATCGAGGTCCAGTTAACACACGTCAGGACCACTGTTCTTGTGGGAACCACAGCATTTACTCTAAACATTAGTCATTGGTATGAACTCTACTGCACACAAACGACAGGTTTTACCCCACTATCGAGGTCCAGTTAACACACGTCAGGACCACTGTACTTGTGGGAACCACAGCATTTACTCTGAACAGTAATCACTGGTATGAACTCTAGTGCACAAGGCCACTGTTCTTGTGGGGACCGCAGGCCTGGTATAAACTGTATGCATGTATCAGTGTAAAGCAAATTCTTGTTTCACTAAAGATCTTCATAGCAAACATCAGGGCCACTGTTTTATGGAGAATGCAAACGTTCCTGTGAATTAATTTCTTTGTAGTTCACACTAGAGTGTATACCAATGTTTGTGGGGTCCGTGGTCGACTACAAGAAACGCATACAGTGCATTTTCTATCTTTCCTTTTCTGAGCATCAAGTTAACCAGGCCATGAACAACATGTGCCACTCACTATAGGTGTATCTTAGTTGTACTAGTCACATCTCCCTTCCATACAGGTCAGTTAAGACCTCTATGCACAAGTGATACAATTTAAATTTATTTTTAGCATGGCTAAGAATTGTCTTTAGATGTCTGTGTAGGCTTTCAGTCGTAGAGGAGTTGTCTATCTTAGATGAACGTTCTTGAGTCATCTTCTGTACTCTGTCGCTGTCCTACACTTTAACTACAGTGTACAGAAGATGACCCAAGAACCTTCTGTAGATGGCTTGAGATATACTCGCAACATAAAAATATGCCATTGAGGGTACTGTTATCTTTACATTGGTCACAGGTGTAATTCACAAAAATTCAGAGTAATGGAATGGTAAAGTTAACTACCATGTGTTATTTCTTTAGGATGCAGCAGAGCCCCAACTTTCCACTGAGTTTCCTGAGACCGCCATGTCCACGAACCAAGACAAAGACTCAACGCGCTCCCAAAGCATTTCCCAGGTAACTTAATTTATTTCACAGTGGGTCATATTACTGTCTATTGAAAAGCTTGCGTTAGCGTTTTAGCTGCCCGATTTTACACAGGTAAACACATGTCACGACCACTGTTCTTGTGGGAACCACAGCATTACTCTGAACATTAGTCATTGGTATGAACTCTACTGCACACAAACGACAGGTTTTACCCCACTATCGAGGTCCAGTTAACACACGTCAGGACCACTGTACTTGTGGGAACCACAGCATTTACTCTGAACATTAGTCATTGGTATGAACTCTACTGCACACAAACGACAGGTTTTTACCCCACTATCGAGGTCCAGTTAACACACGTCAGGACCACTGTACTTGTGGGGACCACAGCATTTACTCTAAACATTAGTCATTGGTATGAACTCTACTGCACACAAACGACAGGTTTTACCCCACTATCAAGGTCCAGTTAACACACGTCAGGACCACTGTTCTTGTGGGAACCACAGCATTTACTCTGAACAGTAATCACTGGTATGAACTCTAGTGCACAAGACCACTGTTCTTGTGGGGACCGCAGGGCCTGGTATAACTGTATGCATGTATCAGTGTAAAGCAAATTCTTGTTTCACTAAAGATCTTCATAGCACACATCAGGGCCACTGTTTTTATGGAGAATGCAAACGTTCCTGTGAATTAATTTCTTGGTATACACTCTAGTGTGAACTACAATGTTTGTGGGGTCCGTGGTCGACTACATGAAACGCAAATAGTGCATTTTCTATCTTTCCTTTCTTTGCCCTTGTAGTCTTTATGCCAGTGTGATACTTTTTTTTTTAATTTGTAAGCCAAGATCTTCTAGTTTCTAAAAGTGTGTGTAGGATGAGTCGAGGCAAGTTACTTTGCCTAACCCAATATATTTTATGTTGGTAGATACAGTTTAGTAATGTAATGTTTGTATATATTCCGTTTTACAATTTGTTTCACAAGCTGTAGTTAATTTCTTTGCTACAGCTATAATTAGCTACATCACATTTGCTGTCCATACCCGTGACCCTCACCCCCGATCAGGGGGACAGCACGTAATGGGCTAAACACAGCTTTATCTATTTCCCTGATTTGTCATGGTATATTTAAGTTAATTTCTGTAAGTTTGTGTCTAATTCTGTCATTTTGTTCCTCAGTTCATCCTTCAGTTTGTCAATCAGTCATCAAAAGAAAGTGGGAAGAAGAGGAAGTACAAGCAGTTGAGAGGCATCTGACTTCCTTCATAACCTCCCTTACTGTTCCAAGGAAACAAGACTGCGAGAATTGTCTATAACTTGAAACGAAGCACTACAATATAGAGATTGCGCTGCCATAAAATTTTATGTGAAAAATCGAATCAGAGCCCTTAAAAAGAAACATTAAGGCAAGGTTTTTTCTGAGATGCTTTGGGCTATGTGCACAGTGCCCCCATGTTATTTCAAATTAGCGACGGTTTCCTATCTTTTACATTTACGATTTGCAGAGTCTCACACAAATGAAGAGATGGCTCAAGATTTTGTAAAGGACAGCGCATAAAAGTTAGAATGTGACTGGAGCAGGTTAAAAAATGATGTAAGATGGAACGACTTCACTGGAGGAAACCTCCAGGTTCATAACAGTGGGTGATTTTGTCTTAAGGCTAACCACTAACACAAAATAATTTAAAATTCAATTAAAACTAGTGCAAAGTTTTGAACGAGTCTGCGCAAAACGGGATCAAGTAGTTAGTTTTAAATTTTATTGAGTTGTTTACACATTATACTGTCATTATTGAACACTAGCCTTAAGATCGTGAGATAAAAGCTTCTCCCTTACGACCGGGGCAAGATTCACATCCAACAAGCTTGTAACAAGTTGCAGTGACCATCAGTAACTCGCTGTCCTTTACAAAATCTTGACCCATCTCTTGATTGTGTGGGACCCTGCTAATCGTGTAAGTAAAAGACGGGGAGAAGGACCGTGTGCTTTTTCCAGCTGGAAATCATGTGGGGACAGTGTGCAGCCCATTGAAACTTGGCTCAATAAATTAGATTTTGTTGCTGGAAATATAAGAAATTTTGTGATTTTTATGCTTAAATTCCTTAAACTTGTAATGCATTTTTCTCATGTCCGTAATCTACAGCATACGTTTGAAATGATATCTCTACATTTAAGTTGATTACCTTTTTTTACTGCAGTGTCTCGCCTTATACAGTCCCGATCAAAAGTTTAAGACCTTTGCAAAATGGTAGAAAACAAAGAAAATCACATTTTGCATGGTTAGAACTTAACAGGTTCCAAGTAGAACTTCAATATGCAACAACAAGAAATGGGAGTGAGACAAAAAAGAGTAAACCTTTAATTTCCACTTGACTTTTTTTGTTCCATAACCCTCAGTCATAGAATTCCTTAAAAGATCCTTTCTTGCCGTTTCCCACCTCAGCAGTGATGGCACGCAGCAAGAGACTGTGCTTATGCAGCACAACCTGACCACGTTTAAACATTGCTGTCAGGACGTCATGAGTGTGAGTACCTGACTGAAAATGACTTTGAATGAACATTTGCACAGATTTGGTCTTTTAAAGGCATGTGGTCCTAAACTTTTTAGCAGCTGCAAAACGGTCTTAATTTAATTGTTACTTCATTTGTTGTTTCAATAAGAGTTATTCTCAATTTTGTTTTGTTTGTGTCACTCAAATTTCTTCTTGTGGAAGTTCTGATTGGTATCTTGATCAGATTCAACCATGCAAAATGTTGCCATCTTTTAATTAGAGTTAAACTTTTGATTGGGCCTGTATAGCATAAATCTCTTCTTCCCACCTTTTTTCAATGTGTTAAAAGCAGCGTTGTTGGGACTACTCCATTAATGTTATCCAACTACTGATAATAGAAAGTCCTTCTACAAGTAGTCTTGTTACTTTGATTACGTTATTTCAAAAGGAAGGAAAGACTTCATTTGGGACTAGGATCGTCCAGTGTCTTGACGTGCAGCCAATTGGATCCTCAGTTTGGTGACATTTTTGGGGTCTTTCACTTGACTTTTTTGTTCCAAAAGTCATCTGAGGACTAATTACTACTTTGGGTTTGCCCTTTTAAGTGTTTAATAAGTTCAATGTGAAGCGTTTCACAGGTAAATAACTCTCAACCACAGTATTCTATAGAGGTACGCCAATCAGATCAGTCACTGATCATAGCCTGTTCAGCAGATTTGTAAAATATGTTGATCAAACGTGGATTTCACATACATTCTTTCAATCTATATTCTGGTGAAAATTACGCAGCATTGCACTGCTCTAAACCATAAATGTATTTTTATTGTAATTAGTGGTTACACAACAGCTCTGGATGTACTGCTCTAATTGCCGACTGTATCCTCCCCACCTGGCGGCTCTACTTGTGACAGCAGCGGTGTGTAGTGTAACTAATCAAAACAACATGGCGCGAGAGCTAGTCTGCTATGCTTAAGACAAAAGCATAATGAAGGTTCATGACCATAAAATAGCCATATATGGACATATAACTCAGACATTAATTAGTAATAATAACGGACTATAAAAATACTATACAATAAACTATAAATAAAGATAAATGATTGAAGCACCTCTATACAACAATTCTTGATAGAAGTTTCAGCTGTCAATTGTAATCAGTTGTTACTTGGTTACAATGGGATGTTTGTTTGTAAACAAATATAATTATCCCCAACTGTTCAAAAGTTATGATGTGATTCTTTCAATTCAAATCAAAATTGAATAGTGATTACCTTCTTGTCTATGACTAAGTAACATTTTGAGAGAGCATTTTAAGAAGAGATATTTTTCACAATAATACAGGCAGGGCATTTTGTTGAATAGTTATGAACGCTATAAACTATGTATGGTTGGGCTTTAAAGTATTTAAAAACCTAACTGTATATGATTGGTCTTAAAAGTATTTAAAAACCTGAAACTGTGTATGCGTGGGCTTAAAGTATTCAAAAACCTGAGACTGTGTATGAGTGGGCTTAAAAGTATTTAAACCTGAGACTGTGTATGAGTGGGCTTAAAAGTATTCAAAAACCTGAGACTGTGTATGAGTGGGCTTAAAGTATTCAAAAACAAAAAAAAGAGACTGTTATGGTGGCTAAAAGTATTCAAAAACCTGAGACTGTGTATGAGTGGGCTTAAAAGTATTCAAAAACCTGAGACTGTGTATGAGTGGGCTTAAAAGTATTCAAAACCTGAGACTGTGTATGAGTGGGCTTAAAAGTATTCAAAAACCTGAGACTGTGTATGAGTGGGCTTAAAGAAGGTATAGTCAAAAACCTGAGACTGTGTATGAGTGGGCCTCACAAGTATTTAAAAACCTGGAAGGTCCCCAGAAATATAGTAAAAGTCAGGTGTGGAATTTTTTTTGTGTGTATTGGGGTTTTGAGGTGATATTACTGTTTGTAAATTCTAGGGGACTTTGCCTGATTTTTTGGATGCTGTAGACCCTACAGAAAGGGTGGTTCCCACAAGTGACGATTTAGTCAGGTGTCCCCACAATTGAGTACAGACCAGTGTGTGTGTGTGTGTGTGTGTGTGTGTGTGTGTGTGTGTGTGTGTGTGTGTGTTTTCACTTTCTTTCTTTCATACAACAAGGTGCCTACTTTATTTTGATCTTCATGCAATACTGTAAAAACAATGACAAAAAAGTCCATCTTTTTCTGCATGTTTCTCTCAAGTGTTATTTACATTGGCAATTTGTAAATGGCAGCTTTAGCAAATGGAAAAAAGATTTACACATATTCGATAAATAACTTATAAAACTTCTCAAAGAAAGAAGCAGAAGGAACAACACCAGTGTTTTCAATTGGATTCACAATCTTGTTCAAAACATTAAAAAGAACCTGAGGATTATGACAGTTTGAAGACACAATGTTTGCCATAATAAAAGAAAAAATAATTAACATTCTGGCTTGAAAGGAGTGGGAAGAAGACAAGATAGGTTAACAGCACATCTCGTTCGCGGTAGACAGCGGGTTCAGCTCAAAATCATCTATTGACGAGTTTAGGCAAGGCTTCAGGCGATAGTTATACAGATGACATTTCTTCAGGATGAGGGTTAGTTGGATTACTGACCTGTTGCAGCCCTGAGAGCGGTTTACCCCCACGCCTGTCTGAGTGCCAGCACCGCCATGATTAAAACTAATCTGTGGCTGATTCCGAAACCGTTAAATGATAGCCTCTAAGTCCTAACACTAGCCACTAATCCTTAACCTTTCATGGGGTCAACTGTTAGATCTCTATGCAGTTAGTGAACTAGAGCTTCAGCAACATTTGCCCAATTCCACCATCCTTACCCAGGGGAAGGGGAAGTGACATCACCAACAGCTGTTTTTCTTCTTCTTTAAGGATATTGGCAGGCAAACAAAAGTGCATGCCACCACCTACTGTAGTGCATATGCAACAACATAGTGTCCAAATAAAGACATTTAAGGAGAAAAAATAAATCCAAATGATCCATCACATTTTCATTTAGCCTTATTTGATCTCAACAGCTGTTTCATAAAGCTACAGTATGCAAATTAGCCATGTGGCTTACGTTTCTACTAAATAAAAGCAAAAGCCCAAACTGCTTCATTTAAGCCATTTACTGAGGCTGTGACTGTGCTGTGGTGACTCTAACATGTATTTCGTCACTTTCATAAAGTTTGGCTTGTGCAGAATCTCTTATATATATATTTTATACCATGGTCTGGGTGAATACTCGATTCTGATTGGCTGGAAGGTGTCCATTAAAAAGTGATAATGTACACCAGTTAAAAAAACAGTTAAATCACATTCTATATCACTCCACTGCAGCTGTTTCCATAGTAACGGTAAACAATTGAGATGGAACTAGTTTCAGGTAAAACTGATTAAAAAGGGAAATAACTCCTGCCCAGGACTTAAAAAATAAGCAAACAGGTCCCAATGAACAGTTTCAGTTAGCCGGACCATGGTATAAGCGGGATAATGCACTCCGAGGTGTCCATTATCAGAAATAACTGGACTCCGCGGAAGCAACCATCCTCCGCTTCGCGTCGGACGGTTCACGCCTCCGCGGAGTCCAGTTATTTCTGATAATGGACACCTCGGAGTGCATTATCCCTTACTTAATGAATTGTGCACCTGTCACTCAAAGCATGAAGAATCACTCGAGGGTGGTGGCGAGGGGGGTGGGCATGGGGCGCGGTGGCTTATGGGATGGCACATGGCTCCTAATCGCCAGTGAGGTAGCATCAGAAGCTCCTATGCTAAAGTGGCTATGATAGTTAGCATTGAGGCTCCTTTCCCTAACTCCTTCCTAACTGACAGACCAATTCGGAAGCTACTTATCATGGCGGACAATGACACACATCCGGTTTGGCGTTAGACCACTTACCAATTTCACGTGCTCCATCCGAAACCAGTAAATTGGTAAGAGGTCTTTCTTCAAACCGGATGTGCGTCAGCGTCCGCCATGATAAGATGCGTCAGAATTGGGCTTTCAGTTAGGAAGGAGTTAGGTAAAGTGGCCTGTATGCTAACTATCATAGCCACTTAGCATAGGGACCTCTGATGCTAACTTACTGGCGATTAGGAGCTATGTGCATCCCCATACGTGCACAGGTACGAGCGTTCACGAGCGTGCACGTATATGCAACAAGTCGTTTCTCACAAATATCGTGTTAAGTTGCTCATTTCATTCTGATCTTTGTCATTTCTGATGAAATAAAGTTCAAATGAACTATTTCAAAAGTGACCAAACATGACTTCCTCAAACTGGCGCGACAGTGGTGCAGAGAGTAGAGCGGGTCGTCTTGTGACCAGAGGGTCGGCGGTTCAAATCCTGCAGTTGCCCACTGTCGTTGTGTCTTTGGGCAAGACACTTCGCCTCCAGTGTCTGTGTACACTGGTGTATGAATGAGCGTGTTAATGGGTGACTGGTTCCTTGATGTAAAGCGCTTTGAGTGCCTAAAGCAGGTGGAAAGGCGCTATATAAAAATGTGACCATTTAACTGTCCTCCCCTCGCTGCTTTCCTCGCCTCTCCCCGTCTCTCAGCAGTGTTTCTGAAAAGTGCGTACCTCATACGGGAGCTATATAGTTTACGTGGAGGAGCGCAATGTTTCACGTTCAGTTTGTTTTCTATAAATACAATCTTTTGTGCAGAGGAGCGGCTACGCAAAGTTTTGGCCTCATTTTGTGCGCAGCAAATTTGATAATTGAGGCCCCAGGTGAGAGGAAGGGCATCTGGAGTAAACACTGACCCAGGACTCAAACATGAATAAAGATGTTTTATCTTTCAGTTCCAGAACGTCCAGGAAGAAAACAATGATGATTATGAAAACTGAGCCGGTCCTGTTGATCTTTATATTCTCAGATAAATAAACCTGGTTCTGCAATAACGAGCTCTGATTAAAGCTTTATGTGTGAAACATTCAAAGACACAATAAAGGAAACTAATCTACAAAACCCTTTAAAGCAGAACTAAGTAACTCGTTGACCTTAATAAATCCTCTCTGTAGTCCCTCTGGGGTAATACAAGTGTTAATGGCATAATCGGGGGTCTTTCATCGCCCCCTGGTGTCTCAAGATTTAATCCCTGTTGTTTACAATTCTAATACAGAGCTCTGGGTGCATATCTAATTCTCCCTGCGGCCTACATCTAAGCAGGGCTTACGACAGGCGGTCTGCTCTGCCCATGTCCCTGCACCCAGCACATAAAACACAATCATTAATATTCAATGAGCCATGTGGTCTTCTTCCATTCTCCACGTGTGATGTTTTGTTAGGATGTCCTCGAGCGAGTGCGCCTCCTCATTGATAAGGCCCATCTCCACTGACTGTTGATAAGACACCGTGTCACTGTGTCCCTCCTCGTGACTCATACATGCCTGTGATTGGGTTAACGTTTATGAAAAGAGCAATAGAGCAGAATGAGGTTTTGAGCAGCGAGTGCGTGTGGGTCCTGAACCTTCCCCTTATCATTACTCACTGTAAATAAGAGCACAAACATGTTAAACATATTCAAACATATTATTAAACTTCAAACTCTGTGTCTCGTGTGCCGGGTCACAAACTGCCAGCTTGTCCAACGTCCTTGCGTAGATGTGTTGGCACACGTTATCAGGAAGTGGGCCTAGAGCAAGAATGTGGTTTATCAACGTACATGCAGGATTAAAAATGTTGACAATTAACAATGAGAGAATCAAAGCAAAAGTCTCTATAGCTAAGTTTGCACTAAGAAGGCGACATCAATGTGCCAATATGCAATACACACTTTTTAACCAACTTTAAACAATCCAGTCATTAACAGATGAAAAAAAAGAAACGGAAAAAAAGACCAGAGTGAAAAATGCATTGAATAATATCGTAACAATAGCCCAGTCTGGAGCCTTAGATTAGTCCTTGACCCTAGAGCAGAGCACATGCATTTATCAAAGAGACAGAGAGGCTGGTCCCATGGTTCTACTCCTGCTGTGCAGGCGACTGAAGCGGCACAGAGCAGTTTGGTTTGAATGGTTTCTGAATGAAATCGGAGAGTTCAAAGACAGAAGGAATTGTATGACATTCTTAAATAATAGGCGAGTTACAAGCACGAATCCCACAATTAGTAAAATGATTTGCTAATAAAAATAGTAGAATTTTAAAAAAGTGTAATAGCAGTAAATTCTTGCAATCATTAATTTAATATGTGTTCAGAACGATTGCCTTGTAATTGAGGCAGTACCAGCCTCATCGCCAAAGGTTAAAGCGCAGAAAAACACAGAATCTTGGAGGGGGAAAAAGTAAAGTCGTGAGTCAGTGGCATTAACAGTCATCAAAGTGCCACCTACAGTTCTGGAGTGTGCATTATAAGGCTTTTTACCAGTCTCTAGCTGTTTGAGGAAAGGTCTGGATGCCCCGAACGGCCCACGCTCACACTTACACAAACGATTAGAGCAGCACGAGGAGTTGTTTTCAAGTGTACACGTGGAGCAGCAGCGCAACATGATTTATGCGCAAAGGAGTCTTAGATTTACATTCGTTTAATGTTTTGAGTTGTTCATTTGTGAGTGCGAACTGAACAATTAAATATGCTCATTTGTGAGCGTGCAGCACCTGCACATTTGAAAGAATGCGTATTACTGTAATAGGGCCACAAAGCTAATATGTAAATTGTGTCTTCATGAAGACAGTAGTGTATGTGCATCACACTGGGATTAAACATTTTAACTGCCCAGCTCAAGTAAAAGGATTCTGCAGATAATCACACTACTTTTCACAGGGTGGGGCTACAAATGGACTCTGCAAACTGCACTTAAGGCTTTTTCTCAACTGGGGTCTGTCCTTAACATAGTGTTGCCACCTGTCCCGGTTTTACCAGATTGTCCTTCTTTTTAATGGTCTGTCCCGGGGAAGAAATATTCTCCCGGAACACTACTACACGCACTTTTTTTTCTTTTTCGTTGAGCGTTTCTGCTCTTTTCCTCTAGCCGCTCCCTCTCCTCCACTGATCACACCACACACACACAACACAATAGGACATGCCTGGTCACCTCCTGAGGGAGGTGACCAGGCATGTCCTATTGGGAGGAGGCCTCGTGGAAGGCCCAGGACACGCTGGTGGGACTATGTCCCCGAGCTGGCCTGGTGTCGCCTCGGGGTCCCCCTGAACAGCTGGAGGAGGTGTGCGTGGATCGGGAAGTCTGGGCATCTCTGCTGAGACTGCTGCCTCCACGACCCGGCCCCGGATAAAGCGGAAGAAAATGGATGGATGGAGGTAGAGAAATTGTGATTAGTCAAGTGGCAGACGATACCACTTGTTCCTTAAAGATGAGGAGCAAGTGTCCAAGGCTTTACTTGTGACTGATTCATTCTCCAAGGCGTCTGGTCTTCGTCTAAACCTTAACAAATGTGAATTATTGCCCATAAAACCATGCAACAAAATGATCATATGTAATATTCATGTCAAATTAGAGCTTACTTACCTCGGAACAGTAATTACGAAGGACGAAACTAAACGAAGTAACTTAAAGAGGGGGTATTATGCTTTTTTCAATCACATAGCACCAGTCTATAGCATACTACAATGATGACGTAACCTTCTGTTGGTCTGTATATGCAGTAAATTAAAATAACTGCCTTGAATAAAATTGCTCTCTCAAAATGGCTGTACTGAACGTCTTGAAATAGGCCTCTGTCTCTTTAAGAAGCTTTCCAACACGCCCCCTTCAGCACACTGCTGTGGCATCTAAACAACACTACTGTGCGGGGAGGGGGCTCTGCTGAGCTGAGGAGCAGTGGTTGGTGGCTTGGCTGGTGACAAAAGGTCCAGAGGCGTCTCCAGGAGGTGGGGGCGTTCCTAGGAGGACTGAGGCATAGCTACACCTAAAATGGCTGCCGTCTAAGTTTTTACTGATTACTCAAAAATATGTGAATGAGCCAAGGCAACACTCCAGGCATGTGTTTAATGAGGGAATGACATAATAACATGATATAAAGCTTGAAAAAGTCGATTTTACATAATACCCCCCTTTAAACTTAAAAAGATTCAATCACTGGTTATCGAGAGATCTGTCGCTGAGCGGCAGAATCCTGTTAACTAAAGCGGAAGGAAATTCCAGACTGACGTACGCTGCTATCCCTCTGAGTGTCGACATAAGTAAGAGCAAAGCTATTGACAAACTGTTATATAATTTTGTATGGAAAATAAAACCCATATAAGACATGTATACTATACCTGTATGCATCTGTTGCTCAAATAAATAAGAGTAATAAAAAGAAACTCTGTAATAACCAATCCACTCAATGCTGGTGGTTTACATTTCTTAGACTTCACTTCTTTAAACTATACCTTTAATTTTCTCAATAGCCCAGAGTCGGTCTGGAATTTCATCCCAACTTTATCTTTTCCAAACTTGGTGGACTTCCTCTGTTACTCAAATGTCAATACAAGGTGGAGAAATTGCCTGTCAAACTATCTCATTTTCACAAACAAATGCTGTTAGCCTGGTTGTTAATTTACAAGCAGGATACCACCGCCCTAACATGGAAGCACGCCCACCATCTCAGTTTCTGAAACTACAATAGGCAAGATTAGTTTTTCCCCTGTGTCGCTGAACCGGAATCGTAGAATCAGAACATTGTTTCAAAAACAGTTCACAACGGTCCCATATTACCCATCATTGGAGAATGTATGTTCCAAATATACCATGGAAAAAAGTATGGACTCTTCCCTACAAATACCTGATTACAAACAAACAAAGAGAAGTTACCTACAAGCTCATAAACCGATGTTACCCGGCCAAGTATAACTTAAGGTTACAACTGGACTCAAACTGTACATTTTGTCATACGGAGAGTAAAACGACTCTACATCTGTTTTGGCTGTGTCCATCAACTGCTGCCTTTTGGAAACAGTTTGTCAAATACATTACACACTAAAAAATGCTGGTTATTTTAACAACCCAACTGCTGGGTTATGGCTGTTGGGTCATTTAGTTGGGTTGTTTTCATAGAGTTGGGTAGTTTTTTCTACCCAACTGCTGGGTCAATAGGTTGGGTCAATGTTGGGTCATTTCAGTAAACAGTAAATCACAGAGATTTTCCCGCTCTCAGCATTTCTACCCAGCAGGTTGGGTCAAATCCTCATAAACGACCCAGCAGGTTGGGCCAAAACCACTGAGCTCAACTGTCAGCGGCGGCCATTATTGCTCCTCCCAGGGCTGCCAACTTTTCACCAAACTTTGGAGTGAGACATCGGTCGGTCCTGAGCTGGGTGCCCTTTCTCATGGCGATAGTGTCTTGTTATCGTGTCAAATTATAAACCAAAAACAAGTATATGATTTACATGGATGAGCTTCAGGGCTCCTCAAACTTTTTTCTCTGGGGGCCACATTATTGTTCCTGACTGGGGGGCCGGGCCGGGCCGGCTATAACATAGTATTATATGACCCAGACCAAAATGCAGCAGGACTCATTGTTAAGTAGAGATTAGCCTGGCACAGTCATCCCCACTATATCCACAAGATCAACACTTGAGTCCAGGCACATATTTGTGTAGCTGTAGTGGTTTTACAGTAATCATGTCTTCACACTTTGTTTTAATTTGAAAAACCACAGGTATTACATTTATTTTGATTTTCAAATAAAACATCATTGCGTAATGTGACCAGAGTTCCCTTTGGCGCATCCCCTAGCCTATTGGTTTCTGTAGCTACAATACGTCACTATCAAGTCACAAAATTACATTCAAACATATCCTGAAGTAACAACTCTTTTGAATCAATGTTGTGAGCACGTGCACGATATGATCTGTAGCGTCTTGAGTTTAGCCTATGCCACACAAACTTTTCTTTGCACGCAAAACATATTGTGGACTCTGCTGGAATGAATTTGTGCAAATGGAGAATTAACTCATGTGAATTGCAACAAAAATGGAACAAAATTATTTATTTATTTCATCTTTGTTTATAATGCGCTTTTCATACAAAGTGCGGCTATGTGTGCTGGATCAGGGCCAAGAAGGCAGAGCGCGCTCCAGGAGGAGACGAGCGCGCGCAGCTGCAGCTTCTGCAGTTTTACGCACAGAGAAGGCTGGACGACTGTCTTTTTATTTGCGCATCCACGGCTTGACTGTCCCAATTCTCCGCTTGCAAGTTTCCCTCTGGCCTCCGCTGTGGCGTCCCTCTATAGTGACGACGTAATTTATAGCCTACTCTTTAAAAAACGCCACACTTTCTTTACAGATGAGACGAATGGGACGGTCCTCGCACTGAATAAAACAATAATCCACTGCACTGTTCTTTGAACACGCTGCATTCTCTGTCAACTTTTCGTTTGCCATTTTGCTTTCCTTAACACACAGTTCTCTGCACCTGCCTTGTCTGTCACCGCCGCATGTCAGGGGATGAAAACTCAGCAAATAAATATAACCCGCCCCGTCCCCGCAATCATTAAAAATTACGCGATACAAATATGATCCGTCTGAATTGACCACGGCTTTAATTCCGTTCAAAATGTGCTTGAAATGAACCGTACTGGCGTGTCATCCCCTCGCTCTCTCTCTCTCCCCCTCCAGCGCGCTGGATCAGGAGCGGGACAGACAGCGGAGGTACAGCGGAGGTAACGCCAGTAATACACCGGACGCGTTTTTGTAGCCGAATCGTTCTCAAGTGCCTCTCCGCGTGCATTCGCAACGCTGGCTCCCTGTTTATCAGATGAGCGCGCTCTCGTGTGTGTACACTGCAGCCGACCAGTGTTAATTTCGTCGACTAAAATATTTAGTCTTAATTTTAGTCAAAGTGATATTTTTGACGACTAAAATTGGACTAAAACTAAATTAAAAGTTTTTCATGAGACTAAAACTATGACTAAAATGTCCAGATATTTATTCGAGTAAAATAAGACTAAATAAAAATGAAAAGAGACTAAAATCATCCAAACTTCTATTGACAGTCTGAAAGAGCCTCAGATCATGTACATTCACTGCCAAAGGAGCAGCTCTGAGCTTTGTTCATGTGGGAGCAGCTCCATGAAACAGAGGACCGCGATTAAATATGATTATAATGAATATTATAATTGTGAAGTCGAGTAAATTTGTCTTAAATTTAGTCGACTAAATTGACTTGCAATTTAGTCGACTAAAATTGAAGTTATTTTTTGAATTACATTTTCGTCAAAAGACTAAGACTAAAACTAAATTAAAATATGTTGTCAAAATTAACACTGCAGCCGAGGCAGCGCGCAGCTGAGCGCCTCAGCCCGCAGTCGTTTCCGCTCCTAAAGTCAAAAATGCACTCCAAGCGCATTTTCCTCGTCTGCGGCTCGCGATGCGAAGCCGATTTCTGTCCGAAAATGTATGAAAAACATTATTACTAAAGATATAAACGATTGTCCTACATTGTATGATTATTTGTATGAGTGTATACAAGTTTAAGATTATTATTATGATTTTTATTATGATAATTATTATTATTACTACTACTACTACTACTACTACTACTAGTAGTAGTAGTAGTAGTAGTATTGGGTGCTTATTTCATAAAGAGAGGAATATCGCCTGACATATGGCAGTATAGCTACACTGCCTTGTAATTTTTCCACATCAAGACTCTCTCTCATGTCACTCTGCTGCTCTTTTTTGTGGGCCTCGTCACTTTTCCCAAAAGGAAAGCAGTGAAGGTGGATGACATCAATTGAGGCCATTGAGCAATTTCTAGAGTTGTAGACTTCACAAAACAACATCTTCATTACAAGGATCCTCAAAGAGCAGAACGAGACTGGCAGTCAATTGCGGACTATAGTTGGATGTGATGGACGCAAGACATGCGTTCAGTTCAACTGTTAAACAAAGAAACAGGTGGAGCTAACAGCGTGGCGCTTCTCAGCGCTCGTCTGCAGTGTACATGTACGCGCTCTGCGCGAGAGAGCTCGGCCACTCAGGGCGCTCGGCTCTGAAAGGCGCGTGCGGTGTATTATTGGCAGACACACAGGGGGAAATAATCGAGCTCCATAAAAGCGTTCTCTGGATCACAAGCTGCAAAACGCTGCTTGTTTTATGAAAATCCGCCGCATATTTACGTCATAAGCCTGCTCTAAAGATGATGAAATAAGTTGTGACTGAATTCAATGAACGCGCGTACGGCGGCAAAGAGCGGCCGCGACAGGCATTTAATGACCCGCTCCAACCCGCCCCGCGATCAAAGGTGAATTTCATGACCGATCCTCGGGCAGCCCACAGGGACCACGGTGGAACCACATCCCGCGCATCACTAACAGACATGTTATTTGCCAATAGCAATTAAAAAAAAAAAATAGGCCATGACCACTTTTGGGAATTGCCTCATCGGGCCGGTTCAAGTGGTGGGGGGCGGAGGGGCTGGGGGGCCGGTCAGAGGGGTGTGGCGGGCCGTACACGGCCCGCGGGCCTTAGTTTGAGGACCCCTGGATGACCACATCAGGAGCTGCATAATGGATCTGTCAGAGGGTAGTCTGGCACCAGCCCACATGACTAACAGAACCTGTTTAAAACGTGGCAGGGCACTTCAAAAGGGGGGTTTGGGGTGAGCTTTAGAAAATCTGAAAATGTGATTCCCTGTCTTCTGCAGAACCAGCACGTTTGAATCTCCATCGGTGGTTTGACAGTACGACTGAGTGAGACGCAGAGGGGGCGGGCCAGAGTCTGAAGTTCCACTGAGTGACAAAAGCAGCAGAGTCCTGGTCCACTGGACAAAGCAAAACACTCAGCTTTATCCATTCACACACCCTTGTTTCCAAAATAATCAAAAGCTAGCATTTTCATAAATGTTTTTGTATTTACATATTCTTAATAGCCTTAATCACCCAGACAAGCAAAACATATTGAATGTGGAAAACCTGCTTGCGTTCACTGTAATAATGGAGGAAATAAACATATTACATTGTGATATTCCAGTGTTTTCAATCGCGTCAAACTAGGGGGTACGCGACTCTTCACCCAAAGCTTCAGGGGGTACACGGCTCCAAAACGTTTGGGAACTACTGCACTAGAGCCTTTTGCAAAAACATCCACAGTTCTAATGAGTGTCATAAACATCTGGCTCTGCCACTGTTTTTTAAACATATTTAGTCCTTTTATCTCAAAAGCAAAACAGTTACAAAGGTTGATCAAATTTCAAGTTAACATTAAACTCCATTACAAACAATAGTGACGGGGAGGTCACGTGATGCCAGTGACTGTCCTACAATTGAGGACTGGTCCACAGAGGCCTTGAGGACACACCCTCTGGAGAGACTTACATATTTTCTACATGATCACACTGACGGATTTCTGAGGGCTGTTTCATAAGCTGGCTTACTCTGTAAACTAGGCTTATATGGTCAAGTCTGGCTTATTTGTAGTCTTTTTGGTTCATAAACCAGGCTCACTCTGAGTCTGGCTCAGTTACTATGGAAATATAGTCAGAGAACTTAGCCTGGTCCGGACCAGGCTAAGAGCAGACTGAGCACAAGCTATGTTTCTTCTTCGTGGAATCCACACCAATGGGCAATGTAAATGACACAAGCAGGGTATTAGCGCCATCATCTGGCCAAAATGTATGTTGGCCTCAAAATGTGAAAAGAAAACATGACATCACAAAATCAATTACTTTATGCCAGTGGTTCCCAAAGTGGGGTCCGGGGCCCCCTGGGGGGCCTTGGAGACACTATAGGTGGGCCCCAAAAGTTTGTCTAGAAAACAAGTACTTGAAAAATATATATATTTTAAAAGGAAAAATACATTTATTCCCTAAAATGTATTAATTGAAATCAGTTTTAAACTCCACTCATTGCTAGATGTTGCTTTATGTAATTTTAGCTGTAAAACAATAAGAAATTCCAATGAATAGGATAAATTATTTTATTATTTTCTATTGGGGGGCCCGAGAGAATTTTGGATCGACAAGGGGGCCGCAATGTTCCGGACTTTGGGAATGGCTGCTTTATGCAATAAATTATAAATATACACCAACATTGTCTTTGTCTCTCATCTGTGAAATACAAAGTTGTGTGACATTAATGACATTATGTGTCATCAAAAAGCTTTCCAATAAAAGGAACCTTAGCCCACAGGACCAGTGCTTAATTTGTAAATTAGTAGTTTCAGGAACACTTTTGGTTTGATGTGATGGATTCAGGGAACAGGCCAAAACATTTGCCGGAACACTCTTATTAAACACCATTATATCAGATGAAATCTTTGCCGGATCCTTTACCCTGAAAACTGAAAATTGGGGAATACGTTCCCCAAATGGGGGATCAAATTAAGCACTGCACAGGCTCCGCCCTCATAACCTGTGTCCTGTGTCAACAGTTTTCTTTTTTTTCTATCATGTGTTTAAATTCCTGGGGAAAAAGAAAAGTGTTTAAATTCATAAGCACCAATTTATGTTCTTCCCAGTGGGTGCCCAGTCCAAAAAAATAAATAAGTCAAGGCCGAGCTCGATCTTGCAACCTCGTGGATGGGAGCCCTGCGCTCTACTATAGAGCTAACGTAGTGGATCAAAGCTGGCGTTGTTTGTTTTTTTTTTCTCCAGTTTGCATTGTTGCTAATTACTTGTTTTGTTTTATTTGTTCTTTGTTAATGTAAGGAAAAAAGGGGGTTGAAACATATTGTATTTTATTATATGCTCTATGATCCCAAATAAATAAATAAATAAATAAAACAATAGTGACGACCAACCCCACGCCTCACAGATTTGTTGTGTTTGATGGTTAATAACGCTTAATAACTATTATCTCAATATGACAGAGAAACGAGAGTGAGGTCTTCTTCAGGTCAAATGTTAAAGCAGCTCTAGAAACAAAAGTGTGACAAATATCCCGGCTCTCCCCTAAAGAGTAAAGTGAAGCAGCACTCTGATAATGATAAAAGTCCTTTATTGAGAGGACACGCCAACGCGTTTCGACCACACACTGGTCTTCTTCAGAGCAATGAAAGTAATGGAAACACAGGTGTTATAAGTACCTGATTGGAGCATCACGTGATCAGTCACGTGTGCTGACAAGAAAAAAAAAAAAAGAAAAGAAAAACAATGTACAATACACACACACACACACACACACAGGAGATGTGGCACAAAAGCGGGCATATAAGTGACAGAAAACACGCACATGACATATTATGGACCAAGTCACAGTATTTAAAATAAATTCACAGTATGTAAGGGTCAGAGTGAATACAAGTAGGCGTGACACACACTAGAAACAGGACCACTGACATTGCCAAAAGATAGTGGAAATGTATTGAAACAGTTAAGACCGGGGCCCCAGTCCTACAGAAAAACAGAAAAATCAAGCTCATCATTTAACCCTGGATAGGAGGAAGCCTTGAGGGTCTCAATCCAATAGGTTTCCCTTTGGGCAAGGGTTTTAAGTTTGTGTCCCCCCCCCCCCCTCCCTCTCATGCCCAGGGAAACAACCTCTATGACCATCACCTTTAGTTGTGTGATGCTGGTATGGCCAGGTGTTTTGAAATGCATTGCCATAGGGTAGTTAGGGTTTTCTGTTCTTATTGCATTTTTTTGTTCAGAAAATCGGTCTTTGAGTCTTCGTTTAGTTAGTCCAACATAAAAACAACCACAAGTGCAATCCAGTTTGTAAATGACGTGCGTGGTGTTGCAGTTGGCAAAGTTTTTACAAAAAAGGTCCTTTTTCCTGTGGAGTCCTTGAAAGACGTGGCCCTGTTGATATGGCTACAGTGATCACAGAAGCCACATTGGAAAGTTCCCACCGGCTTGGGGAAGAACGGCGCTTTTTGAGCAGGTAGGTAATTTTTGACAAGCTGATTTTTTAAAGTTGGTGCTCTGCTCTGTGTATGAGGGCGGCTCAGGAAAGATATTTGCAAGAGATGAATCACTGCGCAGGATGTCCAATTCTGCCGAATGATGTCCTTAATTTTGTTGGATATATTGCTGTAACAGATGGAGCAAAATATTTTGTTATTGTTCTGTATTTTTTCTTTTGAAAAGTTGTGTCCTTTCCATTGATTTAGTTTTATGGAATGCATAGCTCAAAGTTTTTTTGTTATAGCCCCTTTGCTGGAATCTATGGAACATGACATTAGCTTGTGTTTCAAATTCCTCCTCTGTGTCACAAATTCTTCTGAGGAGTTGGAATTGTCCTATGGGTATATTGGAAATTAGATTGTTTGGATGAAAGCTGTCCGCTCTGAGGATTGTGTTCCTATCAGTTTCCTTTCTATAGATAGTAGTGTGTAATGATGCCCCTTCCTCAACTGTGATTTTTAAATCCAGGAAATGAATACTTTGGCTATTGTAGTCCAGGCTAAGTTCGATGTTGGGGTTAGTCCTGTTGAGCGACTCATGGAAGTGAAGGAGTTGTTCATTGGAGCCTGAGAAAACAAAAACAGGTCGTCAATGTAGCGACCATAGAAATGTATATGCTGTCTGAATGGGTTTGATTGACTCCACACATACCATTCTTCCCACAATCCGAGGAAAAGTCCTGCGTAGGCAGCACCCATCGCGGTGCCCTTAATTTGTTTATAGAGCTTGTCCTGAAATAAAAAAATATTATTATTGAGAGTCCAGCGGGTGAGGTCAACAATAAGACAGACTGAGTTGGGTCTCTTGGAAAGAAAATGAGTGAGCGCTTCAAGTCCCTGTGCATGGTCAATATTTGTGTATAGAGATGTCACATCCATTGTAACCAGTAATGAGGCCGGGGGGAAGCTGATTTCTTGTAATTTTTGTAAAAACTGAGTAGTGTCTTGTAGGTATGAGTGAAGGGAACAGGTCAAAGGCTTAATGAAAAAATCAATGAACTTAGAGGCCGGTTCAGTGATAGTGTCTATTCCATTTATAATGGGTCTGCCAGGTGGGGACTGCATGTTTTTATGTATTTTGGGGAGAAGGTAAAATGAAGCTAATTTTGGATTCTGCGGGAACAGGAAATTGTATTCATTGGAAGTGATCCATTTGTGTTCAACAGCTTTGTCTAAAATGAATTTAAGGCCTTCACGAATTTGTTTACTTGTGTTAAGTGACAGGGGCATGTAGTATGTGACATTGTTTATTGTTTGACTGCCTCATGTATGTATGGTTGCTTACCCCAAATAACAGTTGCGCCGCCTTTATCAGCTTGTCTGATGACAATGTTCTCGTTACTGTTCAGCCACTTGATGGCATTTTTTTCTCCCGCCGTCAGAGTGGACGTCCTGGCCTTTTCAGCCTGTAAAAGTCGGTTAACGTCAAAATCTACCTTTTTAACAAATGCGTTCAAACATGCATTGTTGGTAATGGCCGAGAATTTCGATTTCGGCCTAAACGGACTGCGTTTGAGGAGTCTTGGGTGTGGTGGATCCTGTAGTGGATATGGTCCTGGGGCCGGCCTGTTATGATACCAGGCTTTCAAATGAAGTGTTCTGTAAAAGCGATATAGGTCAACTTTAGTTTCAAAAGAGTTGGCTTTATAGGGGCAAAAGATAAGCCTCTGGACAAGACTCTTACACAGTCGGGTGGCAAGGAGACGTCAGAGATGTTGATCACCGTCTCCTCGTGTTGCGGGGTAGTCTCGGACGGAGCTGGTAATCCGTAGGATGTCTTCCTCCCCCTCCTGCCCCTCCTTGTTTTCTTTTTGTGCTGCTGGAGTCCATGTTGAGGTCTAAAAAACGCCCGGGGATTTGTGAGGAGGGCCCTCGTCCTCGCTGGTCGTGGCACTGCAGGGAAAATTGAACGGGAGTGTCCGGGTCGGTGGCGTGATATGGGGTGTGCCAAGCGTACACAGTTTCGTCTTTATAGTCCTGTTGGTCACGCTTGAATTTATCAAGTTTTGTGCGTGTAATAGTCTTTGTCAATTCATTGATATTTTCTAGGAGTTTGTTCTCAAGGGAGTCGGTGTCCTCTCTGTTAGCGTGTGCTAAAAACAACTTTCCTCGCTTCCTCTATTGAGTGACGTAGTTCCACCCTCTGGGCTTTACCTTCTTCAATGAGGAGGAGCAAGAGATCAAGTGTGCACTTATTTAAAATAGCCTCCCATTTCTTTTTAAATTTCGAATTATCCTTACTGAAGGAGGGGAACTTGTTGACTCTTAATCCTCTTGGGATCATTTCTTTCCTCCAGTAGTCAGATAATGTGACGGCATGTAGTTCTAGTTTTTTATCTTTTCCCATCATTTTCTTGAGGTCGTTGAAAGATGTTTCCGTGTTGGGAGCAAGTTGCGCATCCTTGCCAAAGGCAAGACTATCACAAAGCAGCTGCATTTATACGGAGACTTGCTTACACACAGGTGGATTCTATTTATCATCATTAGTCATTTAGGTCAACATTGGATCATTCAGAGATCCTCACTGAACTTCTGGAGAGAGTTCGCAGCACTGAAAGTAAAGGGGATGAATAATTTTGCACGCCCAATTTTTCAGTTTTTTATTTGTTAAAAAAGTTTGAAATATCCAATAAATTTCGTTCCACTTCATGATTGTGTCCCACTTGTTGATTTTTCACAAAAAATTACAGTTTTATATCTTTATGTTTGATGCCTGAAATATGGCAACAGGGCAAAACGTTCAAGGGGCCGAATACTTTCACAAGGCACTGTAATATAGGCCTATATAAATAAAACAAATAAATTACACACACACACACACACACACACACACACACACACACACACACACACACACACACACACACACACAGAGAGAGAGAGAGAGAGACACTAGACAGAACACATCTTACAACACTGGGTTTAAGTTCAACAGCAGGAAATGCTTTTTATGCTTTAATAAAGTGATTGTGTTTTTTTTAATCGCACCCTGGTTAATGCTATTAAGTTAACAGCGGCTACATGATGCTAGTATATATATGTGGCTACATGATGCTAGTATTTAGATGACAGTAAACAGTGACGTGCGGTCAGGGGAGGCAGGTGAGGCCCGGCCTCACCAGTCATCATGGAAAAAAACTAAAATTAAAAAACACAATCAACTTTATAAAAACAAGTCCCTTCTCTTAAGATGATAGGGATTTCCTATGATTTTAATCAGTCTCGTGGTTAAAAAATGCCCAAATGTTTTATCAGTTGTCGATATCGTATAAAGAGGGCGGAGCTGCGGCGAGCCTCCAGCGTCCTGCACACACTTTAGCTCGGCTCATTCCCTCAGCGCTCTGTCCCATTCGGGGCTTTTTTCGCCCCTAAAAGTAAAATACATTTGTAAAAGGGTTTTTGTTGGGCGCGTTGGTTTTCTATCACCTGGATAAAGAATCAGACATATGAACGACTTGTTTAACCTGTTCATTTGACTTTAAACCGCGTTTTGATAGTGCTGAAGTGAGGCTCGCCTCCAATGCACTGCCCTGACGACCTGAGGGGGGAGCTGAGTCAGCGCTACACATTTCTAAATAAACAATAAACAGTCTGTTTTATTATTCTGCACGGTTTATGAGAGGCAATTTAAACGTAAAGGAGTAAGTAAAAGGGAAAACTGATTAGGCTGACATTTTATGGATGCAATGCTGTAGACGAGTCTTTATGCTGGAAATGTCGCCACTATCACGTACTGCCCACGTGTAGCATCAGGATTGTCATTAACTTATCACTTGGAGAGGCGGGTTACGAGTCCTGGTCAAGTCCACTATGTTGTCTTTTAATTTTTATTTGCAATATCGTGAGAATGTATTTTATGTTTAAATGTGTTGCTATTGAATGCTATACCAGAGACGGCAAGTTGCATTTTTTCCCTGCAGTTTTGTTTACTTATTTATTGGTTTACTTATATTGGAGTCAATAGCATGTGCCTCACCAGCAACAAACCTCACCGCACGTCACTGACAGTAAAGATGTACCTGAGACAGACAGGAGCTTAGAGGGATCATTGGTCTGATGGACTCTATCTTTCATTAGCCTACAGTAAAATAATTATAATTATTATATAGCCACTCTTTCACAAGGTGAGACCGATGAATCCTGGAATATTTGGAATATGCCGTGCCATCGGGGAAGAAAGAAAGGAAACCTATTGATGGAAAAAAAAACCTCCCACCCCCACGCACGAGCGCGGGGAGGGGCTTCAAAGAAAAGAGGTTGTGAACCACTGACATGAACCATTCTCTTCCACACGGGGGTGGGATGGATGCTGCTCCTCCTCCCCTAAGTCTTTAAAAGGAAAAGAACATTTCTGGAGCAAACACTTGTCCCAACAATCGAAAGCAGATATACTTTTCTTTCTTCTTTTTTAGTGCGTGTTCAAAATGGGGAACGTGGATAAATGTTACTTTATATTTGTTTCTCTCTTATATTTATACTAACTATTACTTTTATGTGTTTATTGTATTACCCCCTTCTGGTTTTCAGCATAGAACAGGCTGCGTGTAAAGCGGGAGGACGGTAAAAAAGTGTTTTTTCTTCTGCGGGAGACGGACGGCAACTTGGCAGCATTTTCGAGATCAGTAAGACAACCCGACTAACAAACCTCAAAATCAATCATTGTTGGTCAATTGGCACTTTTTCTGTTGCAGAGGCTTTTCCTGAAGGACTGGACTTCTGATAATCAAGGAATCCGCGAGCAGGCAGCCAGCGCGCTCCCACAACCAGAAGCATCGACGGAAAGATCATTTAAAGTTAAAGCCCCTTCTGATATGCTCCCGGTTCAATTAGATCCAGCGCCCGACAAACAGACGACTGACTGACTCTAGATTGGAGCACCCAGGAGAAGACTTTGCAGAAGTTAAACATGTGGTCCGGTAAGTGCATTTAAAAATGAACCTTAATCTGATCAACATCTGGATGATATGTCTGCCTAAAACATGAACATGAGCGCACATATCGATTGGCGAAGATGGGCGCACTGACTCCAGGATTTTTAGAAACATTTATTTTGGCTTAACCGCTAAACCCCCAGCTGAACCGAAGGGGAGCGCGATGTAAACAGGGACACAAACACAAAACTTAAGCCACAAAAAAAAGTGACGCTTAAGCCACAAAAGAGCAACAGAAAAGTGACAAAAGTGATCCATCACGTCCCGCAATCTTTTAAGTCTGTAATCCATAGTCAATTACAATTAAACTGCTCCCGTTTCTGACACTAAATTTAAAGCAATACTTTTGTTGTTGTTGGTCATATGTTTGTCTTTCTTTTGTTTGCTGTTTTTATTGTGCGGTCATCATCGTCTCTTTTCTTCTTTTTGACTGTTATATGAAATGCATATGGTAATCTACTTTCCTGTGTAATCTCATTGTTTGTTTGACTGGTGTTTTGTCTCGTTATTTTTAGATTTATGTCTGTATGTTTTGTGATATGCTTCTTAAGGACCCCCTCACAAACGAGATGCCACATCTCAAGGGCTTATCCTTCTAATAAATACAAAAATGTCCTGTAGGCTTGTGAGGAAGCTGGCCACAGAGTAGTCAAAATATGTTTCATATTGCAAATGAAACAAAGAGTCAAAACAATATAGAAAGTCCTCTTGGTTAAGGCGGGGGTTAAGAGGTTTGTTTCTAGAAAAGCGCAGGGTTGCCCACTAATACATTAGTCTGTGGCGGCCCGCCATACTCTATTTTTATCCGCCACAGTCTTGATCTGCCATCTCTTTCTCTGTCTCTCACCCAACACCAACATCTGCAGCAGAGGCGCAGGTTTATCAGGACAAATAAGGAGCAGTGAACAATGTCTCACTGTTTAAGTAGCCTATTATTATTATTATTATTATTATTATTATTACAAAAAATGAAGGCAGCTTCGTGTAGTTTAGTTTTCGCTTATAAACTAAAAGACCACATGGCTAATTTGCATAGTAAACCTCTTTACTGCGCTGCTAATGCAGCTGTCACTATAATGAATTAAACCAGAGGTCACGAAATGGCGGACCTCAGTCTGGGCCCGGATCCAGGCGCCAACCCGTCCGAACCCGAAACTTGGATCCAAACTTAACAATACACCGGACGCGTTTTTGTAGCCGAATTCGTCCTGAAGTGCCTCTCCGCGTGCATTCGCAAGGCTCGCTTCAGTTGGCTCCCTGTTTATCAGATGAGCGCGCTCTCGTGTGTGTACACTGCAGCCGAGGCAGCGCGCAGCTGAGCGCCTCAGCCCGCAGTCCTTTCCGCTCCTAAAGTCAAAAATGCACTCCAAGCGCATTTTCCTCGTCTGCGGCTCGCGATGCGAAGCCGATTTCTGTCCGAAAATGTATGAAAAACATTATTACTAAAGATATAAACGATTGTCCTACATTGTATGATTATTTGTATGAGTGTATACAAGTTTAAGATTATTAGTACGCTTTTTTAATGTGATAATTATTATTAGTAATACTAGTAGTAGTAGTATTGGGTGCTTATTTCATAAAGAGAGGAATATTGCCTGACATATGGCAGTATAGCTACACTACCTTGTAATTTTTCCACATCAAGACTCTCTCTCATGTCACTCTGCTGCTCTTTTTTGTGGGCCTCGTCACTTTTCCCAAAAGGAAAGCTGTGAAGGTGGATGACATCAAGTTGAGGCCATTGAGCAATTTCTAGAGTTGTAGACTTCAGAAAACAACATCCTCATTACAAGGATCCTCGGTTAGCAGAGACTGGCAGTCAATTGCGGACTATAGTTGGATAGTCCGCAACTATAGTCCGCGTGCGGTGTATTATTGGCGTAACGCCAATAATACACCGCACGCGCCTTTCAGAGCCGAGCGCCCTGAGCGGCCGAGCTCTCTCGCGCAGAGCGCGTACATGTACACTGCAGACGAGCGCTGAGAAGCGCCACGCTGTTAGCTCCACCTGTTTCTTTCTTTAACAGTTGAACTGAACGCATGTCTTGCGTCCATCACATCCAACTATAGTCCGCAATTGACTGCCAGTATCTGCTCTTCGAGAAGCATTGCTCAATGGCCTCAATTTGATGTCATCCACCTTCACAGCTTTCCTTTTGGGAAAAGTGACGAGGCCCACAAAAAAAGAGCAGCAGAGTGACATGAGAGAGAGTCTTGATGTGGAAAAATTACAAGGTAGTATAGCTATACTGCCATATGTCAGGCGATATTCCTCTCTTTATGAAATAAGCACCCAATACTACTACTACTACTATAGTAGTAGTAGTAGTAGTAGTAGTAGTAGTAGTAGTAGTATAGTAGTAGTAGTAGTAGTAGTAGTAATAATAATAATTATCATAATAAAAATCATAATAATAATCTTAAACTTGTATACACTCATACAAATAATTATTCAATGTAGGACAATCGTTTATTTCTTTAGTAATAATGTTTTTCATACATTTTCGGACAGAAATCGGCTTCGCATCGCGAGCCGCAGACGAGGAATATGCGCTTGGAGTGCATTTTTGACTTTAGGAGCGGAAACAACTGCGGGCTGAGGCGCTCAGCTGCGCGCTGCCTCGACTGCAGTGTACACACACGAGAGCGCGCTCATCTCATAGACAGGGAGCCATGAAGCGAGCCTTGCGAATGCACGCGGAGAGGCACTTAAGGACGAATTCGCCTACAAAAACGCGTCCGGTGTTTACTGGCGTCAGTCCTGCAGCCGCGTCTGCGCTGTGTCACCCTCGCTCCCTCTCTCTCTCCCTCACGCTACGCTATCCCAGCTGAACAGAAAGAGAAACTGCAGCCTCTGAGCTCGTTTTAAACTTTTAGAAACGGCTGCAGAATGATTGAAATACGGCTCGCTAAAGATTTAAAACCGAGACGACGCTAATCATCTAATTAAATATGCACGCGCGATAGTTACGCGCAAACAGCACGGCTGTTTCTCCATCGTTTAAAACAAAAGAGCAGCGAGCAGGACTAAACCTGGACTAAACCTGGACAAACCTGGACTAAACCTGGACCAAACCAGGACTAAACCTGGACTAACTGAAAACAGACCAAACCTGGACAAACCGGACTAAACCTGGACTAAACCTGGACTAAACTGGACAACCTGGACAAACCTGGACCAACCTGGACAACCGACTAAACCTGGACTAAACCTGGACTAAACCTGGACTAAACCTGGACTAAACCTGGACAAACTGGACCAAACCTGGACAAACCTGGACAAACCTGGACTAAACCTGGACTAAACCTGGACCAAACCTGGACCAAACCTGGACCAAACCTGGACTAAACCTGACAAACCTGGACCAAACCTGGACCAAACCTGGACCAAACCTGGACCAAACCTGGACAACCTGACAAACCTGGACCAAACCGGACAAACCTGGACTAAACCTGACAAGACTAAACCTGGACCTAACCTGGACTAAACCTGGACTAAACCTGGACCTAACCAGGACTAAACCTGGACTAAACCTGGACCAACCGGACTAAACCTGGACTAAACCTGGACCAAACCAGGACAAACCTGGACTAAACCTGGACCAAACCAGGACCAAACCTGGACTAAACCTGGACCAAACCGGACAAACCTGGACTAACGGACTAAACCTGGACTAAACCTGAAACCGGACTAAACCTGGACTAAACCTGGACCAAACCAGGACTAAACCTGGACTAAACCTGGACCTAACCAGGACTAAACCTGGACTAAACCTGGACCAACCTGGACTAAACCTGGACTAAACCTGGACCTAAACCTGGACCAAACCTGGACCAAACCTGGACTAAACCTGGACTAAACCTGGACCAACCAGGACTAAACCTGGACTAAACCTGGACCAAACCAGGACTAAACCTGGACCAAACCTGGACCAAACCAGGACTAAACCTGGACCAAACCTGGACCAAACGGACCAAACCTGGACAAACCTGGACCAAACCAGGACTAAACCTGGACCAAACCTGGACCAAACCTGGACTAACCTGGACCAAACCGGACCAAACCTGGACTAAACCTGGACCAAACCTGGACAAGGACCAAACCTGGACTAAACCTGGACTAAACCTGGACTAAACCTGGACAAACCTGGACCAAACCTGGACACCTGGAAAACCTGGACTAAACCTGGACTAAACCTGGACTAACCTGGACAAACCTGGACCAAACCTGGACCAAACCTGGACCAAACCTGGACTAAACCTGGACAAACCTGGACCAAACCTGGACTAAACCTGGACCAAACCTGGACCAAACCTGGACCAAACCTGGACAAACCTGGACCAAACCTGGACTAAACCTGGACTAAACCTGGACCAAACCTGACAAACCTGGACCAAACCTGGACCAAACCTGGACCAAACCTGGACTAAACCTGGACTAAACCTGGACCAAACCAGGACTAAACCTGGACTAAACCTGGACCAAACCTGGACCAAACCTGGACCAAACCTGGACTAAACCTGGACCAAACCTGGACTAAACCTGGACTAAACCTGGACCAAACCTGGACCAAACCTGGACTAAACCTGGACCAACTGAAAACCGGACCAAACCTGGACCAAACCAGACTAAACCTGGACTAAACCTGGACAAACCGGAAAACCAATAAACCAGACAAACCTGGACCAAACCAGGACTAAACCTGGACTAAACCTGGACCAAACCTGGACCAAACCAGGACTAAACCTGGACTAAACCTGGACCAAACCTGGACTAAACCTGGACAAACTGGACAAACCAGGACTAAACCTGGACTAAACCTGGACCAAACCAGGACTAAACCTGGACTAAACCTGGACCAAACCTGGACAAACCGACAAACCAGACAAACCTGGACTAAACCTGGACCAAACCAGGACTAAACCTGGACTAAACCTGGACTAAACCTGGACCAAACCAGGACTAAACCTGGACTAAACCTGGACTAAACCTGGACCAAACCAGGACCAAACCAGGACCAAACCAGGACTAAACAGGGCTCATTATTGAGCTGAGCAAAGAGGAGAAACACAGCACTGCATTGGCACATTGTGTATATATTCTGTTATTTAGAAACCCAAAATGTAATTTGTTTTCAAAGCACACACATTATTATTACAGTAAATTATTTCCAGACCGTTGCTTGATAATTATTCTACTTTATTTTTTGGATCACAGTGGAATTTAGTTCTCTCCCTCCCTCCCTCTTGTTCTTGCCCTACACGAGGTGAGAGTTGTTGGTCAGTGTTTTCTCTCTGCAGCATTAGGCTGAGGTTCAGAGTCTGTATCTGAGAGCTGCAGGGGCGGAGCTGAGAGAAGAATCAAGGGCCTGCGCCCCCTGAAAGAAAACTGATCCATTATATTATTAAAAAAAAGCTGTACCCTATGTAAATTAACCAGAAATTATTCTTTTCACAGCAGCATAATAGCCAAAAATAGTTCTTATTTTTGCTTAAAATGCACCAGAATGCAGGAAAACGCATCTAAATTTTAAAAAAATCTCCCGGGGGAGAAATCTGTGGGAAAGACTGTTAAAGGCAAGTTTATTTGTAGAGCATAATTGATATAATGTAATCCATAGTGCTGGAGGTATGGAAAAGTACTTACAATTACACTTTAAACAAAGAAAGCATGAATAATCATTTTAAATCAAAATTGAAGAGAACAAATACATTAATTTAACCTCTTTTTCTGTTCCACGTCCGCTTTACCCAAATCTCAAAGCTTCTTGAAAAAAGTGTCAAAATACACTGTAACGAATTAACTGTAGAATTTACAGCAAGTAAACGGTAATTTTTTTGCCAGCAATGTATTGTAGAATTTAAAGTCCATTACTGTAAAATCATTTACAGTATTTTCCTGGATCTGATTTACAGGTTTTTGGTGTATTTTATTTTACAGTTATCTATAGCTTTTTTGAAAACCGGCAATGAACTGTGAAAAAATTTACAATATAGTGTTGTATTCCTAATTTACAAGATTTAAACGGTAATTTTTTTGCCAGTAACTAACTGTGATTTGACATTACAGTTTATTAGTGTAACCAAACATCTTGTGAGTCTTTTAATAATACCAAAGGCAAGACCAACATAGAGCAACAAAAAACATTTATTAACATTAAATTTAATATTTAACATAACCAAAGCCCTAAAAGGAAAGGCTATGGATCAGCAGGCATTTTTTCTCCAGGAAATAGTAAGATCAACATTTATAATAGTAAGGCTAGTACCTTGTCGTGAAAAAGTAAATAAATAAAAAATAGCTTATTAGCCTGAGCTGTATTACGATGACAGCAGTATTCACCTTATTCCGCCCGCCCACTTTTGTTTGTTTTTGACACTTTTTGTCACAAATTGGCACTTCCTTTTGTAGTTACTCTTTCGGTAGAGCACAAAGTCTGTTCACGAAGTGGAGAACGAAGGAAAATGTTTGCTGCTAAACATTATGGACATTTTAAGCAAATCAGTCTAATGTCCAATGTGGATTTGCACAAAAAAGTCAACATATCACTGTTTCTGTGAGTGAATTATAAAAAGTCCAGTATCTATCTATCTATCTATCTATCTATTCTATCTATCTATCTATCCCACGGGAACTTTCGGAATAAGGTGAATAACAAAACTAAATGAGATCAATCCGTGTGTACTTCATATGCTTCATTCTTTGTGTGAAAATCAAAATAATTGCTTTGTCTTATTGTCTTTTTATCTTAAAACAAAAATGTGTCAATCGAAAAAACAGACATCAATCAAACGGGGCATTTTTATTGTTTATTGATTTAAACGGGAGAACAAGACAGAGGAAGTGAACATGCACCGTCTTGGCTACAGCAGGATCATTGTGCACAGCCAAGATGCTGCGCCTTCATGCTTCTTGTTGTTCCCCGTTAAAATCAAGAAACAATACATAATGTATAGACTTCTGTTTTTTCACACGTTTTGTTTTAAGATTAAAGAAATTATAAAACCAACCAATTATTTGGAATTACTCGTTTGAAAGGTAAAAAAACAAAGATCAAACCGAACATGGATTGAGGTCTTAACAATGACCAAACCAATAGTAGAAAAAAACTGAACAAAAATTTCTGACAACTAAACGACTAGAACAGGCTTAACCTGACTCACGTTTGCTGCCATTCAAAAGTCCATTAACTTCTTTAGCAGGGACGAAACAGGATGGGTGAACGCCATTGTTCCTCTTCTCTTTCACTTTCCCCGTTTTCTGGTTTGTAATTCACAGTCTCACAGTCTTTGTTCCTGTGGTGGGATTCAGGCCGACGAAACATCTGCACACAGACACAATTGAAGCATAAGTTTCAACAGCATGAAAACATTTCCTCTCACTGTTGAACTTCAAATAAAAATGAATGAAAGTGATTTGAGTTTTACATACATCTTTTTAGTATCTAGTCTAGAGGGCAGTAGGATTATGTTTGTGGGGCAATCACAGTTTGGGGATGTAAAACAAATACAACATACAAATGACTGACACTGATTTGGGCAGCTCAGCATGCACTGTCCCCAACAAGTAAACAAAAATAAATAAATAAAAGGAGCAGAAGCACCAGGAAAAAGAAAATAGGTAAGAATGAATTAATAGTGAACCACAGCTCCGAGGAGGTTGTGTTGAACATTCATTTGACCTTTATTTATCCAGGAAAGTCCCACTGAGATTAAGAATCTCTTTCCCAAGGGAATCCTGGCCCCAGAAGGGATTCTATTATACATGTTTTTAGTGGTAGGGGAAACACCTGGAGGAAACCTACTCAGACACGGGGAGAACATGGGACAGCAGTGGTGCAAATGGTAAATCGGGTGGTCTTGTAACTAGAGGGCGACTGGTTCAGCGCTTTGAGTGCCTAAAGCAGGTAGAAAAGCACTATATAGATGTTACCATTTAACATGCAAACTCTACACAGAAAGGCCCCGGCCCAGGAATCAAACACAGGACCTTCTTGCTGTGAGGCAACAGCACTAACTGCTACACCGCTGTGCTGTAACTGTCCATCTTTTTAAAACGTACCTTTGCAGCTGTTCCAGGTACAGCAGATTGAAGTTGTAGAAGCTTAGCAAAGAATCCAGCCATTGCCAGGCGCAGAGACCACGACCCTCAATACTGAGCCTCCAGTCGATGGCAGTGAGGACATCACCTTAGAAATAATTCATTTTCAGTTGTTGAATTGCTTGTGAGACTTGTATTAAGTATTAAGTATTTCAAAATAGAACATGTTAGCATAGTGTTACCTAAGACTATTAGTCTCAGAGAGTCAGGAAGTGGAGTTCTTTCACCAACCGTTGTTGATGATACCTGTAAGATATAAATAAACATGAAATCTTAAATGGAATAAAAATATGTTACATAATAATACATTAAGGACTAAACACTTACATACACAGGCCATTTAGTTCTCCGTCCTGTTAAAAGATAATAATAATAATAATAATAATAATTTCTGGACACTCAAAGACGCTTTACATTGCACTATTCATTCACTCCATACTCGGTGGTGGTAAGCTACTATTGTAGCCACAGCTGCCCTGGGGTAGACTGATGGAAGCGAGGCAGCCAGTCTGCGCCATCGGCCCCTCCGACCACCACCAACCACTCACTCACTACTTTTGCAAAAGATGATTCACATTAGTGAGTTTTACATTAACAAATAAATTGTCAAAATAAAATGAACACACATTCTCAAATTTAGTCTGAAATATACATTTCTGGATATAATACAGAAAGACACATTTTTACCTGATTGCCAGGTGAATGGTGATTATTTAGGGAAGTCCTGAACAGAAGAAACAAAATAAGTTAGAAGTTAGTAGGTTTCACATCAACACAGTTAAAAAGCATCAAATCTGACACATAAGACAGACACATAAATATTAACTTAGTACTTAGAGCCATAATAGCATTAATCAATTGCTTGACAGACTTGTCAAGCAATTGGTGAATCTGTAATCAGGAGAGGAACGTTTCGGCAGCACCTTCAGGCCAACAGATTTGATAAATCAGTATTAATAAACAGGCTAATGGACTCTGCTTTGTGCGGACAGGGAGCCAATCACAGACTGTCCAGTCCTCCAAAGTATGAAACTTGCGTCCTAACTCCAGAGTGCGTCTCAAAGAAAGCACGCGCACATGAACAGGCACGCAAACAACTGTCCAGATATATCACCAAATAGAGTCCGGTTAGTGGACAAAAGAGAGGTGAGACAAGCTGAGCTCTGACCCGAGGGAAGAGAGAGGCTGGTCATCTCGTCCTGTTTACAAAGTTAACGATTTTAACATACTGACACTTTAGTTGCGGAGACGTTGCAGTGACACTGATTTCGTGGAGAGACTGGGAGACACTGGGAGAGAGGGCTGTTTTGCTGTGGGCGCACAGGTGCCCTCGCTCGGCTTCCCCTCCCCGTCTCTCTCTGGACACGCAGCGACATGGGGATTCAGTCAAAGGCGGTGCCTTTACCGAGCAAACAACGTTAGCTTAGCTACTACTCGTGCTTACAAACCAACTTTTGCCCGCGTTGATCAACCCGGTGAGGTGGCAATTGGCTCCGCGGACTCGGACTCCGCTCGGCCGTGCACCCTCCGCTCTCCGGGAGGGAACACGTACAGCTCGAGTGGCGGCGGGGGCCGCAGCACCTCGTACAGTTGAACTGTGGTTCTCAACCCATTTAACAAGTGAACACGCTCGATCTACATAAGAGTCCCCATATTTAACATAGCCCAAGCCTATATTAACAATACCTGAAGAAAGAAATAGGCTAGCTATAGCCTACATGATGTTAGGTAAAGTGCCAAACTACCGCAATCAACTTTCTCCAACACAGGACCAATAATACAGCTTTAGTCTAACTTAATCACCGTTGTGTTCATTATGAAAAGAAATGAGGACATTCTTACCTGATAAAGCGTTGATGAAGCACGATGAAAGTTGAAATCTCTTGCTTGTCTCGGTCTCAGCAGCCACACCATGTGCTCATACAAACAACACCTTACTGTAATTTACCACTTATTACAGGCGGCACAGGGTCATTGGAAATTTCACAACATGTTACTGTTTAAAACCTTATTACTTATTGTAAAATAAAAAATTCCCATAATGCATTGCAAAATACAGTTAAACTATGTAATTTATAAAACCAATTACTTATTGTAAAAAAATACTGTAGAAACTACAGAAATTTGTTACACTGTAGCAACAAAAATGACATGAAAATGCAACAAATGAGCAGCAAAAAAGTGTCAAAAAACAAACAAACAATGGTTTTGTACAGCCCAAGATCACAACAGGAGTGGCCTCACAGGGCTGCACTTAACATTAAGGCAATACAATTTTAAATGTGATTGTAAACATCTAAAAAGCCAATGGAGAGACGTTAGCACAGGCGTGATGTGTTCTATTCTCTTTAGGCGTCTTTCCACATGCAGGCGCGTATCAGCCCAATGTCTGCTCAACCCGTTTTGGCGAGCTTTTCCATAACAAAGGCCAGTGCCAGACCGGTCTGGGTCGCGCTATGTGGAACGAAGGCTTTTGTCTGCGTTAACAATCTTACAGCTGCATTTTGAACTCACTGAAAACGTCTCAGGGAACTTTTAGGACACGCTGCTACACTCAAAAAAATACTCTTTGAATGAAGGTAAAAAAATCATGGACAGTATTTCCACATGATTAAATGGCTTTCTTTCAGCATGAAGCAATTGTGTTCGTCCAATGTGATGCACTTGACTAGGTTCAACGCCATATATTAGGGTTGATTGAACTTATTTACCTATTGTTGTTTCAACTGTTGTTATGACAATATGGTCAAATAATGCTGCACACTGCTTCCCCTTATTTTTCAAAGTGCAGAGAAAAAAATGTGCTGCTCAAATGTGCCTATTTGAAGCTTAGGAGATTTTGCCTTTGCCTTTCTTATTTCTTTCTTTTAAATGTCACTAGGAGCAATAGATGAGACTAGAGGAGACCTGCACGAGACACCAGGGACAAACTGATTTGATAGTTCCTTTGTGTCTATGCATGGACACTAAAGTCATAATGGAGACACAAATATGAAATGTGCACTTTTTAAACTTCAAGACTTCCTTCTTCACCTGTCGGTCTGTGACAGACTGAAGTACATGTTCTCTGCCTTTTTGTTGCAAATAAAGGCCACATTGTATTTAGCCTCATATTATTGTCACTCATGGTGTCTGACTTCAAATCTAACTCTGAAGAAAGTCAATTCACATTTACACTGACAAGGTTGGAAGGGCGCCCCCTTGTCTCCAACTGCGTCCAACTGCCCGGACCAAACTGGCACCCGATCAACCCTAATATTTTGTGTTGAACCAAGTTAAGTGCATCACGTTGGACTAACAGAATTGCTCAATGCTGAAAGAAAGCCATTTAATCATGTGGAAATACTTTCCATGATTTGTTTACCTTCATTCAAAGAGTTATTTCTGATTTCATTCATCCCATCATGATTTAATCATGTTCATCTTGAAAACATGAAATTATTGCTTCCATAATACATGTTACAATTTAGTTAATGTAACGGCCCACCACTTTTCTTATTTTGAGTGTAGCAGGCAGTTACTACGGTGGCCGAGAAGAGTCACAACAAATACAAGCGCCACAACACAACAACTTAACGAAAGCCACAACACAACAACTGAAATATATCCAGAGGCATGTGTGTTAGGCTTCAAATCAGGCTTATGTATCGATACAACATCGTAAGAGTCCGGTTACATCAATAATGCGTCAGTTTATGATTATGGTGTCGACCGTTGTCTATCAGCTAATCTCACTGACATGGCCTTCTTGTTCTGTAGCGTGTAATCAAAGCATGCGTCAGGAGCCTCAGATTGCGTTACAACCCGTACATTATGTTGTGGCTTTAGTTAAGTTGTTGTGTTGTGGCTTTAGTTAATTGTTAATTTGTTTTTGTTGTGGCGTTTGTGTTTGTTGTGACCCTTCTCGGCCACCGTAAGTTACAGTAGTCCAGCCTTGATGAAATAAATGCATGGATAAGTTTTCATCATGTAGTTGTCCTGGAAAATGAAATAACTACAGTAGTAGGCCTTATGTATCATGTAAAAGTAACTGTACTGATATTCTCCAATTTATGAATCTTGGACTTTTGAGTGGAATAAGAGACTGAAAGGACCCGTGATTAACTCACACCGAAGATACTTATTCCACCAATAAGTAAGGGATAATGCACTCCGAGGTGTCCATTATCAGAAATAACTGGACGACGGCGTGAACCGCAGAGTCCAGTTATTCTGATAATGGACACCTCGGAGTGCATTATCCCGCTTATACCATGGTCCGGCAAACTGAAACTTTTATTGGGACCTGTTTACTTATTTTTTAAGTCCTGGGCTGGAGTTATTTCCCTTTTTAATCAGTTTTACCTGAAACTAGTTCCATCTCAATTGTTTACCGTTACTATGGAAACAGCTGCAGTGGAGTGATATAGAAGTGATTTAACTGTTTTTTTAACTGGTGTACATTATCACTTTTTAATGGACACCTTCCAGCCAATCAGAATCGAGTATTCACCCAGACCATGGTATAATGACATATAAACCACAGCTTAGTGCTGTGTACAACCATGGACAAAAAATAACAGCTGTTCACCACTGTCACTCTTACATTTACTTTTTCGATTGGTTTGTGCTTTATTACAGCAATAACATTTGGTAACGTTTGACACAAATAAATGTCTTCATGCTTAAACCCATTTTTGGTGTGGCTAACTGGTAAAGTTAGTTTGATATTATCATTCCTAAAGCAGACAAATGGGGAACGACCCCAGAATCAGAACAAACTACGAATTTTCTTCGGGTCAAATGTGCAACATGTCACAAAAACACTTGAGGCACAACACGTGTGTAGCTCCCTCTCTACTGAGCTTTATCATTATTTATATTGATATTAGGCTACACAATAAATAAGAATGTACTCACGAGTAGGACAGCAACCTGGCTGCCGTGTTAGGAGTCTTTGCCTGGCAAAGATCTGTCGATATCTTTGAAGAGTTTGTGGGAAGTTTCCAGTTCATTGTACTCACTGTCCAGGGATTATAACAGGTCTATGGGCGATATCCACTCTTTTGTGATCTTCGTTAATGTTGGCCACGCTGCTCGAGTTGTTCTCGCTGCAGAAATCTAAAGTTTGCCTTCAGAAAGCAGGATTTTCATTACGATAGCTGCTAATAGTTGCGCTGGGCAGCGTTGTTTACTTCTGTGCGATGTGCTGATTGGTCAGAACTAGGTCAGGTGACCCTAAAATCATATGCGCCAGAAGAAAATAGTTCACATTTCACACTCAAATTTCTCAAAAACTGCAGCATTGTGCGTGGAGAAGTTTTTCCTAAGGAATCTTTATATAATTCTAATGTTAAAAATTAAAAAAGTAGGTAGTGCCCCAGTTGGTGGAACAAAACCGTATTTCTAGGCCTCTTTTAGGCTACTGACAGCGGCCTATTTGTGCTTTAGTGAAAGACCAGTTAGGATAGCCGCAGTCTGAGAGGGCTCTCTGGACATGTTTGTTTGTTTGTTTGTTTTGTTTGTATACTTTATTGTCCCCGTAGGGAAATTTGTTCTCTGCATTTAACCCATCCTTCGATGCCGTTGAGGCAACCCGTAAGGAGCAATGGTCGATGGCAGGGCCGCGCCCGGGGACCCATCTCCATGATGTGGAGCCAAGCTGATAGTCAGAATCACCTGGCTGGAGGATTCACCTATTGCACATGTTTTTAGTGTTGCTCCTCTTTGGTCTTTAGGGGTCATCAGGACGCTCAGACATAGAGCTAAAGAGGTGCCTACCAGTTCAGAAGGAAAGACCAAAGAGAAGCAACATGTCCAGAGAGTCCTCTCAGATTGTTGCTATCCTAAATGGTCTTTCACTAAAGCACAAAGGGCAGGAAGACCCAAAGAGCAGGACAGACAGACTACAGAACCCAGAAGAAAGGGAGTTGCAGTGCCGTATGTAGCCAGGGTCTCAGAGAAACTTCAGAGAATCTTTAAACAGCACAGGATTCCAGTGTACCACAAACCTGTGAACACACTGAGACAAAAATTAGTTCATCCCAAAGACAAAACTCCGAGCCACAAACAAAGCAATGTGGTTTATTCTATTCGATGCAAAGAAGAAGAATGCAAAGAACATTACATTGGGGAAACGAAACAAGTTTTACAGAAGAGACTTCATCAACACTAAAGAAAAAGCACAAGCGGCCCCCAGTCGGCGGTGCACCTCCACCTCAAAGCCTCCAATCACTCCTTTGAGGACGGGGAGGTCAACATTTTAGCTAAAGAAGAACGTTGGTTTGAAAGAGGAGTAAAAGAAGCTATTTTTGTCAAGAAAGAAAATCCCTCCATGAACCGGAGTGGTGGACTCAGATTTAATCTCTCGTCATTTTACTCCAATCTCCTTCAGGGAAAACCGACAGGGCACGGCCAGTCCAAAGAGACGGCACCTCAGCTAACAAAAGAACAATAGGCAGGTAATTAGCAGTGATCATCTATGAATAGGACAGATAATGGGCAGTGATCATCTATGAATAGGACAGATAATGGGCAGTGATCATCTATGAATAGGACAGATAATGGGCAGTAGAGAGAAAGACAGACAGACAGACAGAGTTTACAAGCAGCTGCAGCGAGAGGAATATCAAAGATTGTTTGTGGAAAAGTGAGCGCTCACTCTGTATTAGACATTTTTGGTACAGTTTTGGTAGATTATTAGTGGCAGAGTGAGCGCTCGCACTGTGTAAAGATCTTTGACGGGAAAGTGCTTTCACTTCGTCAAAGCGCAGTGTGTTTAGAAGTTTATCTGAAAGAAAACCATGTCATGTCAGCTCAGGAGGTAATAATGTCCTTTCTCTCTTTTTATCGCTGCTTAAGAGGAAATTGAATTAAAATGACATAGGTACCAATAAAAAAGTACAGTTAAGGCAAAAACCCATCCCTATACAGTACTGCACAATTCTACTTCGGTATTCAAAATGGCTGCCGGAACTATGCGTGATGTCATTGGAAACGCATGTATACCAGTTCAATGATACCCACATTTTACCCAGACAGAGGCACCCCTTTCCATTCTGTTACACTTATAAAATTCACAGGTTTAGTAAAACTATAACCAAAAGAGACGACTGAAAATGCACCAAATTACAAGCAAAGCTTGCTTCTTGCATTCACTGTGAATGTGTCTTACTCAGGGCTCAGACCACTTTCTCTGGGGCACATGCCCCATTATAATTCAGCTGTGCCCCAGTGTAATGAGGTGTATTTAATGTGCAGTAGAATCAGAGATGAGTCTATTCTGGAGCCTTTCTTTTAACAATCCAAACCATTAGGCTTTTGCTGCAACTTTTATACGAGTTTTTTTTTTTTTTAATTCATAATTGTATTAATAATACAGTGCGCTCTTTGTCTGTCAAAATGCACCAAATGCAGGAAATATGAGGGAGGACATCCAGACCCCCTCCCTTTATTATCTTGTTGCAACTTGTATTTAGATTTTGGATTGTTTTACAGTCTCCCAGCTTTGCTTGGAACAATCCTGCATTCAGTGCTGAATGATTTGGTAAGTCTCACCTTAGTTAGGCCTTGTTTCACTATGATCCAATGTGGGGCTAGAAAAACTACACATACATTTTTAACAAGAAACTACTTTGGGCACAAAATGCCACGAGCGATAAAAAGACGGTGATATGGACGGATCCCCCACGGTGAAATACAGTTTTTACAAAGTTGGCAGGTCTGTTATAAGCTACCCAAGTTTAGCAGGCCACCTGGGGCAAGCAAAAAAAGCATAAAGTGAGTAGTTAGTCATAGTAATAGCTCAAGTAATAATTGAATCTCAATATTTGTTACATTGCAATGTATCAAATTCACACAATCACCAAAGCAATGTATTGCATATGTACAGTATATTGTATATGTATATGTAGCACAAAAGTGTATTCTATTAATTGTAGCTTTAGCCGGAAATACATATATTTTACATTACAATTATGTTTTGCATGTGTTTTTAGAAATAAAAGAAGTACATGCTGTACAATAGATCAGGATGTATGAGAGTGTGTTTCAGAGTGCGCATGGGGACGACGGATGAAAATTAGCCCAAGGCTACAATCCGGTGTGGCTTGTTCATTAACTTGCACTGTCCCTACCAAAAAAAAAAGAAAACAAAATTAATATACAGCTGTGCTCAAACGTTTACGTACCCTGGTGATCTTGGCCTGATAATATACACAAGTTGACATAAATGGGTTGGAATGGCTACTAAAGGTAAGCATCCTCACCTGTGACCTGTGTTTGTAACATAGAAATATACCAGAGAATGCCGCTGTTCCATTCAGCCCCATTCATTGTAATGGTCCCGAGTCGGGAGGTGGCAGTTTGTACAAAGTTTTTGCAATATGCCGAGGGGAAGAGGGAAAGCGATGAGAGAACAGGTGTCAGAGAGGGAGGAGAGAGAAAGGGTGACAGAGAGAGGGTCAGGAGCAGTGATGAGGAAAAACTGAATGTGCCTGAAGAGAATCACCACGACAGTGGCCAACAGACCAAGAGTGTGTGGTATTCTTTCATTGTAGCAGATGGGGAGAGGTTGGTAGATCTCTGAGACAAACGCACAGTACTGGTACACACAACGTACAGATCGTGTGTAGTTCTTGCTACCTGCATACGAAGCCTGCATGGAACCCACGGTCAGTACGTTTATTACAGGTTGGTCTTACAACTTATGTGCGTTACCCGTACAATGAAGCAACAGCTGTACATCCGAGCAGCCTCTGTGTGACGCACGCTCCACTTAAAGGTTGTACGTTGGGTGCGCAGTGATCTTACACCACAACTACGTTCTCCACAGACAAAAAACTAAACGCAGCGATTTGGGAAACGCCAAAAGTCGCACGGCCAAAAAGTCGTACGTCCACTTATGACCTAGGCTTTACTCAAAATGTGTACTCTAAATACGTAATGGGGGTACATGTATTTCGTTACTCTCTAACACTGCTTAAAATCACATAATTTCTGTCTTCACTTTGCTCAGAACGAAGTGCAGAAGCTGAAGTTTGACACGTGCGGGCAGTGTGAAGCTCCTCTGGTGAAGACGGACATTCAATCAAGTTGGTACAAAGACGTAGAGGGCTGTGGGATCCAGTGCGACAACCCTCTGTTCACGGAGGAGGAGCATAGCGACATGCACCGCTACATTGCCTACTTAAGCTCAGTCACTCTCCTCTGCACGTTCTTCACTCTGGTGAGACATGAGTTCTATGTTTACAATTTCTTGGTATTATAATAGATGTAATGGACCAAATAAAAGGCAGGGACAAAGGTGTTAAAAAATGAGAAAATTAATAATTGAATAATCTCCAAACTGAATTAACAAAGGATCACAAAAATAAGGCAAACTATAACTGACAAAAATCTGGGCCCAACTGATCAGAACAGTAACTGAACTCAAACAAAACTGAACTGGCAACAAAGAAACAAGGCTGCTTAAATAGGGGTGGAGTAAACCATAATGTAATAAGAGGGGTATAACACAAAGAAACACAAAATAATAAACTTAGCAAAATCATAACAAAATATAGCCGCAAGCGGCAATTATCGGCCCTCGCCGACCGCCCTGCCTAAAGCAAGGGGGCGCTTCGCGCCCTTTTGTCTCCCTCAATCTAAAATTACAGTATTGCTACTGCCTTTATGTTTGTTTTGAACTTTTTTCCCAAGGGTCTTAGTTTTAGGATTTTTGGAATGCGCTAACGCGCACTCCGCGCTCAATCTTGACATTATACAGAGAAAAATTAGTATGAATTTGTATCACACTATATCTGCAAACTGAAGCATATTTTTACATTTTACTTAAGGCTGCGGCTGCGCCGCAGAAAATCCACAAAGGTTATCCAAGTATGTTGGATAACCTTTGGTTCCTCACTTCTCGCTGAATTATGGAGTTTAACATTTTTCCATCAGAATAAAATGGGACGTTCTGGTCATCGCTACGGCAACACCGTGAAAAATATGGCATGGGTGTAATTGACTTTTCTGATCGGAATGACCAAATAGAATTTTGTGCCAAATTATTTAATTTTCGTAAAACTAAAATTTGTACTCTCCATATAATTCCTATAGGGGGCGCTATCACGCCCAATTTGAATTTTGCCAAATGAAAGTGTTTAGGACTGTGACTTTAACAACTGATAACAAAATGAGCGAAATTGGACTTCATATGTGCGAATGGGAGCCATTTTTGTTTGCGAAAAATCTCAAAATACTTCGTACAGTTTGCGGCTTTGCCGCATAAAAACCGTTAAACTTAGAAAAGTAATTTGGATAACTTTTAAAGTTCTACTTCTCAAGATTATTTTCCACCCAAAATTAGGTCGTTCCGATAAACGCTCTAGGAGGAGATAGATTTTGTACAAAGTGAAAAATAAAGGCGGATTCCCGCTTCGCGGGCTTTCATCCAAAATGGCCGACACCCAATATGGCGGACGGCGTTGCCGTAATAATATTTTTTGCTCAACTTGTCATGATGCACGTCTGTACCGATTTTTATGATTCTACGACAAACTTCATTTTTGGCCAAGTCCTATCTCGCAATGTTAAAAAAAACTGAGGTGGCGCTATCGCGCCACTATTTAGAAATTCAAAATTTGGAAATAGTCAAAAGTTGCTTCGGATCGGGTTTGAATTTTGGGCCAAAATCTGTGACTTTTCGTCGATGTTCACTGGGTGAAAATTGCGACGGTGCGAAAGAAAGAAAGAAAGAAAGAAGAAAGAATAATATTCCCATACGAAAACAATGTTCCCGCTTACGCGGGTACCATAAACTATATATTTTCGGAAAGCGCTCGCGCATTCCTACCTCATGGTAGAGGTCCTGGCTCTCAGTCGCCCATTGACTTTTATGGGCTCTGTACAATTACAATGTTGATTTTGCATTATATATGTATGTGCACGGGACGTGCACGACAAGAGGAGTGTGTTAGTGAGTGTTTGAGAGGAGGGGAGCGCTTCGCGCTCGTTTTGTGCATTTTGTTTGCACTTTGGGGAGTGCGCTCCGCTTCGCTCCGCGCACTGTCCAATTACAATGTTCATTTTGTGATACATGTGCACGTGCACGAAACGTGCACGAGGAGAGGAGTGCGTTAGTGCATGTTTGAGAGGAGGCGAGCGCTTCGCGCTCGTTTTGTGCGCACTTTGGGGGAGTGCGCTCCGCGCACTCTCTACGATTACAAGAGCCCCTTCGCCAGCCCTGATGGCGCTCGGGCCTAACAAGCATAGCTAACAAACTACAACTTAGCTCAAGATGACAAGTGCATAAAAAGGTAAGTTCAAACAAATCAAAAGGAACAACAGAATAAATGTATAACAATTAGTGTCCCCCCTCAGTTCATTGTAGCTTGGTACACTCCAAGGTTTTAAAATGGCCTCCAACCCCTCCAGCTAGTCTTTGCAGCACCTCAAACAAGACAAGTGTAAGTAAACAATTCAAACCAAAATTAACTGTAGTGTCCAAATAAAGAAATAAGTCAAATTAACATAATGTGCAGTGTCATTTGTAATTGTGACTGAAACAATACTAACACAAAATTGTGGTAGTGGTAGTGGAGGCATCCACCACAATAGAGCATAACAGAAAAAATCTGCAATTTCAATGGATACAATTATTTAATGTCTTTGACAAATAACAAAATATCTTGTTAGCACAGTCGCCTTGCTCTGACCACTGATGTGCGCACATGCAGGACTGCACGTGGGGTAGCATCATAAGAGCAAGGAGGTCTTATGTTGCCTTTTTAGTCCGTCTTTGTGTTTCATTTACAAAGCTCTTTGTGCTTGTGTGCAATAATGCTTTAAATCTAAATGTATTGGACAATGATGACATTGCTCCAATGTTTTTACTGTATAAGTTCATTAAAATACCAAAAGTATGATCTAAATTAAGACATGTTCAGCTCCCATTTGTCCAATTCTCTTTCCTCTGTTTAGAGTTACATTGTGTTGTGTTGTCCAAGTGTTACCTTTTATTTTTTTGAGCAGCTCAACTCCCCTCTGACCTGGTGTCCTGGCTCCCCCTTGCAAGAGCATTGGTGTGTACCTCGTCAGTCTCAAGTTTGTGGATGTTGGAACATTGAGCTACTAGTTGTTTGCCGTGAGTTTGGACTGTGGGTTTCAAAGTAACCATAGCCCCTGTGACTAGGGTTACTGGAGTAGTTGCATTGCGTCAGAGCCCTGTTCTCACATCTCGCTCATTTCCACCTTGTTCCAGTAGGCCATTTTTCATCGAGGTGCTCTGGTTCCCCAGCACCTGATGCAGACCTTGTTTGGCCAGCATGTCATTCATTTCATTGTCTCTCGTCATTGTTTGAGGAAGGGTCTTGCCTGGCAGCTAATTGTCGGGTGACGTACCACTTGAGCTAGCCAGCGTGTAGTGTAGTGTAGTGTGACCCCCGCCTGGGGGCCTACATGTAGCCTATGTAGCGTGTTTTAGATGGTCGCACAGAGACACGGGAGGCCAGACTCTGGATACTGCTCTGTCTTGTAATGCCAGGTCCTTTAAAACAGCGACAGGACACACAATTAGAGGACACACAGTGGCACAGCTCCCAGCACGCAGGTTGCTCATCTCAACAATTAACATAAAGTATACAGTATTTAAAAAATAAAATTTATATAATTTTACACAATACTCGAAATTCTAATAATTTGGTTGTTGTACTAATTGGCTAATTTGGATTTACAGCTTTAAAAATATAACAAAAATAAAATACAGCATAAAAATTTGCAGTACCAGAATTTATATATTGTCGCACCAATTATGGTCCCTGCACAACAGGCACTGAAGGAACTATATTACTTAGTAATAACACTTATAAAAATAAAAATATTTCACAAAATTACCAAAAATGGAGATACTCAAAATAATAAAAGGGGTTCACTATAAAGTTTTGAGGATGTTTACTTAAAAAAAAAAAAATCCTGCTACACCTACATAATTCTTAAAAAACAAAGGGGAAAAAACATATGGCTAAAATAATCATCAAATTGCGAACGAATAATAGCACTCTGGTAAAATAGCACACACATGCTATAATAAAATATTATATGCTAATAAATGTAGTGAGTAGTGAGTGGTTGGTGGTGGTCGGAGGGGCTGTTGGTGCAGACTGGCTGCCTTGCTTCTGTCAGTCTACCCCAGGGCAGCTGTGGCTACAATAGTAGCTTACCACCACCAAGTATGGAGTGAATGAATAGTGCAATGTAAACCGTGTTTGCACTAGACACTTTTATATTATTAATACAATAATTATGTATTAATAATAATTATTTATTAATAATTAACAATAATCATAATAATTAAAGCCGCAAGGGGCATCGAATGGCCCTCGCGGGCCGTGCCTCCATTGCCACGCCTCTGTAACCCTACCGAGGGCGCTGACGCGCCCACTACATTTTATTGCCCTGATGTACCATTAATCTGTGTCAGTAAACACAGAAGTTACATTTTAGCCTCTCCTTGTGAATAATAGGTCCAACCTGAAGAGGGCGCTAGCGTGCCCATAATCTTTTTTATTTCACAAGCAGCATCAGATTGCCTTGACGGGCCGTACTTCCATGACCACTGTCCACATGCTCATTACAGAGGGCGCTAACGCGCTATGATTTCATATAATGTGAGATTTATGTGTCCGTCCCATTAGAATAACTTGGGGGGCCCCCGCTCGTCCCCATGGCAACACCGTACATAATACGGTATGGGTCCCATTGGCTTTTTTGATCGGGATGCCATCAACTATTTTTGTGCCAAATTTTATCCGTCATTTCCGATTTTTAATCGGAGTTTGTATGTGTCAATGTGAGCAATATACAGGTTATGGTAAATAGAGTGACAGAGCATTTATCAAAATGGCGGACTTCCACATTGTCAGGGGGCGTGCCTCCATTACCACACCTGTGTAACCATAGCAAGGGCGCTAACGAGCCCGCTACATTTTATTGCCCTGATATGCCGTTAATCTGTGTAAGTAAACATCAAAACTACACTTTTACCTCTTCATGTGCATAATGGCTTCAACCTGCAGAGGGCGCTAACGCGCCCAAATATTTTTATTTCACAAGTAGCATCGGACAGCCCTGACGGGCCGTACTTCCATGACTACTGTCCACAAGCTCCTTACAGAGGGCGCTAACGCGCTGTGATTGTGTATAATGTGAGATTTAAGTGTCAGTCCCATTAGAATAACATGGGGGGCCCCGGGCGTCACCATGGAAACACCGTACAAAATACGATATAGGTCCCATTGACTTTTTTGATAGAGATGCCATCAACTATTTTTGTGCCGAATTTCATCCGTTTCCGAGAAACTAATTTTTCGACTCATTATGCATTTTTTTGTTTTGCACCTAGAGGGGGCGCTATCGCGCCCAATGCAACTTTTTCACATTTGTTGTGTCCGGGGGTGAAAGGTCAATAAAATGTATATTTTTGATTTTTAATCGGAGTTTGTTTGTGCGAATGGGAGCAATTTGTAGTTTACGATAAATCGCAAAATACTTACGTACAGATTGCGGCTTCGCCGCAAACAAACCGTAATACTTAGCAAAAAAATGTGGATAACTTTTGATGCCCCACATCTCGAGATGAGCTGGAGCGATTTGGAGCTCATTTGATGAAACGCCCTAGGAGGAGTTCGTTAAAATGCGACGTCAGCAAAAACGCTGACTGAGCATTTTCCAGACTTCCTATCAAAATAGCGGACTTCCGGTTTGTCAGGGGCGTCGCCACAATAATATTGTTTGTTTGTCGTCACATGACGAATGTCTGCACCGAATCTCGTCCCTCTACGACAAAGTTGACGTTGGCCCCTCCCCCATAGGCGTAATGTATTTTCACTTTTGTAGGTGGCGCCATCGCGCCATTTTTTATTTCCCCAATACGAAACACACATTTAAAGAGTAACTAAACGGGCGTGCCAAAGCCTTTCCCCACCCATAAACAAAAGTCAAAAAGTGCTGTGAAAGAGGCGGTCTCTGAAGTTTGGGGGTGACATGCGGGGGGTGAGTGTGTGGGCCTTTGCATTGGCACAATCACAGCAGACAGATTACGTGGGAGGGACTTGGTTATAAACCACAGGTACAGGGGCAGGACAATTGGCAGCACCTGATGACGATGTGTGGAGCTGGTGCGGCTTATGACGTTCTGTGGAGGCCGTGGACACGTCTCCAGCCAATCAGGAAATTCTAATTTAGTAGCAGAGTTAACCCTGAAGGGGGCGCAACCCATTCATTTTCAGGCTAAAGTTAGGATTTTACACGTTTGCGCTATAATGTCAGAATAATGTCAGGGACCAGTGGACAACACTATGAGACACCCATTGAGACAGTTTATCAGTAAAAAAAAACTTGATTTGGTATTTAGTTACTCTTTAAATTAATTTTTCACCGGACCTGAATTTTGGGCAAAGGGCCTCGGCCTTAGACCCAACCCGGCCTCACTCTTGCGCCCGCTAGCTCTTGCCCTGGCAAGTCTTTCGCATGTTTTTTTTGAGCGAGAGGAAGCAGGTTTATCGAGAGGAAGGAGCCTACAGCAGAGAAGAGCGCAGTGGCGTGCTGGGTAATTGGGAGAATGGAGACGTTTCCTGGTGGGCCGCTCAGTTGCGGTGTTTTTGGGCTGAAAAAATTTAATAATGAATTAATAACAGATGCACAGTTGCGCCATTCATGGTGGAAAGGCTTTAACTGGGCTGCAGCAGGGGCCTGGGCTGCTGTTCCAGATATAAAGTAACACAAGCGTAACTGTTATGTCAATCTAAAAAAATTATGACTGATCTATCAAAATCAGGAAAAAAAGTTGCATCAAAGTTTGAATTATTTTGGCAGGAAGATACTATTTGACGTTGAACTAACCACAGGGGTGTTTAAGTGGAACACCCCTCTGCTTTAGTTGAAGTTGGTGCAGTCCAATCCAGCAGAGAATAGTGTCTGCAATGGTCTGCACGAGTAAAGAGGGAAAAGGCAGTGAAAGGTAGAAAAATTGACAAATACATAATTGTGTCTACATAACTTGGTGCTCATTCTGGAGTTGAATCAATGTGTGCAGCAGCCCATGTGAAAAGAGAAAGCATTCTAAAAGTGCTATGTGCCATGTTTGAGCTGGCAACCTCTTGCACCAGAGACCAGCACACTATGACTGAGCTATATCTCCATACCAATGATGGCCTGATGTGGGCTACTTGTCTTTACATCTCCGGGTTGGAAAATAGGTCCAGCATGGCACTGGAGGAGAGAGGTCATTTCAGGTAATTTCCCACCCTCCATTTTCTCGATTGTTTTCGACATTTACCCCCAGATTTGCCTCAATTGGTTCCCTACTGTCCCCCCATTTCTTCTATGCATATACTATGTAGCCTTTCCTTCATACACAATCATTGTTATGCCCCCTCCCCCATAAAATGCTTAGAGAAAACATTTTTATGTAGTATAAAAGTAGAGTTGACTTTCTGCGTTTGTAAAAAAAGCACACTGAAAGCACACTCACCCTCGATATATTTTTTTGATGATTTGTAAATGTACCACAGTTTTGATGCCTGTAAAACAATCTGTATTCATGCGTATTTTACAGCGCAGTTATATCGATTGACCTTTGACCGGAAGCGCTGCGCACTACAAGATTGCGATTTCGCTTATATGTGCAGCGGCCCATGTGAAAAGAGAAAGCGTTCCATGCTGTATTTGAACTGGCAACCTCCTGCACCAAATACCAGCAAACTATCACTGAGCTATAAGTCTCCATTAAAAATGAATGATGTGGGCGACTTTTCTACCGGGCTGAAATTACCAGGCTGAAAGTCCCAGCATAAATTCGCCTGGGAGGCCAACTATTTGAGAGGATGCTTCAGCCATTCAGCCACCTCGATGGGTGAAACAATATTTAGGTCAGACCCATTGGTCAGATGCACAGTTATGCCATTCCTGGACTAAAGGCTTTAACTGGGCTGCAGCAGGGCAGTGGCTGCTGTTCCAGATGTCATAGTTTGACTGTTTTGGTAGAGTAGTTCTCCAACGGTCTACTGGGGGCACTGGACTTTTTACTATAAAAGGGTCCCTTTCGGCAGTGCTCTTTTTTTAACCCTTGCACTTCCTGCTTTAGCCCTACTGGGAGCGGTGCTTTAAAAGAGCAGGTATAATATTGGCAGCCTTTAATTCATTCTAAAATAAGTTAATTCTGACCCAAGCTATATCCTCTTCTAGTATTGTTTTGGTGCCGGGGGAGCACGTCAAGCGCATGCTGACAGCAGCTGTGTATTGGGTGTGTGTGACCCCAACTGTCCAGTGTTGCCCAGAGCATTTGCCCTTTAAACGGATGTTGGAAGCGGTACGTTGCCCATGTCACCTGATGTACCACTAGGTTAGAATTCAGGCTTTCACTAGGCAAGGCGAGGCGAGGCAAGGCAACTTTATTTATACCGCGCATTTCATACACAAGGCAACTAAACTCTCTTTCCACTAAGTTCTGTATTCTTTGAGGCCGTTCCCAGTTGGCCCACCACAGCTGCCTTGCATCACATCATTATCTCCACCTTCTTGGTTTTCATGTTCAGGTATTGTGTGCAGCTGAATGGACTTCCATTTTGTTCTGTTATGATCACTAACCCTTTTTACTTTGGGGAAAAGAAAGGAAATACAAACAAAAATATATAAACTAAAACCAAGTATTCCTATGAATCCAAAGTAATTTGGAGCTGTTGCCTTCCTCTTTATTTTTCAACCTACTCACCTGTGTAAGTAAAGGTAAAACTCGGATCACTACACAGATATGAATCAAGTAACACTAGTGTAACTGTCAGGTAAAGCATTAGAAAAGTGTTGTGTGCCATGTTTGAACTGGCAACCTCCTACACCAGAGACCAGCGCACTATCACTGAGCTACAGTATAACCCCATATGAATAATAGTGTGATGTGGCCTACTTGTCTTTAAATCTCCGGGTTCGAAAATGGTTCCAGCACGGCGCTGTAGGAGAGAGGTCATTTCAGGTCATTTTCTGTGTAGTTGCGCATATTTCTAAACTGTTCTTTCTTTGTTTTAATGAGGGTGAGACCATAGAAGCCGATTAATGTTCTTCCCAGTAGGTGGCCAGTAAAAACAGTAAAAACAAAAAAGAAAAAGTTAGGGTGGGAATTGATCCAACAAACTTGTGATTGTGAGTCATGCGCTCTGCCAACAGAGCTAAGGCAGCTACAGCTGAGAAGACTTTGGATTAATATTATAAAAAAACACTGAGCTCATGCATTTGCAGAAAACGGAGAGACGGCTTTACAGATCAAGCAAGATTAATTGAATCATTTTATAATTAGAGTGAACTCGCCAGGGAGACAAATATTTGAGAGTATGTTTCAGCCATTCAGCAACCTCGATGGGTGAAACAATATTTTGATCAGGCCCATTTAGTAGGAGAAACGCACAGGGAGACGGACAGGAAACCGCCAAACTGAACTTCCTGTGATTGTACAGTCCAAAAAAGCTGAAATTGGAGCAAAAAACGTTCAAATTAAAGCTTCTTTCTGTGACAGAGGGGTAGTAAAACTACGTATGAGTCTAAAAGTGTGGCTTTTGTGAATAAAGGGGGAATTTGGGGAAAATGGACGATTTTCAGGAGGAACTCTGACAGAGGCCAACATGCTGCCAGAAGAAGAACTCTGGCTATTTTGACAGTGGATGGGTGGGTCACATGCCACTTAGATGGCAACTTAAGCCACAAGGTGGTGCTGTTGTGCCAGTTTGCTCAGGCATAATAAGTGGAGTGGTTAACTTGACCCCCACATATTATACATTGTTGGAAAGCTCTGACAAAGGCGCACGTGACCGTCAAGGCCATTGGTTGCTGCCGAATATGCAGTGACCAACATGTGTAGATGAGTTAGAAGTGATCAGTAGCTCATTCGGACAAATGCCCTAGGCGGAGTTCGTTCAAATGCGACATGAGCGTAAACGCGGCCTCATTTTTCCACTCAAAATAGGGGACTTCCTGTTGTCAGGGGGTGGGGCCACAATAATGTTTTTGCTGGTCATCACTTGAACAATGTCTGTGCCGAACGGCGTGACTGTCCGCCAAAGTTTGTTGAGGCTCCGGCTCATCAAATGTTTTTTTGCAATTTTGCAGGTGGCGCTGTTGTGTCATTTTCCATGAGCCAAATGTGAACCTCATTTTTTCATAAATTTTTCACCCGACCGGATTTTTCGGTGAATTTTAATTGAGTTTTCGTGCATGTTCAAGGGGTCAAAATCCAGTTTCCGTGGGAGGAAAGAAAGAAAGAAAGAAAAATAATAATATATTTGACAAAAACAATATAGCCGTGTTCCCGCCCACCACACATTATACATGTTTGGAAAGCTCTGACCAAGAGCTATGCGTTTGTCGGGGTCATTGGTCGCTGTCATGTCTGTTGTGTGCGTGATTGGCTGCAGAGGTCCAGACTGCATTGCAGAAACAAGAGGCCCTTACGCCATGTATGGCGCTCGGGCCTAATAAGGGTAGCGGTTGCCTTGACCCCCACATATTATACATTTTCGGAAAGCTCTGACTAAGGCGCATGTGACTGGCGGGGTCTTTGGTCACTGCCGAGTATCCAGTGAGTAAGGGATTACATGCAGATCTATATTATAATGGAGCCAATGGCATGGGAGACACATTTACCCTTGCCGCACCCACATCTTTCAAAATAGGATATGTCTATAATGCAATTTTTTACTTGATGAAGTGATACGAATGTTCTTACAACGTTTGCAAAAAAAAAATTGAAACTGCATTCTTCAACGTATAGATAGGTGGCGCTGTTTTTGGAAATTTTAGTGGCTCCCATGGATTTTTTGAATGGGCAAGAAATAAAGAATGTGTCAAATGCACAAGTTTGCATGTCGGTATTGAATTCTTGAAGAATGGGAGAGTTGTGTGCCTCTCCAATTGGATGAACATTAGCCATGTGGGCATCGCCATGAGAATACTGTACATAATAGGGCATGGGTGTCATTGACTTTTTGAATTGGGATCCCATAAGCTATGTCTCTGCCAAAGCTCACACAATTAAAGAAACTAATTTTTTGGCTTCAATGCAAAAACATATTTTCACTCTGTAGGGGGCGCTATAGTGTCCACTACCACCGTTCCTCCTTTAATCCATTCAGATGTGAAGGGGCAGTAAGTGTTTAAGTTTTGGTAGAAATCTGAGTTGTTTTGTGCAAATAGGAGGCATTTTTCATGTCTGAAAATTTGCCAAAATAAAGGTCAATTTTGGGGCACCACTGGACGTAAACCGCAAAAGATAGCACAATTCTTTGGATAACTTTTGATCCCCATCATGTGTAGATGAGTTAGAAGTGATCAGTAGCTCATTCGGACAAACGCCCTAGGCGGAGTTCGTTCAAATGCGACATGAGCGTAAACGCGGCCTCATTTTCCACTCAAAATAGGGGACTTCCTGTTTGTCAGGGGGTGGGGCCACAATAATGTTTTTTGCTGGTCATCACTTGAACAATGTCTGTGCCGAACGGCGTGACTGTCCGCCAAAGTTTGTTGAGGCTCCGGCTCATCAAATGTTTTTTGCAATTTTGCAGATGGCGCTGTTGTGTCATTTTGCATGAGCCAAATGTGAACCTCATTTTTTCATAAATTTTTCACCGGACCGGATTTTTCGGTGAATTTTAATTGAGTTTTCGTGCATGTTCAGGGGGTCAAAATCCAGTTTCCCTGGGAGGAAAGAAAGAAAGAAAGAAAGATGGTATAATAATAATAATATTTTTTACAAAAACAATATAGCCGTGTTCCCGCCCACCACACATTATACATGTTTGGAAAGCTCTGACCAAGAGCTATGCGTTTGTCAGGGTCATTGGTCACTGTCGTGTCTGTTGTGTGCGTGATTGGCTGCAGAGGTCCATACGGCGTTGCAGAAACAATAGGCCCTTACGCCATGTATGGCGCTCGGGCCTAATAATATTTCTTGCAAAAACAATATCGTCGCTTTCGCGACGACAACATATTATACATTTTTGGAAAGCTCTCAACGACCCGCACACAGCCGTGGGGCTCGGAGGTGTCATCCACCTCCGTATGACAGTTGGCCATATACCCCCATTCATTTTGCTGCAATATTAAGTATAAAGGGTCACTGTCACTGTTTTACACGGTGAGTTTACGTTTGACATGGGGACAGCGCTTCGCGCTGTTTTCGTGCGCGCGCTGTTTTCGTGCGCTCCGCGCTGTTTTCGTGCGCTCCGCGCACCTAGGTACAGTGCGCTATGCGCACTGCGTTGCGATTACAATAGGCCCTTGCAACGGCAGGCCACTCGCGCCTAATAATATAATAATAATAATAAATGTTTATTATTAACGCACTTTTCATTCAAGGAATTTCAGAGTGCTACAAGAAAACACACACATTAAAAAGGATGAATTATAAGCATTCTTAAAAAGGTATGTTTTCAGTTTAGCTTTAAAAGAGTCCAGGTTGTGTATTTCTCTCAGCTCCACAGAGAGGCTGTTCCAAAGCCTTGGCGCAGTAGAGCAGAAGGCTCTGTCCCCCATGGTTCGGCGCTTGGTGGTAGGAACGTGGAGGTGGAGGCTACTGGATGACCTTAGGGTGCGGGTGGAGGGTTGCTGTGATAGAGCCCTGCACGGGCCTGATTTCTGGGCCCGAGCGCGGCCCGGGCCCGTGAAGTTCGGGCCCGAGCCCAGACTTTTATAATTGGCAGGCCCGAGCCCGGCCCGCAGCCCGCCTCCTCTCTCTCTCTCTTGCTCTCTTCCCCCCCAATATTTTCCAAATGCGTGATTAAACAGCGCTGCAACAGTTGACCTGCAGCCTATGGGGACGGCAGGTCTATGTTTGTGGCAAGAGGTGGCGGGTCAAGACGGGGCGAGAGAGAGGGGGAGAGGGAGTGAGGAGAGCGGGTGCTGCATTTAATGTCGCCATTTAAATTGGTTAAAAAATAGCAGCACAACGCATTGGCAGGGGAAAACCAAGCCCGAGCCCGGCCCGTGTCCGACGCAATGATGCGGTAATGGGCCCTCGGGCCTCGGGCTCAAATGCAGGGCTCTATGCTGTGATATGACTTCCTGCAGGTGTAATGGAGCGTGACCAGTGATGCATGTGTGAGTGAGTAGCAGGATTTTGTACTCGATTCCTGCAGAAACAGGAAGCCAGTGCAGTGAAAACAGAATGGGTGTGATGTGGTCATAATTTCTGGCTTGCACAAGTATTCTAGCTGCACTGTTCTGGAGATGCACTTTGGCAGTATGCCCAATAAAAAGTCGTGTGCGCACCGGCGTCTGTCCAGCTGCAGCCCGCACCTCAAAGTTAAGGGGATCCCTGGTAATTCAGGGGAAATAATGCACATTAACTGTCCACACTTAACTGTTAAGAGATCCCACAGTGCTGCGCTGCTACTCGTGTGCTCTAAATTGGTGTTTATTTGGTGAAGATAGGTCAAATACTCTTGTATGGTCATTAAATGGCACAGCGCGGGCAGGATCAATACTTCAGCATCCTGCCCGTTCGATTCGTTCTCCCGGACAGTGGGAGACTCAAAGCTAAACTTTCTGGGCAAACTGTAGCTGTTTAATGACTGTACACATCGGAACACCACTGAAGAAAGGCTCGAGCAGAGCGGTGTGAAAGAGGCACAACGAGCGCGGTAAGACCAATAAATACACTCAAGAGCATAAGCGGCATCACGGGTAGGCGCGAAATGTTTTCTTCTTAAGGGGGGCGCCACAAAACATAGAGAAGCACTGCCGTAGCGTATGAACGCAGAAAGCATGTTGAGGTAGGCTACGTATGTGCAGACAGCGCTGTTGACAATAAATCCCAAAGTGGTGATCAGAGCACGAGGAGAACAGGCGCTTTTGGGGAAAGTTCTGTTCACAATGACACTTCTACTAGTGCCTATTGTGGTGTAATCTGTTTGTTAACACCTATAAATCCAATAGATACCTGTTATTTATCCCAATTTTTAATATCAAAATAAATTATAACCTTTTACAATGAAACTGACGAAAACTTGACTAAAACCTTTTAAATGTTCGTCTGACTAAAACTATCACATTTAGAAATGTGACTAAAACTAAAAGCATTTTCGTCCATAAGACAAACTAAAAGGGCTGCCAAAAACAACACTGGTCAGGAACGGTTAAAAGAGGACGGAGTTTGGCAAAGAAAGTTGGCTGAGGATCGAACCGGGCGCCCAGGTTTGCGACTGATGCAAAGGAGAGATTTATGATCAGATTGTCAAAGATGAGGATGGATGAGGGGTGAGCCTGATGAGATGTGCCGACAAGTATTGCCCGATCCCGGAAGCTATGCAGGGAGGGCCTGGTTGGTACTTGGCTGGGAATGGGCGAAGTGAGTGAGTGGCAGCCTCACTTCCATTAGTCTACCCCTGGGGCAGCTGTGGTTGCATACAAAGCTTACCAATGCACGAAATTGTAAAGCGACTTTGAGCTTCTGGAGTCACCTCCCTCAAAATGGAAGACATCTACAGTGATCCCTGTTAACAAGACTAAAATGCCAAAACAAATGAATGATTTTAAACCAGTGGCATTAACATCTCTGTGTATGAAAATCTTTGAAAAATTATAAAAAGGGAAATCATGACTCATGTGGAGGAAAACATAGATCCCTTGCAATTTGCCTATCAGGCAGGGAAAGGAGTTGAGGATGTAAAACTCTTCATTTTGAACTCCCTGTACAAACACTTAGAAAAACCACAAACCCACGCCAGACTTTTATTTGCAGATTTCTCATTGGCTTTTAACACAATGCAGCCTCATCTTTTAATTCAAAGACTTTTAAATGATTTTAATATTCCACACCAACTGGTGCTATGGATTTGTGACTTTTACAGGGAATAGGAAGCAAAGAGTTTTTGTAAATGGCCATTTGTCTGAGGTTGTAACTATATCTACTGTTTCACCACAAGGGTGTGTTCTGTCTCCACTTTTGTTTGTTTGTACACGGACAAATGCAGAAGCTCCCACGAGCACAGCTACTTGGTAAAATTTTCAGATGATACAGCGCTGTCCTCTCTTCTCAGTGGTGAGGAATCAGGTCATGGAGAGGACGTCACTGAGTTTATCTCTTGGTGCGACATTCACTTCTTGGACCTGCATGTTGCTAAGACAAAATAAATTGTGGTTGATTTCCAAAAGAAAAAGGTTCCTGTGTCTGAGAACGTTGTACACAATGAAAATGTGGACATTGTGACATCTTACAAAAATCTTGGCACGTTTTTTGATAGGTTAATATTTGATGTGAACATGGCTGCTCTTGTAAAGCGAGGTCAGCAAAGAATTTACCTCTTACGCAAACTAAGTTCTTTTTGTCTGTCCCACAATTCTTGTGCAGTTCTATGAAGCATTTATCGAGATCCTTTCGTGTTTTTTTTTTTTTTTTTTTATCTGCTGGTTTAAAAACCTTTCACTCGCAGACAAAAATAGTCTGAATCGAGTTGTAAAAACCTGCTCTAAAATCATTGGAATCAACTCACTTTAAGTTTGAGGTTGTCTCCTGCCTGTTATCCACTTGTTTGTATGTGGTTTGTGTGGCTGTTTTTATATTGTATGTTTTCTGCTCTAAAGGAATTGCCCCATGTGGGATAAATAAAAAATACTGAACTGAAAGTGCTATATAAGACTAATGCACTATTGTTATTTATAATAACGTTGCAGGCCTGAGCTGCTGTAGATGGATCCAAGACAGCAGATACATACCCCGTTTTCACTTCATTCCAAACTAAAGTCTGGGCTGTTTTCGGATCTGTGCTGCACGTCATAAGAAGTCCGTCTGAATCTGTCCTAGAGGCTGACCAATATGGATTTTTCTAAGGCCGATATATTGGATGATAATTGGCCGATGCCGATACAGTTTTTCCCCTAGGTTTACTGGTTTGGCAGGGGATTATGGTTACACGTGCACGCTGCCGGGTAAAATATAGTGTTTTAGCAAATGTTACTATTTGTAACAATTTATGTTTGAATTTCTACATGACACATAATTAATTCAGTTTAAGTAACTGTAAAGCATTTTGATGATGTAGGAAACAATACTAAGTTATAGACAGTTTGAGAATGTAATATACTATTATTAGATGAGCCTAATGTTATACTACCATTATTTAATTTTCCCATGGGTGTTTGGATTTTCCTCATATTCATGTTTAATATTTATTAGTGAGTTCCACAGTTTATGATCTAATTGGACACATGTAATAAGTCTGTGTTCTGCTTAAAACAAGAGGAGACAAAATCAGCATTTAAGGCTAAGTTCAGGACTTTCTACAAAATCCAACAGAGCCAACTTCATTTACTTCATGTGAAACAGATGCTAACAGCTTCACCTAAACAGTTTAGGCTAAAGTCAACTGTTGCATTTAGCTTGGGTTGGATTGTCTTATTTACAAAATACCAGCGGGATTTAATGTTAATTTTATTATCTAATCGCTATAGTTTAACTTACTCGCTCTGTGGCAGCTCTCTGCCCCCGTTTCTCTGATCTTTTCTGGTGCAGCCTCAAATAAACAGTGGCTCAAAACGCGACTGGATCCGTAAAAAACACGGACTCGGACAGGATTGAACAAGCGCAGTAACTCATAAAATAAAAACCGGAATGGATTTACGGAACGGATTTGGTAAAGACGCTGGTTTTATCGATTGGTGATTAGCGCTGCATAATAAAAGACACTCGTCCTGAGAGGGCGGGGGGCGCTGATGGCGGGGCGGCCCGCCCTGCCTGTATAATGGTGTTGGATTTTTCCAAATGTCTGGTCTATAATCCAATCATAGTTTCTGTCCCAGCTTTAATTGGTTGTCGTTAGCATTAGCATATTGTTACTATCCGCGGCATTTTGCACGGCGATCAAAAATACAATAGTGGAGGTTAAAACTAACTCAGCGATTGAATTCTCCAGATTCTGGACAAAATGCAGCATGTCCATATTGACGGAGGTTTAGTGAAACTTGTGTTCAACAAATTTGAAGCTAACCACTTTTCATTGCGATGCGTCTTACCTCCCCTTAGGCCTAGGGAGTTGTGGGAGGACTCGTTTTTTAAATCCCTGACTTGGCTCTTTCCAATGCACCAACGGGAAGTCTCTATCATTTTCGGTCCCGGAAATATTGCCTTTTTTCGGCGCTAGATTGGCCGATAGCCGATATTGTGAAATACCCAAATATCGGCCCGATATATCTGCCCTCTCTATAAACACTTATAAACGTGCAGCTGCTATGTACTTAAGAACCAAAACAATGCACACGTGCTGAAACATGTGCTTCTGTGTGCATCATTCAGAAACTACGGCGCAGAGGAGTTGACAGGGATATCCTTCGACCCTTGTTCATAAAAATAGAGGAAATAGGTTTACAAAATCACTAACAATCTGTTTATGTGTTCGATGTAGCTCCTCCTCTGCGCGTCAGTGTTAACACTGACTGTTGCAAGTTGAATTGGTCAAACAAGTGTTTTAGAGAAACGAGTCTGCCCCTCTGAAATAAATATTTCAGCTTTAAATCCAGTTTATTTAATAACCATTTTACAATAGCTCTTTTAAGATGCCTTGTATGAGGGAGTTTAGGTAAAAATAGCTCAATGTATTAGCTCTCATGTTTACATAAAAACTACAAGAAGCAAGCACATATTATATAGCCTATTCTTAAATTAATTGTAATTGATAAGAGAATCGATCGATAAGAGTATTATCAATGGGATTGATATCGATAACTTATCAATAGGCTGTGTTCACGATTTAGAATGTGATGTCATAATGTCAGGTGGAGGGCAGGGGCCAATACACTCTACTGGAGAAATACTGTTTTTGAAAGAAATCTACAAAATGAAAATGGTCAAATGTTTTCCTCATCAGTATTTGACAGTGATTGGACTCACAAACCTGAAATATCATTTTTATGTCTGAAAGTCCTTTCTATTGGCCAACATCACGCTCATATGTTTTCGAATATTGTCACCACTTTTGGACGCCTTTCAGAGAAAATAATTGGACATTAGTTCATATGTGCTGACAGAGGAGACGATGAACTTTGAGACAGTTTTTGTTTCTTGTGGATTCCTCCAGTAATGATTGAGATATTAACCAAAAACGAAGACAAAAATCAGCAATTCGCCAGTTACCATAGTTACCGTCAGAATTTTCAGTTGCCGTCCACCTCAATTTTAAACTATACTTTTGTTAAGTGTGACATCACGACTTCCGCTTCCGGGTCCTAGCAGACGGGCAAATATGCGAGAAAAAAACTCTTAAAAACAACAATCAATATTTCTCAAACTCAACAGAGAGTTACTGAACCTACTTATTTCTCAGACTCATTAGCCAAAAATGCCGCACCTACTGCTAAAAAAGTAATATTTACCAAAGTCTCTATTTCCGGGTTTAGCGGAGCTGCTGCGCCGTTAGCATTTTTCTCCGCTAACCCAGATGTAGCGATTTTGGTAAATATTACTTTTATAGCAGTAGGTACAGCATTTTGGCTAATGGGCCTGATAAATAATAATATGATCAGTAACTCTCTGTAGAATTTCAAAATATTGATTGTGGCATTAAAGAGTTTGTAGTTTCTCGCACATCTGCGGACCCGGAAATAGAGCTGTGACGTCACCACTTAACGTATACAGACAGCATCTCTGGAATCGCCCAGATCTAAACTTTCTCTAATTAAAAACTACTTTAACAAATGCTGAATTATGATATGGTTTCTACTAAATAAAGATACAAAGACATGGGGAGGAGCAAAGTGGTTCAAAAGCCCATAAATACATAAATAACGGAGAATGCTAACGCTAGCTATGACTGCTGTTTTCGCTTCTACTGAACAATCTGCTCTGAATAAACATCCATATGGATCGGATTTAGACTTGACTATATTGGTTTGTGATAAATAAGTTTAGATTTCGCCAGAAAATGGCTAAAAAGAGTGAAAAATTGTGTTTCCCAAAAGATTCTGGCTGTTTCCCAATTGCCAGGATCCTGTGCGTCTCGACCACTTCAGACGTAATTCATCACAGCGCCGCCAAGTGGTGTTCCAATTCACTCAGACCACTCACCTCCTCGCAGCTCGACGCCTCCGTTGGCTCATTTATGAAGGATGTACCTGTGGATCCTCCGCTGCCTCGGAGAGCTGAAATTACCCATGGTGCACTGCAACACTGTTTTTTCCCTTCACTTTTCTCGCAAATCTTTATTAGTTTGAAGTTTTGTTCCACATTTGTGCAAAAAAATAATTGTAATAAAAAATCATTGGTAGAAGTGTTGTAAGCGAGTAAAGATGTAAGAAAGAGGTTTATATAAAGTTAATGAAAGGCCTGATAAATAGGCCTATTTATTGATAAATCAGGCCTATGGTTGTTAATGTAAGTCTGCAATTGAAGGCAATTAGTGATAAACTGGACCTGCTAAATATATTTGATATTTTAATTGATTGTTTTTATTCAGGCCAAAATGTTCAAACAGTAAGACATCCACCCAAAACCAGTTTATAAACAGCTTTTATTCCTAAAACAGTAGTTTTTGTAAGCATGGATTGACATTTTATATAGGATTTGAGACGTGACCTGACGCAGCCGCTCACTCCGGAGGCCGTTCCAATTAAGCTCAAATGCAGCGGTGAGAGGACACGCCTCCGTTTGGGAGGAGCCACCACCGAGGACGTCAACAAGGCCACGCCCTCTCCTATGACGTGATGTCTGTATCTATGGGCTCTTTAGAATGTTGTGATGTCACAACTTAAAAATTAATTTAAAGAGCACTTTTCATACAAGGTTGTAGTGCAGAGTGCTTACAGATTAAAAACAATTCCCGCCCACCAAACCACCCGCCCATGCAATAGAGGCAGACAATAACACTCATACTCACCCCACCCCCCTCCCCATATTCACCATCAACAAATACAAACATCTGAATAGGCCCTTCAATAACATTTTGACACACGCACATGACCTACTGATGGATTGTCACAGTCTGTTGTGCATGATACACTGTTTTTCCATATTCTTTGGTTTCCTTCAGGTGGATGAAGATTCAGTGAGTGGAATATGTTTCATCGGCTACAAAAACTACATGTACAGGGCGGGTTTTGTTTTGGTGCCAATCGGAGTGGTCCTGGTGGTCGGTGGATACTTCCTCATTCGGGGTGAGCACTTGGAGGAGGGGGTATATTGACATTTTTGATATGGTATTAATTACATTTATTTGTTATTATTTTAGGTGTCATGACATTGTTTTCTATCAAGAGTAACCACCCGGGCTGTTGAGTGAAAAAGCTGCCAGCAAATCAATGAGATGATGCTGAGACTTGGTTTGCTATACTACATGATACAACACATACTGTAGATTATAGTTACTATATTGAAATATTGTACAGTATATTGCTATATTTTAGCTTTTCCTTATTATTTTATCCATTGTGTGTTTTTATGATACAGGTAAGGTCGCTTTGGCTATGTCCTCATTACATTCGGCTGCCATTTTTATGATTTCTTCAACCAGGCTGAATGGGAGAGGAGCTTCAGAGATTTTGTCTTGTAAGTTCTCTGTCATTCCGTTTCATTTATTTATTTTTTCTTCAAATTGCAAATTATTTGATACATTATATACAAAGAAAACACTAAGCTAAGTAAATAAACATAGTGAAGTCTAGATTGGTTTAAATATTAAGCTACGTTTCACTTGTTTTGACCAGGTATGATTAGTCGTGCCTGACCTAGATTAGAATTTTTTTTACGAGATCTGTAGACTTATTGAAATATATTAATATTTATTCCAGAAGTGAGCCTTTTTGCCAATAGGGTAATAAAATGTGTTTTTATGACATTTTGAAACATTAAGCATTAAGGTTTTATCCTAACAGCACCAAAGCTTTGCCATTTTCACCCGCTGTCTCGCACATCTCCATTCACAGAAACGTGGCTAAGTTGATGTTGTAACTCTCTCAGCCTCCTATGCCACACTATGTAATTCCAAATATGGTCTTTCCTTTGTGAAAGGTACCAACCGCCAGGGCTTGTGGGGGATCTTTGGCCAACGGTGCATAGTGGTCCCTCGCTATAAGGCGGCTCACTTTCACGGCCTCGCTGTTTCTGGCATTTTATTTTAGTACAATTGTGCATGTTTTTTGACAGCGTATGAACGCCATACACATGTGTTCTGCGTCCTAAATGGCCAGTCGTAGAGTGAGCCATCCTCTTTCGTCAACACATCAGCTGCATCGCAGCCAGTGTCACAAGCAACACAGGCCGGGCCTGAGCGGTCCGACTCCGCATTTTACAGGACTTTCCCTGGACTCTTCCACGGAAATAAACTCTGCTAGCATGTGGCGCTCGCCTCAGCTAAACACACGCCTCAGTAGCCTGAAACTGCTACGATAAAACTTTGGTCGTAGCTACGATTATCTCTCTCAAGTGAGAAATGTGGGGGGTGAGTGTGTTTTTCAGCCTTAAAACATATGATAATTGTAAAAAATAAAGCTGACTACTTCGCGGATTTCACCTATTGCTGGGTTTCAGGTGACATCAGTGTTCTAAAGGCCTATAATATTATATAGAGAAAAATTATTTTGTTTTTTTGGTCTTGTACAGAGAGATCATGGACCCAGTATTAATGATTTTTGTTATTCATAAATGTTCTTTTAGATACGACTTGTGTTAATGCAGTTAATAGGAAGAACTGGCTCCTGTCCCCCACTGGGTACTGCAGCATCATCACATTCTAGAACCTGAAAACAACCAATTGCGGGTTATTTTTAGAACGCAACCCCTGCAATAAATGAGGACCACTGTATTAAAGAGCAACTAAAGACCAAACTCCCACATCGGCTCGGTGGACCGTGGGAAAAAGCGAGAGGGCGTCGATGGGGGTGCGGTCAGTGCCATGAGAAACCACTGCGGACAGCGTCAAATAAACACAGAACATTCTCACAGCGTGGGGCCGAGTAGCTGACATCTCCACAGTGCGACAAGTGCTAATGACACACACACCTGATGTGGATGTAATACAGAAAACCTTCACTGGGTGTGATCGGGAACAATCTGCTTCTCCGTTCACCGTGTGCTCATGACACCGTGTGCACATGATGTGGAGTTCCACTTTTACAAAAGTGGAGGTTCACAAAATCAAAATTCCATATACCTTTACCCCGAGGGGACTGTTTTAGTGCAAAATATACTTGTTATACTAAAATCACGAAAAATTAAGTGGAAACAGATAATACTAAAGTCATCAGATATACAGTTTATCAACAGAAAAAAGTTGGTCTGGCCTTTACTTGCTCTTTAAAGTATCTGTATCATGCTATTTTAGCCATTCCAAAGTAAAGTATAGGCATTTATATGATATATTGTACTCTACCACTATGGAGCACTCATTTTGTGATATATGTATTTTCGGGAGGTATTTTCCAACTCGGAAGACAAACTCTTGGATTAACTCCAGTTAACTCCGCCCCCTCTCTCCGCGCATACAACTTTAGCAGTAGTAGAAATATAAATGCCACAGCAAAAAGTGAAGTTACTTCACGATGCATTTATAAGGAGCTGACATGTGCAACACAGCTTCATAAATGGCTAACACGCATTATGACTGACCCGCCCCCCCCCCACCCCCCATAATATGCCATAATATGGCTATGTGCACCCGCGGGAAAATGAAACAATACACTGGTTAGATGACGTGATCATTATGCCCAAAAATCTGTATAAAATACACTAGTTCTTAGTTAATAATTTAGTAAAGTGATGCAAAATAAATAACTATATTCATATATGTAAATATTACGAACGATAAATATACTAAAATGATTGTAATTATTTTTAACCCTTATGTTATCCTATGTACATTTTTGTACATTTTGCAAGATTCTTTTTTTCATTTCCTGACCATTTTGTCTGTGTTGCAGCTTGAGACGTGGGTTTCGGCAGAAATTTTTCGGCCAAATTTGCAGAATCCAGTGTTTGTTTTTCTCTCGTGTCTTTTATATTGGAGATCTACATTTTCTATGTTTGTTATCCTAGTGTACAAAAATGTACACGCTTTCATCTTTTTTCAAAACATTTCACAAATCTGAAGAATCACTTCTCACCTTCTCAGAACTATCAAACATGTGTTTATTTGGGATTTTAACCCTTTGTTTGCCAGTTTCAAAGCAAAAACTCTGAAGTTTGTGTTACAAAACAACATAAAAAACCTCATTATCTTTAGAAGTAATGAATAGTAGACAATGGTAGTGGATTTTAGGGCCTTGGATGTGTCAAGATGAGCCAAAATGGATTTGGTGCATTTGTAGTTTTTCTGTAGTGGACGATTCTTTATTTGAAAATGGCTGCGACTGAAACAGCCCCTTTGACTTCCATTATAAACACATGTTTTTCTTTGCTCTTCCAGAGCTGTTTAAAACTTCACTTTTTACAATGTCAGCATTTCATTTGGAAGAAAAAGAATGAATTGAACATTTTTACTGATTTCATCAGATTGGACCTCATTCCCATTGTTGGCACATGAATAAAATCACTGTATTTTTTCCTATTGAATATAATGGAAATAAGGCATTTCCAATGGACTTACCCTGAAAACTTCCATTTTTAAATCTCACTGAAATACGGCATAAAATCACTCAATCTGTGACATCAGGGTTTCATTTGGAAGAAAATTAGTGAAATTTGACATTTTTACAGTATTTTATAAATTTCAAATTTTTTGACAGTTGGCTATGCCAGTATTGTTTCATATTCGACAGTTTGTAAACTCTGTGTTTATGTGATAACAGGAGCAGAGTGGCGGAGCCTAAACTCATTTTTGAGTTTTTTTTGTGCAAAAATATTAATTAGCAGCTCAAAGTGACCTCAACACACAAAATAACCTGGACAAAGACCTGCAGTCTGGATTTATTCATGTGTTTCCCTCAGTTTACAACATGGCCTCATTTTCCAAACAGAGACTTTTCTGCTTCAAAACTAACCACTGATTGTGACGCTCTCCACTGAGCTTTTTTGGTGTCTAAGATTTCTAAACTGTAAAAATCTTCACACTAAACATTATTGTCGATAAATCACGTGTTAGTTTAAAATTATTCATATATTTTATAGGAAACACAAAGGCAAACAAATCCTATTGTTTCCCCTTGCCACAGCTTCAGTATAAGCTGAATGAAGTACATGCATCTGTGTACAATGTTAGAAAAGTAGAACATTCTGAAATGCAGTGGAAATGTCAAATTCAACTCCTTTTCTTCAAAATGAAATGCTGACGTCACAGATATGTTACTTTTTCCTCTATTGCAGTGAGATTTAAAATCACAAGTTTATGGCAGAAAAGTCCCAGGTTCTGCCAGGGCCCCATTATTTCTAATGGAAAATACCACAATTTCATTCATCTGCCGACAATAGGAACAAGTCCAAACTGAAAAAATACAGTCAAAATGTCAAATCTAACTCTTGTTCTTCAAAATAAAATGCTGCCATTATAAAATATATGACTTTTATTTGGTGATAAAAGAGCAAAGAAAACTTGAAGTCATGAATTTCTTTATAATGGAAGTCAATGGAGACAAGAACATTTGACAAAGAATCGTCCACTACAGAAAAAACTACAAATGCAGTCAAATCCATTTTGGTTCTACCTTTTGACACATCCAAGACTCTAAATCCACCAAAGCCCAGCTCTCTACTATTCATTATTATAAAAATAATGAGGTTTTTAATGTTGTTTGTAACACACACTTCAAAGTTTTTGTTTTCAAACAGGCAAACAAACGGTTAAAAACCCAAAATAAAAATGTTGGTAGTTTTGAGAAGGTGAGAAGTGATTCTTCAGATTTGTGAAAAACTTTTGAAAAAAGATGAAAGTACAGTATGTGGTTTTTATAGCAGTTTGAAAAGTGTGAACATTTTGTACACTAGGATAACAAACGTATGGAAATTAAGGATGACACAAGGGTTAATGCCTTGCAATGCATTATTACAAACTATACACTGGGGTATATCTTCTTGACTTGTCCTTAAACATATATTTATATGGCAAGATTGACAGTGGACAAATGCATGGGGTTTATGAAGCGCTATGACCAAAATACTGTCATGAGATTTTGTGATATCATTATTATTGCAATGAATTGTGTGTGATTGAAGTACTTCAAAGCATTGAAACTGTTTAGACCTAAGCATGTGGTTAGTAACTTCTTAAACCTTGAGTTGAATGTTGGAGAGCCGAATGTCAAAGGTCTCCTGTTTGTTTGGTTAGGGAACTGAACCTTAATGGCAGAAACCAGATGTCTTATCAGCTGCACCACTTTTACGAATCCCAAAGGCTTTCCTGTGATGAATGATTCACAAGTGCCCCGGAGCAGGGGGGCAAGGGGTCTTGGTTTATGACCCCAACGGAAAAGTACCAGCCCAGCCCCAACCTTACTGAAGGGAGCGGAAAGTTACGGGAAAGGGAGTGGCTTATTTTCTAATATAGGCTGTAAGATTTTCTGTATTCTGTGGTTTTGAAGGGATAAAGGCGGCGCTGGAATAGGTTGCATCAATCCCGTGAAATGCCCCCTTGCAAGTAAAAATAAGGCTCCTGGTGTGATCTGGTGTTTTTAATCTGTTTATTATTCTATGACCGAAAGATAAAGAGCGTTTGCCAAAAGTTGTGTTGGAAGCAGGTGTTAATTCCCCTGACAAATACTCACTTATGCGTATGGGGATACTGTAATTGAATCACCCAGACACAAACCGATAGCAAAACATACACAATGACGTGAACTAGGCCTTAAATGTTGTTTACTTTCCAAACTACTAAAGACACTCAACAGCCTCGCCAACACTCTATTTAGTGTCTGGGGCAGGCCCGAAGCCTCATTTGGTCGTTTTTAAACACAACCGGCACTTTGGGGATGTGTACTCAGTGTAAAATCCACATACGTTCCATTTCGCCCCTGCTCAGACTGTGTGATGGACCCTCACAAACCTGTCTAACCCTTAATTATAATGATCCATGGTCCCTAACCTATATTAATTTAGGAAAAATAATATTACAATTAGTTTTTTTTTCTCTTGCTCGAGTTTGCCGTGGTTTCCTCCGGTGCCCTGCCTCCACTCATCACGCATAATGTCCAGAGAGGCCATAATCTCCGCTTACTGCAGCCCTGTAAATACAGCTGCTCTTGAACATAGATTAGTCCTCAGAGCGCATGCTCCACTGCTCTCCGATTACCCAAGCCGCTCACACATGCAAATGGAAGCTGTGTGGTCTACAACATGGATGTGTGCGGCTGATTGGAAGTAGTAAGGGCCGGTGGTCGTCCTCAAGGAGGCATTTGAAAGACCATTGGAAATTAGTAAAGTTTAATGCCTATTTTTACGGTTTCCACTTGAAGCTTTTTTAATTTGTTTTTAATTTAATTTTTTTAATTTAAATTGATTGGGCACTCACTGGAATTACTTGCTTGTATGGACGGGCAGCCACTGCTGTGTGGAAAATGGTGGTCCTAAACCACAAGACATTATGTTTACACTTCTGCTCTACTTTACTGTTATTGAAATGGTTGCTGTTCCTGCTCTAACTTTGATATGTGAGGAGAAGAGACTCAGCCTGTCGGTGGAACATCGTCCGATTGGACAGTACAGCACGCTCATGATAGGAAGTATAGGAAGAACCAACCTCTCTGAGTAATAAAAAAAAAAAACAGAAAAAAGTCACCAGGGGAGGACCCACAAACCCCGCTCAAAACCCGGGTCAAAACGGTGCGGCCCACAAGACGCATGTCACTCACAGTGGTCCAATCGATGCTGCTGTCAGTCTACCTCAGGGTAGTTGTGGCTACAGTAGTAGCTTACCAATTCAGTTTGGAAATAAATTAATGAGTACAGTGGCACTTTTAGGAGACTTGTCAACACAGGTTTGGGTAAAGCACAATATTGTTGTTTACTGCCTGCCCTTGTCTTAGAACATTGAACTTTCTGACGCTATTCTAAGCCGACTACTTCACAGTGCAGCCGAATTTTGTCCAGGTGTGAGGCCAGTGGTGACCATAGCGTCTCAGATCCAACAAGCCGCTCCCCGAGTGTACCATAAAGAACCGTCCTAGGTCTGATGGTGGAGAAGATTAACCTGTTTCTCCATGTTCGGGATTGGCATCGCCATGAGCACCTGGTTTTTGGACCCAAAGCCCACCAATCCTCTGTCCGAAAATGCACCTGTTCAAGTTAGTGTACACCACCACTACTACAGCTGTAATATTTATCGTCCATGAATACACTTTACCTGGAATATTCATTTGTTTCTATCCAGTTTAAGCCTGGTTCACATCGGAAAGATTTTAAAATGGTCGGCAGATTTTCCCAGACTCCAAATATAAGCGGATTTTAAAAAATCACGGGTAAAACAGTTTTAGTCTGGCCTGGCCCTTAGCCATTCGTAACTCGGTCATTATCTTTTCCCTACATGTAGCTGGGCCTGAATCTTCAGTGGCTGTGTTACATCGGTTTGAATTTCAAACCTATCAACAGCGAACGGGGGAGGCGGGTGTTGTAGGTGACGTCAGCAATTTGCACCGCATTTACTGGCTGAGTTTGGAAATGGCAGTGGATTCGAAAGTAAAGGAAGCTCCTCAATCTGTTCTGGCTCGGCTCCCAAATATCCAGCATTTGAAAATTGAAGCCTTGGAATGTGGCAAGGAAATGCTAGAAGCTATGATAGAGCTTGAAAGAGCTATGAATAGAGCTATGACAGAGTTATGACAGAGTTGTGACGGAGTTATGATAGAGCTAATGACAGAGCTATGAAAAGAAGCTATGACAGAGTTATGACAGAGCTAATGACAGAGCTATGAAAGAGCTATGATAGAGCCTATGACCAAAGTTTATGACAGAGTTGACAGAGTTATGCCAAGTTAAGATGGAGTTAAGAATGGAGTTGTGATGGAGTTGTGATGGAGTTGTGATGGAAGTTATGAAGGAGTTTATAATGGAGTTATAATGGAGTTACGATGGAGTTATGAAAGACAAAGTTATGAGAGAGTTAATGACAGAGCTGTGAATGGGAGTTATGACAGAAGTTGTGACAGAGTTTGGTGACGGAGTTGTGACGGAGTTGTGACGGAGTTTGTGACGGAGTTGTGATAGAGTGTGATAGAGTTTATGAGCAGAACAATGAAAAGAAGCTATGACAGAGTTAGACAAAGTTATGTAGAGTGGATGATAGAGTATGATAAGTTATGATGGGAGTTACGAATAGAGTTACGACGGAGTATTATGATGGAAGCTATGATGGAGTTTATGAGTGAGTTATGATGGAGTTAAAATGACAGAGCTGTGAATAGGTGATGGTAGAGTGATGATAGAGTTATGATTAAGTTATGATGAGTTACGATGGAGTTATGATTAGAGCTATGATGGAGTTATGATGGAGTTAAATGGAGGTATGATGGAGTTATGAATTGGAGTTATGATGGAGTTTTATGATGGAGTTAATGTCCACTGCTTCACTCAACAGTCGGGCACATTACACACGTGACGACCAAACACTAGTGAAAATCAGATCCAATCGTTTCAAGGAGTTCATCTCACCTGAATAACGAGCTCCAGACTCTCTGTAAGAAACGAAATGAGTATGAGGGTAGGTAGAAAAACCGGGCTAGATTTGGTCCGTACAGTGTGTGCTGTGCAGCCACAACGGCAAAAATCAACACATACACAACAATTTCCAACAGAATTCGCAAACCTCTCGCGATTAAACGTGATTTCAGAGTAAACAACATTGCGGATGAAGAGATTCAGTAAGTGATACCCAGTTCCGACATCCACCAAGACCTTTCTGTTCGCTCATGACTGCCTGTTTTGATTTTGGATTCCCTCTGTACTTCCTGGGTGCCTCCTCACCGCCCTGTCAACTCGCTTTCCTGATTGGCCACATGTCACAGTCAACAAGGCTGCTGCTCGTTTTGTACTCGGGGCAGCCACAACGCAAAGATGAGAAATCAGGCCCAAAACAACCAACATGTGGAATATCACAGATTTGAGGTCAGAGCGGACCCAACGTCTTCCAAGCAGACGAGAGCACCGCACACAGCGGTAATATCTGAGATTACAGTGCCCCCACCCCCCCCCCCCCGACTATATTAAAAATAATAATATAATCTCTTATCGGTAATGGGCCTAGTGATGGGACTTTGGGCTTGGGCTCTTTGAGCTTTTTTTTTATTTTTTAAAGAAAGTAAACACCATCTGAATTGACTTTTATTTTAACGAAAAATGTCACTATTTCACACAATAAACATCGATATTTCCACTCTTAATGGAAATTTGTTATCACAGAAAAAACAAACACAGACGGCTCGATTAAGCTTCTGTTGCTTCATTCACAAACTTTTTCCTCCTCTCCCTCTCTCTCCTCGCACAAGAGGGGAGACAACCCAGTGAAAGAGGTGTTTAGCTTCAAACGCGATCTCCTCTGTAACAAGTGTTTATTATTTCATTAGGTTTTTTTATTTCTCAAAACGTGTTGCCTTATGCTCACTTTGAGCTTCCCTCGTGGGGGGTGGAGATGACGGGGCGGACTGAGGAGGAGACAGTGTGCGTGATGTCCGTTGCAGAGCCGAGTGAGCTGAGTGAAAACAGGGGGAAGATGTGAGTGAAGGGCCTCTGTAGCCGCCTCGTCACATCACGACGGACCTATGCGCCTTTTTTCTCTCCATGGCCCAGGAACAGGTGCTGGCGCTGGAGCGTTCGGGCCGTTCCCCAGGCCGCGCTCTGAAACCGTTTCCCGCAGGAAACGCGCTCACGTCTGCCAATCCTATCACCCCTCTAAGCCGCACTCCAGCAGTGACTTTTGTTTCCCACAAATAAGCACAACTAAAGTGAATGCCCCTCCCCAAGAGGAATAAAAAATACTTCACCTCCGCGAACCCGTTCATATCGTTTTCACATGTAAAGACTCGTTCAACAAGAGCCCGGATCGTTCACTGTAAAGACTCGTTCAAATGAGCCGGATCGTTCATGTAAAAGACTCGTTCAAAAAGAAGCCGGATCGTTCACATTGTAAAAGACTTCGTTCAAAAGAGCCGGATCGTTCACTGTAAAGACTCCTCAAAAGAGCCGATCGTTCAAACTGTAAAGACCTCGTTCAAAAGAGCCGATAGTTCAAATGTAAAGACTCCTTCAAAAGAAGCCGGATCGTTCACTGTAAAGACTCGTTCAAAGAGCCCGGATCTTCACTGTAAAACTCGTTCAAAGAGCCGATCGTTCACCTGTAAAGACTCGTTCAAAAAAGAGCCGGATCGTTACTGTAAAGACTCGTTCAAATGACCGGATCGTTCACTGTAAATAGACTCGTTCAAAAGAGCCGGATCGTTCACTGTAAAGAACTCGTCAAGATGAGCCGAATCGTTCCACTGTAAAGACTCGTTCAAAAGAGCGGATCGTTCACTGTAAAGACTCGTTCAAAAGAGCGGATCGTTCACTGTAAAGACGTCGTTCAAAAGAAGCCGGATCGTTCCAAACTTTTGTAAAGACTCGTTCAAAAGAGCCGGATCGTTCACTGTAAAGTCCTCCGTTCAAATGAGCCCGGACGTCACTGTAAAGACTCGTTCAAAGAGCCGGATCGTCACTGTTAAAGACTCGTTTCAAAAGAGCCGGATCGTTCACTGTAAAGACCTGTTTCAAAAGAGCCGATCGTTCACTGTAAAAGACTCGTTCAAAAGAGCCGGATCGTTCACTGTAAAGTCTCGTTCAAAAAGAGCCGGATCGTTCACTGTAAAGACTCGTTTCAAAAAGCCGGTCGTTTCACTCTAAGACTCGTTCAAAGAGCCGGATCGTTCACTGTAAAGACTCGTTAAAAGAGCCGGATGTTCACTGTAAAAGAACTCGTTCAAATGAGCCGGATCGTTCACAGTAAGACTTCGTTCAAAAAGAGCGGAAATCGTTCACTGTAAAGACTCCGTTCAAAAGAGCCGGATCGTTCACGTGGTAAGACTAGTTCAAAAGAAGCCGGATCGTTCACTGTAAAGACTCAATTCAAAAGAGCCGGATACGTTCACTGTAAAGACTCGTTCAAAGAGCCGGATTCGTACACGACCGACACTCACTAAGGCGCCGTCCTTTCGGTTTAAAAAAATAATAAAATGGAAAACACAATATGTGGCGGGCGGGTTGATCTGTGGTGGTGCGCCACAGAATAGTCTGTGTGGGAAACACTGCGATAATCGGAGCGTCCCTTTAAGAATTGTTGAAAGGGAGAATTGGGGCTAAAATCTGCCTAATTAAACCCTGCTGGTGAAACACAGGCTTTAACAAGACCAAACTTTTTACTTTCAATTACGCGAATTATTTGGGCCAGTTGTGACCATTACAAATTTGATTAGATTGCAGTTAATATCCTGTCTGTTGCGCATGAGGAGTGTGCACCCGTATTTTATTCCTGTAGGCTAATGTATACGGTTAAGGTGTTTATTCACTTTACTGTACAATGAAATTTGTCCTCTGCATTTGGACCCGTCCTCAGTCCTATTTGTAACCTTTTTACCCACACAAAAAACGTCAGAGCTTAAATTAAAGCTTCAAAGACACTTGAGGAATGCAAACTTTGGGGATACAACCTGAGAATTTAAGTGGCCAAAATGAAATTGCAAATAAAACCACTTGAGTTTTTCTACTTCTACATTTAACCCAAATGTTTGCAAATTGTGTTCAGCATGTTCAGACAAAATACAATGCATGTAAAATGTCAGTCAACGATCGTATGTTGATGTTTGATAGCTTGGCGAGCTACTTAGAAAGGGCTGGAAGCTATTGGTGACCCACTGGGAAACATGTGATATACCAGTACCTGTAACATTAGAATGTTTAAAAAATAAGTGTGTTTTTAAACTTGACTCACCTCATCCTGTCCCAAATAATTGGCCGAAGCGATGTGAGCCTAAACGGATGACGAAGAGTAAGATGATCGCCAAAGCGTTTGCCATGAGAAAAGAAGCTTCACCAAAACCAGAGAAGGAGCTGTCCTTCAGCTGCATACTAGTCGATGACGGTCCTTTGGTGAGTTGTCTCCAAACAGAAATTACCAACCCTTTTCAACAGAGTGTCCGCTATTTCAGAAAAGTAATTTCATTATAGGAGAAAGAAGACTATGTGCTACTCGAGTAAAATGTTACTGTGATAGGTGTTTTTTCCCAACCTTTTCACCTTATTGAAGTATAATCACAATCTTACACCAAAAATATTATAAAATCTAGTTCGTCAGGGGGTAAAGCTCTCGATTTACCCGATCGATCTATGTTCCCACCCTCAACCTATGGTCATGAGATCTGGTATTGACCGAAAGGACAAGATCCGCGGATACAAGCAGCCGAAATGAGCTTTCTTCGCAGGGGTGGTCAGAGCGCACCCTCCGAGATCGGGTGAGGAGCTCATGTTATCCGGGAGAAGCCTCAGAGTAGAGTTCGCTGCTCCTTCATGTCGAAAGGAGCAAACAGCTGGGAGGAGGTGTGCGTGGATCGGGAAGGTCTGGCAGCTCTGCTTAGACTGCTGCCTCCGTGACCCGGCCCCGGATAAAGCCGAGAAAATGGATGATATAGTTCCTGTTTGTCATGAATGATGGCAGTGGTAAATGTCCTATAACTATGCCAGTGTAATATTACTGTCATTGTCCTTTTTAAGCTGGAATCAATTTTGAGATCGAGTCTCGACGCATGTCTTCAGACTGGGCTGTGACCAAGATGGTGGCCAGAAGAGGCGTTATTCTGCCCAGATGTCTCTGTTACCCCACCGGGACATCGGTAGAGTACATTGCCTTTTTAGAGCTTTTTACCATGTTGCAAATTGTTCTGATCAAAAACACACCTGAGTGGTATTTCAACCCTTTCGTGCATCTTTGAGTTCATTTTGAACTTCTTCAGTGGCTATTCTTAGCAATTGCAGTGGCATTCTGAAACAGCTTCTCCTGTTGCCAATTCTCCTCCTGAGGTCCCTATGTATCCATGGGAAATGCTTTATCATCACCGCTCAGTCTCTTGCTAAGCTTAATCCTTTCAATGGCAAAGTAAACCAGTCTGCATATTTACCTACAGCCACACAGCCGACAGACTTTTTTATCTTTCTTTTTTATTTAAGAGGCCTGGGAGGTGTCTACGGTGTGAACCATGTGAACGTCAGGAAGTGAAACTAATGGATATTCTTTCAGCTGTTTTTGATCAATATGGCGTTTTCTAACCAACATGTTTTCATTTTATTTATTTTCAGTCATGTATTTAAATTTTTTTCACGAATGAATAGGAGCACAATGAAGACAACGCTTATATCAAGTGCCCCTTTCTTAACACAAAGCAAATATATACAAAATGGTCTGAATGCGCAGGTATTTGAACTTCGAAAACCACATATATAACGTAGCAGGTACTGTAACAGAAACCAAGATACATCCTCATATTTAACAGTAATTTATAGGATTTAATATTGTTTGATACTGTCTTTTAATATATGCCAGATGGAGGTTTTCTATGACTGGATTAAAAAACATCTTTTGTATAGTTGAGGCAACAGAGAAAATCTTGCTTTATACATTATGGATTGTTTTAATGAAGGTCATTTTATTAGTTTTGATTCATAAATAAGTTGATTTGTATGTTCTCTTCTAATGCCTTTTTATTTATTATTCTCATTGCTTTTTCAGTGGTTTGGATTGTAGTCGTCTATGTGTTTCCCCTGAAACTTCTGAAGCAATAAATGAAAATGAAGGTAGTATTAAAGTGCAGTAATAAAACCCTTGAAGATTCACAATTTAAAAATATATTTAACTTTGTGAAGAACAGTAATATTTTTACAATAATTTCTTTCTTATAAATGTGTAGATTTCCAATTTAATTGTTCTCTAACACCGCAAAGACTTAAATTCAGATACTCTTTCAATAATTGTAAGCATTTAGACAGCTGGATATCAATTTAACTCACAATTTGAAAAACAGTGGACCATGAATTTTGTTTTAGCCACATTTTTAAGTGATAATTATTTTGTCAACCATCCTTTCATTTCTTTTTCGATTAGTTTTTTCATGAATATGGTGTTGGGATCATTAACCCACACCTGCAAAAAAATAATAACCCCTTATAATAAGTGTTTATATATCACAGGTAGACTCTATTTAGTCACTGGGTCAGCACGTGATCATTCAGAAATCAATCAATGCAACTTCTGATTGTTCTGCAACCAAAGGAACTGGGGGCCGGTACTTTGGCAACATCCTACTTTACAGTTTGTATTTAAATAAGAACAATTCCAAATCTGTATGCATTTTCATACACTTCACGATTGTGGTGTCTTTCACATAAATTTCATTTAAATATATTTAATGTTTATGTTTATGGTCACATAGCGTGGCAAAATATGTGGAAAGGGGGCAGATACTTATGCAACCCACTGTAACTTCACCCCCGTTTGGCCCATAGAGGAGAAGGAGGAGAGGCTAAATGCTAACAACATATCTCCGTATGCAAAAACAGTGGCTATTCCTTTAGTACCGGAACTCCTTGATGAAATATACAAAGATCTCTAACATCCCACTATTTTTAAAAAGTTGAATATAATGTATGTTTTGTTTTTCACAAGTGCCTTCCCAGAAGAGAGGAGCAGACTGTGGTTGGTGGAGGCGAGATTCTCCCCCGAGATGATCAAGATGGGAGAAGAAGAACAGAAGAATGAAGAAGAATCCCATGGAGGAGCCGGAGCAGGCAAGACGTATCCAACAGAAGAGAAGTTCTGGTCGCAGCTCTGTGCCTCGCTGCCCAGACCGCCCAAGCACACCCAGCCTCGTGGCCAACCCGAGGCAACAAACAACATTTCAGACCAGTGGTCCTGCCTGGGTCCGGTCAGGACGTCCCCGCTGTCTCACCCCCTGGCCTGTGACGAGGAGCCGTGCCCATTACCCCTTCCTGCCACAAACAAGCCCCACGCCTACTGTTACAGGCTGATGCCGAGCCCAACTGGCCTTAAACAACGACAGAAGATTCTGGAGCTCGGGCCCCGGTTGCCAAGGTTCGACTAGTCAACACGGCAGGGAGAGGGTGAGAGTTTTCCCCCAGGGGACCGTTGGGGCTGGTCCCATCAACTCCAGGACGAATCTGATGGAGGAAGAAGCTTATGGATGCAGACTCAGACTTTTGAAGATATATATTGATCTTGATTGAGCTGAGAACTAGTTTCAGACAGTTCATGTTCATTTAACTAAGGGAGATTCCTATTTGAAACCATTAAAACCCAAAGTTATCATTGGTCTAATTAAGTTTTAAGTCTAAAAAGTTTTGTCAAAATTCTCTTTCCTTAGTTTGATGAAATGTTTGCAAATCTTAAATATGGGCTTATTTTTTTCTGCGCTTGTGGCATTAAGCATTTGGCATTAAGCATCTGGGCATTAAAAAGCATTAAATATGACTTGCTTTCTGCCACCTAAACGGGTCCATTTAAAGGGGCGCTGTGATTACACCGCAAGTGAGGGTGAATTTTAACTAAACCCATCATGACTTTTACAGAAATTTCCCCCATATTTAGTTAAAAGACCTGCAGGTTTTAGCTAAAATGTTCAGAACATTTCAAGATCATATATATATATAATAATATTATATATATATATATTATATATATATAATAAGGCAGGTAATTAGCAGTGATCAGCCCATGAAATAGGACAGGACTGACCGATACTGGGGGAACGACCCTGCTCCCCCGTATCGGTTTTCATTCAAAGTGTTTACCCACAGGTGAGAGTAAGCTGTGATTAGAGGAGAGGATCTGGCCAACCCACCCTCCCAACTGGTCTTTATCTACGCTTGCCTTGCTGAGCGTAACCTTGTTCAATGACGAAGCCTTTTGGATGAGAGGCGAAACGTTGGAGACCTCAACTACCAAGTAAGAAGATGACTCAAGTACCTTCTTTGAAGATCTTGTGTGTTGTTTTTTTTTCTTTCATTTTGCACTGTCCACATGCACCGTGAGAAAGCATCACATATTGCTGGATACTATCTTGGCTACTTCAAGTGCGTCCTAGTTTTTCTAGAGCCCTGAGGTGGAACTATAGATTTTAAGAAAGATGGTAAGGGAAAAGAGTGGTAAAGTTTTGTACATTTAAGAATTGTAACAATGTGTTATTTTGTGTGTCTAAACTTTAAAGTAGATATGACAGGTTGGACGTTTCACTGGCACAGGAATGATTGCCAAAGGCTAGTGTTCCCTAGTGGTTATGAGCTTTAAAGTTGGGATAAATGTTTTTAAATTGAACGTTATAAATCCACAGTACCAAGACACTTTTGAACAGATGGGTCAAAAGTAGTTCCAGGTAAGTTTCTTTCAACATTCAAAACAATTAGCAATTACTGATATAGAATCAATGAATCAATACTTTGGTCACGGCATCATTACACCATCATTAATTAGAAATAATAGGAAAACCTGTCATACTCACTTTTAGGACTGTCCACAAATAAAAGAAGGCAGCTATACTGTACATGGCTTGGAAAACATACTGAATACTGAACCTTGTTTGCTTTTGTGCGATTATAACATTCATTTGTGTAAGATAAATGTTACAAGTCCTTTTTAGGGAAAACGGAGGAAACAATCTTCATCCATCATTCCCTCCAACTGAAAATCAAACTGACCGCATGTAAATAACTACAAGTGTTGTTCAATACAAATCCAAAGGGGAATAAAAAAGTCATATTTTGAAATGGCCTGACATCAATTAAATTCAAATATCCAACACAAATCTTTTTTGAGACAGTTTTTTTTTTTTTTTAACAAAGATGTTCTTTTTATTTAACATGTCATTTTTAAATGATATCAGACTAAGGCAAGGTCTTCGGGAAACAGCTTTGGAGTGGGCTCCGTTCATGGTAAGCGCTGGGCAGTTTGACATAAAGCACACAAATATTTTCCCCTCAATATGTAAGATGCATCATTTTGATACCAATTTGTATTAGTTATTAAGTGGTACATAAAGTAATGCCCGACTCTAAAGCTTGGACATCTTGAACAACCCAAGAAATGCTTTCCGTTTGGCAAAAAGATGTTTTCCACTCTTCAAGATCCACAACTTCAGACAGTAAGCTGTAAGACTAGACTGTCCATTAAGACAGCCTATAATTGAGAGAACCATGGATTTACTTTTTCACCTTCAGTCTCCTGGGAATGCTGTATATTTTGTGTTTGTAAAGAAAAATTCTAAGTTTGCCTCAGTCTGCAATTGATTTGTGATTTTCTCTCAAATTCGCACCCATCCAGGAAACACTGTAATTTTTCTGAACTGTTACAATAGACTGTTATAGAGATTTCCTGGTTAATTATATTTTTGTAAATAGGAAATGCTTTAGGGAAATCCTTAAAATGAACCATTTAGTGTCTCTTTTGCATGCTATTAAGCCATGGGTAGAATAGCCATAAACATTGCTATTGTAGTCCATACATCGGTAGAGCACAAACGCTCTACAATCTTGAATTGTAGACGATAGACAGGGACGGGTTTTAGAATATTTTTCCAACTGAATTTCCATCATTTTGCGGTTGGCTCCAACAAACTTGCCATATTATATTATGGCTTGAATAATTTTCTGCTAAAACAAAATTGTATCTGAGTGACTAATGAAGACAACAATTGTAAGAATTACAAGGCTATATCTTTTTTCCCCACCTTGAGTTGATGACGGGGCAGTTGTGCCAGTTTTTTTGTGTTGTATCATTGGCCAAGTAATAACTTCCTCCATAAACGGGTCAAAACATAATCTTCAAATCAGTGTTTTTAGTTTTTTGTTTGTTTTTTGGATATAATACTTTTTCCTGTCACTTTCAGGCAAAGAGTCGACAAAGCCTAAGAATACTAAGCTTACACTGTTGTTTGCTTATAAAGAAAAAATTTAACAGTGCCTAGGCCCTCCGTTGTAAAGTTGTTCCGATCCTCAAAATATTATGGACCTGGCACCTGCCTGTAATCTTTTGATAACAGGTGGTTGTATATTTTTTGGTGGACAGTGTTTAGTGTTGCCAAGTCTTCTCTGGTTAAACGTTATTGGTTTGTTCTGATCCCAAGAGTAATATATTGTGATTTTCGATGTTTGTAACTTGTGTCTTGGTCTTGGCAGGGGCAGACCAAGTTTGCTCAGTCGAGGGACAGTTTTGGGCGAGCTTGATCAAAACCAGCTCATTTTAGCTGTTATAAAAGTTACTCGTGTTTGTAAGTCTGTAGCAAGCATACCTCATGTTTTTTAGTATCATAAAAGCGCTTGTGCGTTGATGTAAAACCCTCCCACTCATGGCTATGCCACCCACGGGATTGGTCTGAACACCTGGATATACAGTTGTGAGAAAAAGTGTACACGTCTGGAATTTCTGCCTAAAATTGGTCACTAAATGTGGTCTGATCTTCCATCTAAATCACAGGAATGATTAAGATTCTGCCTGACTAATACACCCAAGCATTTAACATTTGATCATGTTTTTATTGGCAATAACATGTAACTTTCACAAGATGGCGTGGAAAAAGTAGAACAGCGTTAGAATGTAGTAAGCTGGTTGATAATTCCAACCAGTACGTTTCCGTAGTTGCCGATTAGACGTGCACACCATCAGGGATGAATCTTGACCATTCCTCTTTACAAAATGTTGCAAGTTCAGCAGAATTCCTCAGAATGTATGTCTGCTGTGAATGGTTTTCTTGAGGTCATGCATTCAATCGGTTTAGGTCAGGACTTTGACTGGGCCATATCCGGAACAGACGTATTTATTCTTCCTGAACCAATTTATGCAGAAATGTGAGAAAGACGGTGTTACTTACTTTTTCTCGCCACTGTATGCTAGAGGGCCATACTTTTTAATATTTTGGGTGACAGTGTTAAGCCTGAACAGAGGGTTTACCATTGCAGTCTGTGGTTGACACTTGCTAAGAGTATTGCCTCAGTGTTTATAAAGCTGAATGTGCAGTGTTGTTGTAATAGGGTTGAAGTGGTGTCAAAGGTGTCGTGTCAAAGGCAAAAGAAACAAACTATGAACAGAATTCAACTATGTCATGCAATCAGTGTTTTCTTCAGAATGTTGTAATATGTAGTTGTTGTGAAATATTTGTCCAGAATTGCTGTTAACGTAAATGTGTTTCTTTAAGATGCAAATATTGAATGGTGGTTGAATAATGTTACTGTAATGTATGTAATACAGTCAGTCAGTCAACAGATCATTTTCCAGTAGATACAGCCTGATCCGTGAAGATCAGTGATGATAAAACACCGCAAATCAGACTCATTGATATCTTTAAAAAACCCATACAACCAATAACAAATATTGTATCTTAACAATTTATAATAATGTTATTATTAAATAATAATATAAATGTACAATATTTGACACACTATAACGAAGTGAGATTCAGAAAGCTTCAGTAATTTTCCATTGTTATTGATAAACTAAGAATTATAGTTTCTAGGTCTAATCCGGCTCTTGGTTTTATCAGATTTTAGTGATGAAGTGATTGGCCTCAAATATCCCGTCCTGAATGGTGGCACCTCTAATATGTTTGTAATGTAATTGTAAAAACGTACTTGTGCAACTGAAAGAATTGTTGGATTATTGAACATAAACGTTTTGAATCATCATAGTGGCTGTCTAATCTCTTCACCCTAAGAGAGAATGGAAGTGATGTCACGCGTTTCATCTGTTGGAGAAGGCTAGGTCGCTCAGGAGGGGGAAATAATAATAATATAATAATAAGTGTAACAGCAGTCAGTGCTCGTGCTTCACAGCTAGAAGGTCCGGGTTGATTCCCACCTGGAATGTGTTTCTCCCTGTGTCTGCGTAGTTTACTCGGTTTCCCCACTAAAACATTACAATGGGCCAGGAATGAATGAGAGTTGTTTGAAAGGCTACAATCCGGTGTGGCGTGTTTACCAGCAGAGACTCTCAATGTATGTCATATAACAATGCCAACTGTCCCAGACCAAATAAACTCATAAATAAAAAAAGAGTGACTAAAAAGTGATAAAAATGTGATGAAAATGGAGACCAAAAACACGACAAAAAAACTAAGGAAACATTTAAGAAAGTGACAACAGCAGCGACACAACGTGACAAAAGTTCACATCAGTTTTGTAGGCCTTAGCTTTCAAAAATGAGGTGTTACTCTGGCTGTAGGCTGTAAATTTCCGGTCTATTTTTAAAGATTAGGGTAAAAAGTGGAGGAAATGCGCTGGAGTTAAGGCGGGGGTTAAGAGGTTAAAAAAAAAAACCTCAATGAGCCCACTGCATGCATTTGCAATGTAACATAAAGTGTCAGAAATGGGAGATAAAAATCCATCGTTTGTCTTTCTATTTGCATTTTAAATGTGTTTTTGTGGCAATGATGATTGGATGCATAAAGCACAGGGAGCGCGCTTCAACAGCCCGCTCGGCCGGAGTGAGCTCACCCTTGCTCTTCATCTTCTATTGGAGGTACGCCACATGGAAACCCAAACAATCATTCAGTCAATTATATCACCGGTTCGTTCATTCAGGCGTATTTGCTCCGACGCGTTCCAAAGACGTTGAAAATGGTAGTTTGTGAAAGTTGTATACCAGGAAACACCGCGTCCCACTTCATCTGCAAAGACTGTCACTAACGACTCTGTAAGGTACCTTTGAGCTTTGGGAAAATCCTATCACTATATAAATCCCTACAGAGTCAAACAGATCCACAGCTGATTGTGTCCCACATTGAGTAAGTTGTGCACACATTGTATCGTAATGTACTGTGTAAATAAGAAGACAAACCAGCTGGATTTGACCAAGCCTAATAGGGAGTAAAAGCCTCTCATTGGATAATCCTACACATTCAGCAGTTCCTGGGCCACTAACTGAAGTTTACGTGGCTTCCTCATGACCATTTTCCTGAGGACAGGCCATGTTATCTAATCCATCTGAATCAGGTCAGTGGCTGTGTTACTGCATGTAACGAAGTTACTTTATACATTACTTTACTTTTAAACAATTTAGAGAAAAACATTTCTTTATGTGCTCCTGTTTGAGATGCTTTCAAAAGTTAGAGCAACAGCCAGTCCTCCCAGGACCATTTTTTAATAAATCAGATTCCAATTGAGTACAACATCTCTCCAACAACA